>JASVEL010001243.1:0-214090 GCA_032618575.1 Nicotiana noctiflora | reverse complement strand
TTTTTTTGGTTAAAAAGATACATATATTATATAAAAATAAAAAGATACAAGGGGTTTTTGTTGGATGCATGAAAATGCATCAGATTAACTACTACATAATACATACTAGTTAAAAAAGAAATACAAAAACTAAAACTAATACTAAAATCCGATTAGCATCTAACATAATTAAAGAGTTACATAAACTTCTTTTCAAAGTTACTACTTGTTCTAGTTGAAAAGAAGATAACACAAAATTTGGAGGGCTTGAAAACATTTCCACTTTTGCCTCCATTGGTGAGTCTCCATACTTGATTAAGCAATCCACAATTCCATTGTGCTCCCTATCATGCAACTGGTGGAGCAAGTACTTGTATATGGCAATGGATTTTCCATGTGTTTGTAGCAACCTGTGTAACATTTAACAAAGAAGCATTCCACAAAATGACTATCCCTCCTATATGACCTATAGTCGGGACTTCAATCATACCAGAAAAGTCGAAATCATCCTTAATCACTTGGTGGGACTGGGAATGGGTTTCCAACAGTACAACTAGGGCTGGCCGATTATAATCCAACAAGGACCTAAAATTTCTTCTAAACTCCACTGATTGACTACCCCTACAATTCCATATGATAAAATTCATGTGATTAACATTCGAAGCAAACAATTTAGTACTAGACTAGCCGGGACGTAGGGACAGTGTTGGGAGAAATAACATGGCATATTTGCCCACTGTTGGATTTGTTGTTGGTCTTAGACGGAAAGAGGTTGAGATGAGATTTTGAGGACACCTTATGAATATCTTTCTTTCGAATTCTTCCTTCTGCACAAAGACCTTGATTTCGTTCATGCATGCATAGAGAGGCCTGGTTTCTCTGTTGTATGCGATTGGTGCGTCTAGTTCTACCTGCAAATTCCTCTCCTGTTCTTCTTGTTCTGGAGGATTGTGAGGGGTTGGAGGGGGTGGAGGTGGTGTTGGTACTCGGGGTGTTCCTGGCCTCATCAATGGAGTGTAAGGTTGAGTCTCCCAATATGGTTGAATCCATGGAACATCTTGTGCTGGAGGAGGATAAAAAGGCATTTGAATTATGTTTGGGTGGAGAGTTTCTTGGTGTTCCCATACTGGAGAGGGTGGTATCATTTCTTGAAATGGTGCTATGTTTGAGGCTTGTGTCATCGCCCAATGATAGCGGGCAAATATCTCCGTTCCCAACCTCATTCCCTCGGCTACTATTTGTGCTAAGTCCCTCGGATGATTCACAAGAATCGTGACATCTTGTTGGTTCACTTGCATGGTGAAAGTGAGTGCATGATTGTGTAAACCCGCCTCCAACCATGACTCTAGATACATCGGTGCATGGGGAGTGTGAGTCGTGTATACTATGGAGTTTGGATCCATGGAGAGATGAGGGGGTGGATGAGAGTAAGGAGTGGAATTGTTGTGTAGTTGATGAGATGTTTGGCGTGGTATAGATCGATTGCCCCTTAGATGACTTAGAAAGTTGAAGGGAAACATTGCTTGAAGTAGTAGAAGGGTGAGTAATGGACAAAATAGAAGGGTCTTTTATAGGAGCAATATTAGTAATTGGTAATGGTGGAGTGGCCGGTTTTGGACAAGATAGATTTGAAAGTGACTTGTTTGAATGGGAATAATTAATGAAGTCTTCATTAGTCCCTAGTTGCATGTCATCATGTCCTAGATTGGAGGAGGTAGAGTTGGAATTAATTAAAGTAGTAGAGGGTGTAATAATATTTTGAGGAAGTTGGCCGTGGATATGTGTTATGGTAGATGGCTTGTGTAAGTTTGCTTCACTATTCCCTAGTTGCATGTCATCATGTGCTAGATTGGAGGAGGTGGATATGGCATTAATGAGAAGATTAGAATGTGTAAGAAGTGAAGTAGTATGTTGGTCGTGTATATGAATTTTGGTAGAAGACTTGTGTGAGTTATTGTGCATGAGTGAGTTAATATCAAGGTAAGTAGTAGTGTTATTACATGTACTAGGGTGGCGGTCATTATCAATCTCTAGTTGCATGTCATTGATAACAAGGTGTGAAGAATTGGAGATGGAATTAATGAGGGAAGTAGGAGGTGTAATGATAATGGGATTGGGTTGGCCATGTAGATTTTGTAGGGCAGGCAATGTTTGAGAAATGGTTTGCATGTGAGAGGTAGTGTCGTGTCCTCTTGCATGTGTAGTATTGGTATTTGATGAATTGTGAAGAGGTGGATTTAATTGGACCCCACAAAAAGGTACTTGAGTATAGTTAGATTTTTGACCCACAAGATTAGTAGCCAAATTAGTAGTAGTTAAACCATCATTTGTAACAATTAAATCATTAGATAAAACCTCAAATTTGTTAGTATTTAACAAATTTGCTAACCCTTGTTTAGGGACATTGTTAGCAGTAGATGCATTATTTGTGATAGATAAATGATCAAAAGGGAGATTATTAGGATGAATTAAAGAGTGCTTAACCAAACTATTCCTTACCTCATCAGGATTTGATTGTAATGGGCGAGTAGGTATTGATTTTGCATGCCTCTTAGGAAATTTGACTAGTTTCCAAGGTTCAAGATTAGTTTGATCAACTTTAGAACAGTCTTGTGTAAGAATATTACTAGAGGAAGTAGTATCCTTTTGTCACGACCCCAAACCCCGGTCGTGATGGCGCCCAACATACAACCACAAGTAATACAAAGTAAATTCAAACCCTCATACATAATGGTTTGTTTATGCTCACCAATGTATAAATGTGTTTTTAATGGTTGATTTAGCAAAACTTCAACACATAGTCTAGCATATTATCCACGAGTAGTGTTAGAAGTGCAAATATCCATAGATAGAAATTTACCTACTTTCTGTCCCAATTTCTTCAAAATATGATAATCGTAGAATTCTGTAGGTAATTCGGGCAAACATAACCAAATAGCATAAGAGGAAAGTTGAGTTGTTGATGCTTTAAATTTTGGCTCCCATTGTCGGACAGATAAGAAATGATTGAGAACAAACCAAGGTCCTCTCTGTAAAGCATGTATTTTGTTTTCTTCCTTTTGAAATTTAAGAAGAAAAAAATCATATCCTAAATCTATCAAAGGAAGATTTTCAGTAGGTTTCCACAAAGAGTATACTTTATGTCTAAGAAGTTGATGCTCCACTTTACGACCAAAAACTTTAATAAATACAGCATGTTCCCATGTCTTGTAAATCCTATGTTTCTCCTCCACAGAAAGAGGAATGAAATTTGAAGAATCAATTGGTGCTTCTAATTCATCAGTGTATGCTGGAGCATCAGTGAGTGAAGGTGTAAGATTATTGACAGATATTTGGGAGATGTGAGTATTCAAAGTTTGAAGATAGGATTTCGGTTGAGTATGTGAATCAACCAATTGATGTGGTTGATCAATATTCATATCAGAAATCAAAGGGATAGAACTATTTTGTAGTGGAATTGATTGAGAATTAGTGATGTTAGGTGGTTTTGGTGGAATAGTAGGTGAATGAAGATATGGAGATGTTGGGAGAGTTTTTTCTTCCATGCTATCTATGCGTAGAATAGCAATAATTTTCAAGTTGGTTAGACATGTTTTCCCTTAAATTATTAATATTACCACTTTCAATCAGTGTTTGGGTCAAATTAATTTACTCGAAACTAGAATAATTAACCTGTGTCGAAATGAAAGTTATGGCCTTGCGGTTGGATCAATTGTGATTTAGAAAATAAAAAAGAAGGAAAACTACAATATATACATACATATATATATATATATATATATATATATATATATATATATATATATATATATATATATATATATATATATATATATATATATATATATATATATATATATATATATATATATACATATATTCCTGTCCTTTTTGTTTTCAGTCCCGGGTTTCCTTTCCTCTCTAAGCCAATCGGTCGCCTTCTTAGTTAAATGTGGAATCCATCTTTTAGTCATCTATATTTAGATACGGAGGGCTTATGAGTCATGAAATTTTAAGCCTAAAGTATAGTTCTCCCTCCGCTTGCCTATGTGACTAGGAAATTGGAATAGTCTCCGCTTTCAAAGAAAAACTTAAATATATATATATATCAGCTATCAAAAACTTTTCAGTGTGTTTGTATTTGCAGCAAAAGTAAATAAAGAATATGGTCGAGCAATTCTCAATACCGAATTGTATAGATGCAACATATTATTGCGCGCACACACATAGACATATTGAGAATAATACTTTAATTTGATCATGATAGAGTCATTAAAATAATACGATAAAAACATCATTTATGGATACATATAAGGTAAGATATGACTGTATAACATGTTTATACTACATAATCGAAAGTGTTGCAATTATATACTAAACGTTTATTACTTTCGGATGTGGTTTACTAAACCCCTTAATGAAATATTGTTCGTCTTTTTTACCCTTTAAAATATGCTTTACATTAGATAAACGTATAATTTAATTGTTTCCCTAATATTCAAGACTATATATTTAATTATTTTCCTAAAATTTAGGAGTTTGTTTCATTTTTTTTCTAGAATAATAATTAGGAATTTGAATTCAATTATAATTCGTTCAAAATGTGTAAGAAGGAAACCATATATATCTTTGCTTCGAGAATATTTTGAAAGCTTTGTTGCAGCTTATCAAACTGAATAAATAAATAAATTACACACTTAATTCCTCTTCCTTTTTGGAACCAAACTGTACGCCTTAGCCCTTAGGATTCTTATGTTTCGCGCGTGTACACCAACTTGAGAATATAATTCCCCCGGTCGTTCAATTTTCTCAAATTGTCCGTTATGTTAAGAATAGAATTCTATTTGGAGTGAATGTCTATCTTGTGGAGAGTTTTACTTTGAGACTAAGTCATATTTCTCCTATAAATAGAGGGGTCTTACCCCATTGTAAATCATCCAAAAATTCAATAAGAATTTCCTCTCTCTCTTTCTCTGCAATATTGTTCTTGTTCTTTTATTATTTCATAACACGTTATCAGCACGAGACTCTAACCAATTGAGTAGAAGCTTTGGGATTGAGCATAATGATTGTCAATTGTTTCATGAACTTCCTTCATGATTAAAATTCTGGATTTAAGGTAAGTATTTTACTTTTCTCTTTCAAATTCTTGAAATTCTATAATTTGATTTTATATACAGGCAAAGACAACAAAGTTTGATTGTAACTCTAATGGAGTTTTTAAGAAATTACACCCACATGAAGTGGTAAAATTTCTATGTCTTGCCATGATTAAATTCATGTATAATTATGGGCAAAGAATTGAAAACCCGTCCCATTGAATGTGCTCCATTCTCATTCCCTTTAGAGAATGTGATAGTAGTATGTAATAAGTCTGAAAGAAGACAAAATTATTACCATGAATAATCAATGGATATGGACGTGGCAATAGACGAAATTATATCATCATCATTGTGGCAATGAGAACAATAAGTATTCTCAAAATAATCTCACACTTTGTGAAAATATTTGTCATCGATTTGACATGAGATTTTATAAAGCACATACAGATGACTATGGTCCATTCATGACGTGAATGAGAAAAAATCTGATTTATGAATATATATTCATTTTTGGAAGAATATAAATGTGCTAGTGGTAGTGATTACACCACACTCACCTCTAAAAGTAGGTTTGAGATGATATGAGAAAATAATATCATTATTATGGCATGAATGATCATTGGTCACGTATATATTGTGCGCCACAATATTTTGGCAATGTGATTATTAAAGGACAACAATAATGCAAGAAACATATCTTTCATTTAATTTTGGCCATGACCATAATGGTATAAATTTCTCTTTAAAAGAGATATTCACCATATAGGTGTTGATGATTATGTGGTACTATTAATTGAGAGCTCTGGAAGAGCCAATTACCACTATTTTGGAGAAACACAATTGATTACCAACAAGGTATTGTGTTGTAATAAGTCTCAAAGAAACATATTCAGTTTCCAAAGTATTCGCGAAAGCGGTTGATTATATTGAGATTATAAATAAAGGAAAAATTTAATATCTTCTATTACTACAACTTGTAGCGGGGTAATATATATGTAAAAAGCTACCCGCTTTATTCTCCAATTTGTACTACATAAACAAAAGAATATCACAATGAAGTGAATATTTATTGATATAAAAACTCATATCATAATAAACTTGGAGTTTATTCATAATTGCACACATCATGGTGTAAACTTGAAGTTTATCAATATTGATAATTTATTCAGTTGGCATAATTGATTTACCCATATCAATTTAAGTATGATGTGCAAAAATAAAGAGAATTCACATGAGTAAATATTAAAGAACTAGAAAGTTCTTTATGAATTCTTTTATGTGCATGTTCTCATTAATTAATATACCAACTAAAAGTGGGATTGAATTTCATGAATGTTGGAAATATCAAAGGTGAATATGGGCCCATTCACCCGCCATGTATACCACATAAGATGCATCTATGAGATGGTTACATGTGCAATTATTATTAACCTGCAACCTGGCCGGTGTGTGCGAGGTAACTTGCTCAATAATTTAATTTAGAGCATATTCCAGATTTTCTATTCAAGAAGTTCATCTTGATAAGTTGGTTTACATCACAACTGGTTTAGCAAAATAATTTATTGAGTGCCTCCACTTAATAGCTAAACTATTGCTTATGAGAACAAAGTTTATATATATCAGTTTGATATACGTTATATACGAAAGTATATTATTTTCTCCCCTCACAAGTGGTTCAGGGTCAGGAACCAAATAATTCCATCTTATTATTATTGATGTGTGGTGTATATTTTGATTAACACCATAACACACAAAGATGAGTTCTCAAAGTTGAGGAAACAAGTTAGTTTTTCTAACATGAGGGGGAGACAAGATACAACAGTTGAGAAAAAGTTACATGGAATGAATTATCATTTATACATCTAGATCCTCGAACAAAATAATATGAACTTGAAGTTCATAAAAGGATAATTCATGTGCAATTTATTGCAAAGCATGCCAGACGCATTTGCTGACCCAAATAAAGTAACTATATTCTCGTTGCAAATGCTCATATTAAGTCCTAGAAGGACAAAGTCTATGGTAAGCTTAAAGCGTATAGACAATCGGTTTCAAATAAATTTTTTGATAAAGAAGATGAGCAAATGATCATAATAAATGAGGCAAGTGATCTAGAAGATCACATGACATAACACTTCATAATATCTCATGAGAGATTCATGAACCTGAATATATTAATGAAGAGATCTCTATGTTATGTCATTATGAAAATATATTGAAACTGATATAAAATCCTTGTCGACGTCAACTTTCAAGAAGCTAGTGTACAAGATTGGGATGTTACTGTAAGTAGTATTGTACCAATGATCATATAGCAAACTAGATCGACAACTACTAGCAGGACGATGATGGAGTTTCAAGCTTGAAAAAGAGAGGGAGAAAAAATAGAGAAGACTAGACTCTAATATATTAATTTGTATATAATTGATAAGTTATATATTATATTTAAAATCTTTATATGTGTTATGAATAGAATTCAATTTAGAGTGAATGTCTATTTTGTGGAGAGTTTTACTTTGTGACTAAGTCATATTTTCCCTATAAATAGAAGTGTCTAATACGCCTTAGCCCTTAGGATTCTTATGTTTCGCGCGTGTACACCAACTTGAGAATATAATTCCCCCGCTCGTTCAATTTTCTCAAATTGTCCATTATAAATATTCTATTCTACTTATTTAGAAGTGGGAGTTAGGTGTTTTTGGTCGTCCTCTTTGGGCTATTTTTGGAATTTCAGTCCCTGCTTTGAGGTTATTTTTGGAAATTTGTCCTCTGGCTTAAAACTTTTCTCGTGTACATCCTTTTTTGTTCAACACGTAAGCCCCAGCACGTTTTTTGTACGTCCATTTTCTTTTTCTTTCTCTCCTCTCTGACTCTCTTCAGAATTTTCAAGGTATAGATCTCTCTAATTCTATTTGTTTTCTCCCTAAAGTTTGGAATTAAAGCTGCGTATTGTGTGCTGTTGATTTTGTTCTTGGGTTTTTTTGCTACTCGGGAGTTCTGATCGAACTGAACTCAAGCCAAGTTGCTTCCACTATAACTCTTTCTCCCCAAACTCCAAATCAAGACTGGAGAAGATGACGATTTGTAATAAGATGTTTGCCGCGTTTATCAGGTGTTGAGGTGTACTTTTCTTTGTCAAACACGTGGTGTGCAATTCTTCAATCTTCCCTTGTATCTGTGTTGGTAGATCTCTGACGTTCCGTCTTTGTTTTACCTTTTAGGTTTGGAATTAAAGCTATGCAATTTGGGTTGAGTTCATTCTTATAGGGTTGTAGTCAGTGCTGGATTTCAAAGAGTGACGAGTGTCGGTCTTGTAAAATGTGGATGCCGACGCAGTTGGACTAACCGTTTGTCAGCTCATCCTTTTCCTCACACGGTTTTGCGCAGGTGGATTTTCTTTTTGCGGCTGCTAGGTGATTCATTTTTCTTCCCCCTGTGTTCTCCGTGTTGGCATTGCTGAAACATAAAATTATGAGTTTTGCTGAGAGCTGAGACATACATTTACTGAAATTTCATGTTTGTTGTTGTGTACTACTCTACTGACAAGTTCGACTTGGTTTTTTTAGCTAGCTTTCTGTTTCATCTTGATAAATCTTATGGCTGTATTGGCTTATTAAATGTCATATAACAAACTGCATTTATTTAATTAATGATAGTTCGATACTATAAGTGATTTCAGGCTGAGGTGCATTTCTTTTGGTTTTAATACTTAAAAAGCGATAACCAACTGCTTGACATATTCTGTTGGGTTCTCCGGACTTTGATTTGGATTAAGGCTTAGGAAATTGGGTAAGCGAAGTATAGAGAAAAAAGAAAGGGACATCAGAAAAGGGGAAGAGACTTCTATGTCGCGAAATTGCCGAGATGGATGCAGACTTAAAGGGGGTGGCAGGAAAGGAATTGAGATTTGGTGAGGTTACAAAGATTTGAGACTTTGGATGCTGAAATATTGAAGAGGTAGAGTTTTCTTTGTGTGGATCCCGACAGATTTATTTTATTTAATTTCAGTTAGCTTTGGAATATATGTTACCAGGAAGAAAATTATTATCCCATGATAGATTGGTCAGTCATTGCAAAGAAATAAATTTAGCTTTTAGAATACAAGAGATTAGTATGGTCGTCTAACTACATTAGATGACGTGATCGTAGCAACAAATTTATCAGCTCCTAATATGCTTATGTGTGCTTCCAAAATTAACAATGAGACCAAAAAAGAAGAATAGTTTGCAAGGAGATACATGTACTTAATTGAGATAGTGCTGGTCATCTTTTAAAAAGAAAATGTAATGGCAGCTCCTAAAAAGTACAATAGTCTTCCATCCATGTTGTACTAGAGTATATTACATTATTACTGAAGTCTTAAGTGTAATTTCC
Source organism: Nicotiana noctiflora (assembly GCA_032618575.1). Classification (NCBI taxonomy): domain Eukaryota; kingdom Viridiplantae; phylum Streptophyta; class Magnoliopsida; order Solanales; family Solanaceae; genus Nicotiana; species Nicotiana noctiflora. The sequence goes on along the minus strand of JASVEL010001243.1, from coordinate 204,635 downwards.
AGGGAAAAATATTTATACATATCATTATGCAATTTAAAAGAAAGAGAAAAGGCAAAGCTACAAATAAAACAAAAAGAAAGCTTCACGGTTGTTTTCAAAGTTGCATCTTTCTTTCTTCTCAATGAAAAATAATGATAGTTGTATTCTGTAGGTTTCTAAGGTGATTGGAGTACTTACCCTCAAGAAGTTCAATTTTTTTTATCAATGGATCTGCGGCAAAGAAGAAGTTGACATGCTACACTTGTTATTTGGAATGAAGGTTTCTGCAGTGCAACTGCATTTGACTATGTATACACCTTCAATGAGAAGATTGAATGCCATTATGGAAACTATGAAGCATCTTTGGAGGAAATCAAGTTTTATACAGCTGGGATCTAGCCTAGGCTACAACACACATTTGTTAGGATCTTCAATTGTATGCTTGGTAATACTGCAAGGTAAAATCAAGATTCATGGATCTATCTTATCCAACAACATCCTTTCCTATTTAGTATTGATATCTTTATTACAAGATTCACCTAACTGCTTGCATTGTTTTCTTGTCACTTGCAGTGAAGTACTGCTTCCTGGTTACATTAAAGAGGACAACATTAAAGGCATATATGGCACTCTTGAGGAGTGTGCTTTATTGGCAAAGCAATCGCAAGGAATGCATATAGTAAGTTCATTCTTCGATCTTGGTATGACTTCTTTGAACTCCCTTTAGACAAGCTACTCAAAATCAAACTTACACCATATCTCTCTCAATTGAAAAATATTTTGTATTCTAGGACTACTGCTGGGGTTGATAGCTCAATTTCTTGGTCGGACAAGCTTTGGTAGGAAAATTACTTATTCTTTTTTATTCTTTAATTTTGCATTTCTTACTTCAATATCTTCTTAGTTGTTTGGCTAGTCTGTAAGAACGTGACTCCTTAAGAGAATTATTTGATTCAGTTAGTTTACAATATCCAATGTAAATATGCTGAATTCTACATTCAGGTTTAGTGGTTTTAATCTGCTAACTTTATTATACTACAACATTTTGGAGTTAGTTCACTTGAAGATGTGGTTTGTTACCTGGGGTTTAGGGACATTTCTTTAATTGGAATGCAATTATGTTTGTGTTTCCTTTATGTTTTGGGATACTAAGGATTAGAATGCATTTTTTTTCAATTTTAAAGTTTTGGAATTTCATGTCAATCTGAGAACTTTTTTTTAAATTTTTCTCCGTGTCTGAGAAATCCTCTAATCTTCTGTGAATGAAATCACTATTGAGGGAGGTTTAATGTTTTGTCCCCGAGTCTTGTGAATGAGATGAGAACGTTTATTGAGCTATTAGCGAATGCATAAAAGCTACTTGATAAAATAATCTTGTATGCTTATATCTAAATTTCCTAATGGTAATCGTTCAAGATTCTTTTTTTCTTATTAACTGCAAAGGAAAGGGAAAGAACTGCTAAAAGATTCTGAGATTTAGCTTAACAACATGAGTTGGCAACATAATAAGACAAAATATATCCACTTCTCTAAAACATGCTCTTGGTAAAGGAAGAGCATGATTTGTCACGATATTTGTCACGATATTATGTAAGTTAGATTTGGTTGAGGTTCGCCACTCTTAGATTTGGACCATGAAGAATGCTACCTTATATTCATAGTCCATAGTCTGGTTATAATATACTCACTCTGTTTACTTGGACTTTGCACACCCCTTAAGAAATAATAAACGGAGGGAGTAGATGATTACACTTCAAAATGATTAATGATTTAAGAAACTATGCTTGTTGAACCTTCTGAATTAACAATTGATAAATCCTACTTTGTCTGGTACCTTTAATGCTAATTATTCTTTCATGTAGTGATACGTGAAAGCTAGAAACAAATGAGGTTTATTGTGCATCAGATGAATTTGGCAGATAATAGTGATGTAGCTTGGTCTAGATATATTTGCTAATTATAAACCCCTCCTTTTTGTGGAATACATGTATGAATATGAGAATATATTGATGCTTTTAATTTTTTATCAAAGAGCAAAGTATTCAAATTATTTTCATTCCTAGAGTTTCAATGTTTGAGGTTAAGGAGTTCCATTTGATATGAAAGCTACACAGGAATCAACCAAAGCTATTAAATGCAAGTAAAGATGCTTCCAAGGAAAAATTATTGATAAATCTGAAAACTTGAGAGATCACTTGCCATCATCTTATATTAGGAAGAATAAACTTGTATATAATTTTACGGGTAAACATATGTGGTAAATTGATACGAAGAATATAAAATATCTGTTGTCCTTTGTCCATACATCAGATAATGGACTAACTCCAGGTACTACTATATTGCTTGTCAAAGGTAAAGGTACATATATTCATAATTTTATTTTCCGGTGAGAGATGCGATATACTACATGCAAATGTATGTAAACAACCAACAATTTTTCAACTAATTCTAATAATAATGGACTCACTTTGAAGTTATGTTTGATCTGTCTACGGGTGGAAGAGTCATATGTAAAAGAGAATTAGATGCTTTGTTGATTCAACCCGGTGATGTACTAAAAGTGTTTCGTGGGGAAAAAAGTTCCTGTTGATGGCGTGGTTGTATGGGGTTCAAATCATGTTAACAAGCGTATGGTAACTGGAGAATTTGTTCTTGTTCTAAAAGAAGGCCAATTCAGTAGTCATTGGTGGTACACTCAATTTACATGGTTTGCTTAACATACAAGATACAAAAATATACTCTAGCACAGTCTTGAGTCAAATTATATCGGTGGTTGAGACAATACAGATGTCAAAAGCTTCGATTCAGAAGTTTGCCGACTATGTGAATATTATTTGGCATGCCTTTTGTCAAAATAGTGTCATGACACTTGCACATTAACTGTTTCAGTGGTGTTTAACTTTGTTATATCAAATGTTAGAATGCCAAATTGAGTTTTCAACAGTTTGAGTAGCTGAAAATCGTATCAGTTTAGGTCCGACTAATGAATTCTTTATTTTCATTTTGCTTGATCACAAAGATATGCTATTGAAGTTGTATAAACTCCAACCTTGTAACAAATTCAGTCTTTACTTAGTCCCTTTATCACATACTTATTAAATAGAATTTCATTAGCAAGAAATACAAAGGATAGTGAAGGATAGAGTTTGGGCCATGGCCATTTATATACAAAAATCTACGATTGCAATGTAAATTTAATATCTATAAAACATATATCACCAAAGCGCAAGATATAAATTGTTTGAATGGTTAAATAAAGGATTTTTTTTTATTCCTTCACTCCAAGAGTTCCTCACCTTGCTCTTGGGATAATTCACACTCATAACTTATTGGTTAAGTGAAGGGTGCTCATTACTTGAGCAACCCATTCTTGTCTTAGAGAAAGGACTTGAAATCTAATACTACAATTGAAAATCTACTACACAAGAACAGCCAAACACAAGCGCAAATCGTCTATCTAACCTACTTCAATAGAAAGATCTATTGAATCATTAATATTCTCTTGACCACTCATCTTAAGAACCAAAAAATTATTTTTTAAGAAAAAGAATTTTAATGCACCTAATATGATATATTAAATATATACTTCATCTATTACTGTAGAAAGACTGAAATTTTTAATAATACTAACTCTTAACCTATGAGAAGATACCCAAAAAATAGGATTGACACTACTTTTCACATTATCATAGGTAAGGAACAAATCTGACCTCCGGGCTCATTGACTTCACCATTTCATGATACATGAGTCAATACATGTCATGACCCTAGTTCACCAATCATGAACATGTCATGACGGCACCCAGTCCCCACGACTAGGTAAGCCTAACACATTGCGGAATATACAAGTTATGAACATTAAATAATAAATAGCGAAAAAATAATATAAAAGGGAATGTAATCCGTGCCGCTCGGCACATACACCCGCCAAAACACACTGTATATAACACCACCAAGACCCGGAATCCCACGGGCAACACGGACTAAAAGAGAGTATACAATCGTGGCTCTATGTGTAAAGAGTATCTAACAACGAAATGAAGGAAAACATCTACTAATACTATGAGAATAGAATGAGGGCCTCCGGATCCGCGGACGTAGCGGATCATACCTCGAGGTCTCCCAAAGTGCTGCTGAATCACTTAGTATGAGCCTGTCCTGATGTACCTGGATCTGCACAACAAAAGTGTGCATAAGAGTAGCATGAGTACACCACGGCGGTACTCGGTAAGTGCCAAGCCTAACCTCGATGGAGTAGTGACGAGGAAGGTCAGGGCCCTACCGAGAGAGAACAATAACAAAATGATAATAACAATAATAAGCAGTTTGAGTAATAATAAATCTGAAATAACAACAATAAAGTGATTATCGCAACCGTCTACAATTAAGCTAACAACAAGTAACAAAACTCAACCAACAAGTCCAGGACCTGTGGCAATTGAACCCACAGTCCCACTCTATAATCAACAATCCAGGAGCTACGGGAATTTAACCCGCAGTCCCAATAATAGTATCTCTGGATCTCCGAGAATCGAACCCGCAGCCCATGCCTCAATGCCTCAAGATGTGTCTCAATAACTCAGGATCGAACCCGCAGTCCATATCTCAATAACTCAGGATCTCCAGGAATCGAACCCGCAGTCCACAAACAATACCACTATGGGTCTTTGGGAATCGAACCCACAGCCCTGGGATCTCCGGGAATCGAACCCGCAATCCACAAACACAACAAATAAAGAAATACACAGAGAGAATATAACGTGCTTAACTACAACTTCACCGAAACTAGTGCCAACAATTACCAAGAAGTTCAAGTAAGACAATTAGGCAACTAGACAGTAAAACCCTATCTAATCATGCTTTTCTAACTAATACCGGGTAAGAGTATCGATTAAATCAGCTAAGAGCAGGAATATCACTAATTGGACAATCCAAGTAAAGTATGTGTCACAACAACCAGCGCATGTACACGCCCGTCGCCTCGCATACAAGGCATTTAAACTATCACATAATATCCTAGGGGTGAAAGTTCCCCCACACGAGGTTAGACAAGCCACTTACCTCGACTCCGGTACATAACCGCTATGAGACAACTCTCTTGCCGCGAACGTCGGCCTCCACAGGTGTAGTATCAGATAAAAATCAATAGAATCACATCAAAATAGGCCAATTGGGCACTACCCAACCAAAACAACTCAAAATACACCAAAACCCACAAGTTGCCAAAACTTGACTTTCGGTACGCTTATCGAAAAATCACGAAAGTTATATATTCGGGTTCCTTATCTCAATTCCGTACATATAAAATTTATCGAAATTGGACTCCATTTGCCCATTCAAATCAAAGATTTCCTAAATTTTAGGCCTAGGGCTCAAACCCACCTTTAATCTTCCATTTTCAGTGAAATAATCAAGGATTTCATGATAAACTAACGAATTAAGGTCAAGAGACTTACCCCCGATGATTTTCCGATGATATCCCAGCGTTTCCCCTTCAATTACCTCTCTTGGAGCTCAAAAATGGCATTTTTTATATATGGGGTCGCGGATGTTATGCTCTAAACTTAAACTCACTGCCAGACCCCAATGCTCTACGCGTCCGCGAAGGTACTCACGCGTCCGCGAAGGTCTGTTCAAATTACCCTTCGTGAACTCGACGCTCCCCACGCGTCCACGAAGCACAAAATTCCCCGGCGCCAGATTCCACCTCTACGCGAACGCGACAGCAAACCACGCGAACGCGATGCTGACTCTCCCCCTTCTACGCGTTCGCGAACCCAAGTCACGCGAACGCGAAGCATCACACCACACCACCTACGCGAACGCGTAGTTCTTAACGCGAAAGCGATGCCTTGGCATGACCGGCCTATGCGAACGCGACCACCTTCACGTGAACGCGAAGGCCAAATCCCTGCTGCACTGACCTGCAATTTTCTGCAGGTTTTCAAGGCTTCAAAATGCCCGTTTGATGGTCCGAATTCATCCCGAGGCCCCCGGGACCCCAACGAAAACCACCAACATACTCCAAAACACGATACGAACTTGTTCCAATCATAAAAACACCATCCTAAACATCAAAATCACCAATTACACACGGATCCAAGCCTAAGTTTCTTCAAAACCTCCGAAACTAACATTCAATCAAAACCCGACCAAACGACGTCCGAATGACCTAAAAATTTGCGTACTTATCCAAAATCACATAGCGAAGCTACAGAAATTGTCGGAATTCCATTCCGACCCCCGGATCAAAATCTCACCTATCGTTCGGATTCGCCAAAATTTCAAACTTCGGCATTTCAAGCCTAATTGAGTTACGGACCTCCAAAATACATTTCGAATGCGCTCCAAACCCCGAAATCACCTAACGGAGCTAATGGAACCATCGGATTTCCGTTCCGAGGTCGTCTTAACACTGTTCCGACTACAGACTATTTTCTAACTTTAAAGCTCTCATTTAGGGAGTAAGTATCCCAAAATGCTCCAAATTTCAAAACCGACTCTCCGGGCAAACCACAATAGCAGAAATGGACTTAGGGGAACAGTTAAATTGGGGATCAGGGCGTAATTTTCTAAAACGACCGGCCGGGTCGTTACAATACGAAGTAAAAGATATAGCTAAAGATGGTAGATGCATTAACTCATGTCTCCACTATCCCACTCGATCAAAAGATCTAGAAGCATAGACATCAATAAATGTGGAGTTGCAATATTGCCACAAAGGATTATTAGAATGTGCACCTAAAACTCCTGTATAATGGTTCCTCGACAAATAATACAATTTGTTAGCCTAATGCGTTCGAGCCCGGGCTCAGCACGAGCAATTTCTGCTAGTATACTAAATATATAAAGGAGAATAAGCAGCTAATGGTCAACATGCCTCCTTGACACCTAAAGGGTGTTTTGGTAATTTTAGTTATAATGGAGCAATATGATTGCTTAGAAATGAATTCTATAGTAGCTTTAACATCAACTTTTGAGTGCTTTGACTAATTAACCTTGGGCTTATGTCATCAACCATCACGCCCATAATTTTCTACACCGAAAATTACCCTAAATGCCTATTCAGGCAATTTTAATTACCCGTTAATGCCCATTCCAATTTGTCTTACCAGTGTACCTATGCAATCTAAAGTATTTACCCAAACTAGCTATTTTCAAAATCCTTCCTTTCTAATCCCTGAAACTCCATTAATCGCCCAAATCTATTTTCTCTTTTATTGTCTTCTCAAATATAAATAAACGTTTTTCTTCTATCTTTCTCATTTCATAATAGGATGTGCGTGTCCATTGAAATTTTTTTATTAATTTATTCTACTTTTCAAAATGATATATAGTATATTGTTATAACATATCTAAATTTTAGTATAATCGATGACGCACAAGATTGAGTTAATTAGATTATGTGACAACTAATATTATTTAAGTTTAATAATTGAATTAAAAAAATCTTTTTTAAATTCTTTACATACAGTTGTAGACTATGTTGGTATATTCATACACTACACTAGTATATATATTAGTTCGAACCTTTTTTGTTGTATTAGCTACATTTAATTAGTATATTATTTGATTTTTCTTTAGTAATAGTAGAATAGTACAATATCTTGAATGTTTTAATTTCCTTTATGCATATGTATTATGTAATCATTTTAATTTTTTCTTTATGCGTTTGTTTTATATAATAGTATTATAGTACAATATCTTGAAATATATTATTATATTAATATGTGTACACTATATTTTGATTTTCTCCTTATGCATGTGTATTATGTAATAGTCGTATAGTCATATATAGTTGCCTGGAATTGATTAGTAGAACTATATACCCTACTGGTATAATTATATGTCATATTGGTATCATATGGTAGTTGGAATATTTTTGTTGTTGTTTTAGCTATATTTTTTAATGAATTCTATTCCAAAATGATTTATATGATCATATTTTGCTGTGTTGGATTTTCTTGTACATATGGACATAGATTTTGTGTATTATGTATTAGTTTTTATAGTTATATGCGGTTGTTGAACGACCCCGTACAACTATATACCCTATTAGTATCGCTATATACTATATTAGTATCATATGTTAGTTGAATCTTTTTTTGTTATATTAATTGTATTTAATTGTTATACTATTTAATTTTCTTTTAATATAATACTTTATTATATTACTATGCTATTTTATTTACTATTCTCTTTACGTATGTGTGTTGTGTAATAGTAATATAGTCACATAGTTACCAAAAATATACCAGTATAACTGTATACCATGTTGGTATAGTTATATGTTATATTAGTATCATATGGTAGTTTCAACATTTTATTGGTTGTTTTATCTACATTTTTAAGTGATTTCTATTCTAGAATTATTTATATGAACATGATTTGCAGTGCTAAGAATTTTTTGTGCCGATGGACATAAATTATGTTATGTAATAGTTTTTATAGTCATAGGCAATTGTTGTGATAAGTATATTTTTTCTCTTAAATTTTATATCTCATTCAAAAATTTAGGATTTTGGACAAAGACTCCTATGTATATATAATTGGCGTGTGTGTGCGCATAATTTTTCGTCTGATTATAAAGACTCATGTATACATATAATATCCTCAAATTTTAAGTGTACGATCTTGCTAATTTGAGTGAGTATTGCATAGAAAATAAAAATAAATATTAATGTACCACAAAGGTAGAAAAAAGAGAAAAAGCACTAATGCCAAAGTAAGGTAGTAAAAAGAACAAAGAAGTGAGAAAAACTCAAATGCAATGGACGATTTACTTCATGTGCATGGATAACTTTTTACAAAAGATATGGTGAATTCACAATATATATACTTTAATATCTTTTTATAGTCGTGTTTCTTACATTGAACTAATTAGATTATGGAATCATAGTGGGTGCTTCGTGTGCTGGGTTATCATCTTTTAAATCTACAGAAAAAAGGGGAAAAAGTAAGACAATATATATATATATTTAAAAAAAGGCGTCAAATATTTATTATATTAATTATATTTTTATTATTGCACAGGAAAAAAAAGAATAAAGAAGAGCAAAAAAGTGAATAAAATTAAATCATGCAAAAAAAGAAATAAATTGACAAAAGATATAAATGAAATTAGAAACGAAACAAGAAAAGGGAAAAAAAAAGGAGAAAGCCAAAATTGAGCAAGGAGTCAAATTATGGTGGAAAAAAGAAAATAAAAATTAACATAAAAGGAGAAAAAAAAAGCAGAGCATAAACAAAATGAGAAAAAAAAAGAAGAGGCAATCGCATACATTGCAATAGACATGAATGGGAATTAGTTTGATGAATAGAAAAATAAATGGATAAACAATGGTAATTAATTTGATTTTTATGGGTAAAACTATAAAACTACCTTTCTACACTCTACTCACTCTCGTGGGCCCCCATGTCCCAATTTTCTCCCTAATACTTCAGTGATGCACCTTTTAATGTGAATTTTTATTTTAATTATCTCAAAAGTATACTTCTTTTATTGGTTCTTTCTTGACACCTAAAATATTATTTTTGTACAATAATTTACACAAAAAGATTTATAGTTTAATAAAATCTAATGTAACTTGTGAAATTAAAGTTATTTTTGTTGATAATTTATTTGCATTTAAAATATATTTCTAATTAGAAGAATCCCTATTAAATTTTATTGGCATCAATTGTATTGAGTTATCTCTTACATTGCACATATATTGTCTGTCAATATCATAATTTTTAGTTTATTCTTAAAATCTTACATGATCAAGCAATTAAAAAAATGAACATTCGTTATTAGTCTATCTAAGAAGACATATCATTTTAAAATTATAATAAAGCATAATATTTATTAACAGTGACATCATAAGGATGAATAAAGAAGAAAAATATTTAATAAGTTGTAAATTACTATACGTATGCAGTAAGAAAAATGAAAGCAGGAACGTATGTTATAAGAAGGAAAAAATGGGAAGGAGTAAGCGCAATTACATTAGCTGCAAGAAGACTCTATAGATAAAATAATAAAAAGGATTAAACATATACATAGTAAGAAAAAGCATATTTGAAAGGAAAAAAATAAGATTAGAAATACCATATAACTCTTTATCGCCTTTGATAATTGCAAAATGTAGTTACTTTATTTTAATTATGCATAATTTCATGTGAACTAAGTAATTAATTGTACAGATAAATATGTTAAATTTATAATTATATTAAACTATACTCAAATTTAATTATATAAAAACTTTTCAAACGCTTTAAACAAATTATTGGGCCTGTGCTTAGCACGGGCTAACCGCGACTAGTAAATATATACATACGAAGAATAAAAAGTGATCTACATGCTAAACATCTAACACAAAATTAAGAAAAAAAAGAATATGTCTTCTAATATTATTCAAGCCTTAGATAAGAGGGGTTGCTCTGATGGTAAGCAACCCCTACTTCCAACCGAAAGGTTGTGAGTTCGAGTCTCCCCAAGAGCAAGGTGGGAAGTTCTTGGAGGGAAGGATGTCGGGGGTCTATTTGGAAACAACCTCTCTATTTCAGGATGTCGCATGATGCAACCAAAGGACGTGGGCATGGCACGAGTCAGGACGTGTTAGGACATGGCCATTTCAGGATATGTTATGATATCGCAGGACATGGAAAGGCATGTCAATGGCACAAATTTCGACGTTGCAGGTCGTGGCCATAGGATGTGTCGTGACGTGACAGGACATGGCAGGACAAGGGCTTGGCACGGGTCAGGATGTGTTAGGATATGGCCATGGTACATTTTATGACGTGACATGGGCGTGGAATGGGTCAAGATGTGTCAAGACCTTGCCACAGGTCAGGACGTTTCACGACGTCGCAGAACGTGTCGGGATGTCGCAATACAAAGAAGGACATAGGCATGTCACGGGTCACGATGTGTCAGGATATGGCATGGCACATTTCAGGATGTGTCAGGCTGTCGCAAGACATGGCCACTGGACGTGTCAGTACATCGCAGGACATGGTAGGACGTGGGCATGTCACGGGTCAGATGTGTCAGGACAAGGCCATGGCATGTTTCACGGCGTGTCAGGATGTCGCAGGACTTGTCAGGACTTTACAGGATATGTCAGGATGTGGGCATGGCGCGGGTTAGGACGTGTCAAGACATGGATATGGCACGGAACATGTCAAGACGTGGCCACATTACGTGTAAGGACGTCGCAAGACATGGCAAGACATTGGCATGTCACGGGTCAAGACGTGTCAGGACATAGCCATGACACATTTCAGGACATGTCAGGACGTCGCATGACATGCTAGGGTGTGTCCATGGCACGGGTCAGGACGTGTCAGGACGTCTTTAGACGTAGCCGTGGGACGTGTTAGGACATGGCAGGACGTGGGCATGACACTAGTTAGGACGTGTCAAGACATGGCCAAGGCACGCTTCAGGATGTGTCAGGATGTCGGAAAACATGGCAGGGCGTGGCCATGGCACGGGTTAGGACGTTACAGAACATGGCCACAAGATGTGTTAGGACGTCACATGACATGGCAGGATAAGGGCTTGGCACGGGTCAGGATGTGTCAGGTCATTGCCATGGCACATGTCAGGACATGTCAGGACATTGCACGATATGGCAGGGTGTGGCCATGGCACGAATCAGGACGTGTCAAGATGTCACAGGACATGGCAGGATATGGGCATGGAACGGGTCAGGATGTGTCAAGGCATGGCCATGGCATGCGCAAGGACGTGTCAGGACGTGGCCACATGACGTGTCAGGATAACAAGGTCATAGTAGGACGTGGGCATGTCATGGGTCCGGACGTGTCAAGACATGGCCATGGAACATTTCTTGACTTGTCAGGACGTCACAGGACATGCCATGGCGTGTCCATGGCACGGGTTAGGACCTGTCAGGGTATTACATGGCGTGGCCATATGATGTGTCAGGACATCATAGGACGTGGGCATGGCATAGGTCAGGAGTATCACGACATGGCCATGGCACATTTCAGGACGTGTCAGGATGTCGCAGACATGGCAGGGCGAGGCCATGGCACGGGTCAGGACGTGTTTGAACATGGCCATGGCACATTTTAGGACGTGTCAGGACGTCGCATGACAAGGCAGGACATGAGCATGGAACGAGTCAGGATGTGTCAAGACATGGCCATGGCACGGGTCAGAATGTGTCAGGACATGGCCACAGGACGTGTTAGGACATAGCGACATGATGTGTCAGGACATAGCAGGATGTGGGTATGTCACGGGTTATGACGTGTCAGGACATGGAAGGATGTGGGTATGTCACGGGTTAGGACGTGTCAGGACCTGGCCATGGTACGTTTCAGGACGTGTCAGGATGTTGCAAGATATGCCGGGGCATGTCTATGGCTTGGGTCAGGATGTGCTCGTGCCAGGACGTCGCAGGATATAGCCACAGGACGTGGGCATGACACGAGTCAGGACGTGGGCATGACACGAGTCAGGTCGCGGCCATGGCACGTTTCAGGACGTGTTAGGATATTGCAAGACATGGCAGGGTGTGGCTATGGCACGGGTCAACACGTCACAGAACGTCGCCACATGATATGTTAGGACATGGCAGGACAAGGGCTTGGCATGGGTCAGGACATGTCAGCCATGGCACGTGTCAGGACGTCGCAGGAAATGGCAGGGCGTGGCCATGGCATGGGTCAAGATGTCGGGACGTCGCATGATGTATCACGATGTCACATGACATGGCATGATTTGGCCATAGAACGGGTCAGGACATGTCGTGACACGGCCATGGGTCAGGACGTGTCAGGACATCGTAAGACATGGCCACAGGACGTGTCAGGACATTGCAGGACGTGTCAGGATGTCGTATGAAATGGAAGGACGTGTTAGGATATGGCCTTGGCACGTTTCAGGACGTGTTAGGACATTGCAGGATATTCCAGGGCGTGTCCATGGCACGGGTCAGGACGTGTCAGGATTTTACAGGACGTGGCCACAGGACGTGTTAGGATATTGCAGGACATGGCATGACGTAGGCATGGCACAAGTTAGGAGTGTCAGGACATGGCCATGGCACGTTTCTTTTCCTCTACCGAAATGTCCCAACTATCTACCATTACACCCCGAAAGGGAGATAACAATAGTAGTGGGAACGTAGTTTTTTCCAATTAAAGGACACTCAGAACGAGATTTATTGTATTAAATTTCAGAGTCGCCACTTGGGAAAATAATGGTGTCCTAAGTCACCGGTTTAATCCCGAACCGAGAAAATTATGACTCTATTTAACAGTCTGCGAAACTAGAAATCCGGATAAGGAATTCTGTTAACCCAGGAGAAGGTGTTAGGCACTCCCGGATTTCGTGGTTCAAGCATGGTCGCTCAACTGCCGTATTTTGTTCTATTTGATTTCCTTATATGCTTTAATTTTTCAAATGCTATTAGTGTTTCGCTTTGTTAGTTTTAGGATTTGCGACATCACGAAAACGCAATTCAAGTCACACCGCAACCAATACGCCTGTGACCTTTAATTCATTTCAGCTTCGCCGGGATTTGGATTTGAGTCACATAAATATGCACTCGTATTAGGAATGTATATTTATCATAAATCGTGCCCTAAGGTGTCTACGTCTTGTTAATTTTGGGAGAGACCGTGGAATTCGCTAAACGATCTTTCCGATTTCTAATATTTTTATAGGAAATTATGGAGGGCCCCGCAGCTATGTCTTTATGATTTGACGAGGCTCATCTCCGTTTTATTAAGGTTCTTCCTAAAGCATACTATATTCTGTATTTTCTATTTTTTCATCCTAATATAATTGTTTTCATATTAATCCCATGTTATTGTGTATTAGCGTCCAGGCCATATTTTATTATTGGGCCTGGACCACGAACCGGCTCAGCGATTTACAGAGAGGTACTGGGCTTCTGCAGCCCAATACTTATTTCCTTTTCCATTTACAGGCATAGGTGCCGTCTTATTTTGATCAAGGCTTGATTTCATATTCGGGCCCAGATCCTTCATATTTAAGGTAAGATAATGGCTAATTAACAATTTTATAATATGCACTAATGAACAAGTGACAACTATTATTATTAACTAAGTATTTTGCAATCACCAGTTTTCATATAATCACTTCTAATTAACTAATTGTTCTAACACAGGGATATACACCAATGCTATTATTAAACTAATCGAATTCGATAGCAAATCACTACTAGAACACTAATTGCAAAAATCATTTTTTATCATTTTTATTTAACAGAAGAAAACAGTATTCTAGTTTTAATTAAACATGTTCGAATTACTATTATCAAGTTGCAGAATCTCAAAACGAATTCATAGCTAAATCAACTTAAGTATTTATAAACAGTAACATAGTATGAGCTTTGAAACTACTTATACTTTATAATTAACTGATCCAGATGTGAAACTGAATTAATAGAACGTCCAAATATTAATACTTCATGTCTAGTTTATGCTAGTTTCAAATCCAAACGTTTTAATTACACTTATACCAGTTTTAGTCTTAGATTTAAGTGATTCTTCTCTACCTAGCTTATTTATCCTATCATTTATATCACTACTGCTATTACCGCATTAAAAGCATACGTACAATCCACTAATTATTACAATCAAGTCCTAAATGAATTACAATGATCTAAGTACTTTTAAACTACATAATAAGATAACAAATACATGAAGATTTAGCTAAACATGATTATCATTTTATTTCTCCAATCAGCAGCTCATTTACAACTTCAAGTCATAGTAGTGTACCTAGTTCAAGTAACAAATTGATGAGTCTAGAGTTGGAGAAGAAGAATAGTCAGCAACAACAACAATGATATAGCAACAGCAGTAAAACGAATCAACACAACAACAGCTACCAAAACTCCAAAATATAGAACCCACCAAATCAACCCAAGCAAAAGTGGAGAACCCAGCAAAGTCGAGACAAACCAGTGAAGAAACGACCCACTGAGATTCCCAGAGTAACACTCGAGTTAATCAGCTTTTCTAAATGTGTGAAACCCTTAATTGCCAATCAATGTCTAACTCTAAATTTCAGAACCCTTTTTTCAGGCTTATTGGAACCCTATTTATAGCGGTATTTTGGGGGAAATTTCAAATAAGTTAATTGTATTTCCCTCCCCTTATTTTTTCAAATAATTACAGAATGGTCTGTTCAAAATGTATCGAAATGCCCTAGAACCCCTGCTAGAAGGTTCTAGGCAGTTCTATTGGGTTATATTAGGCATGTTTTACCTAATTGCCCTCACTTGCTAAAGTTTATTTCATTAATGCCTTTTAGCTCTACCCAGTCTACCTTTTATTATCTAAGTAATTTAAAAAATACTAAGCTTTAAAGTCACTTTTATCCCTATATGCTCGATTTAATCTACAGAAATGTCATTTATTCTTCCCGTTTTACCGCTTTTATTTATGTATATTTACCCGACATGCCTTAGGTCTGACAAGACTAGGTTAGCACCTATTTAACAAATAACCACTAAGCCTTGCCTTTAAGACTTAATCAATTTCAGACAACAGCCTTTTCATTATTAGCCACTTTTACAAATAGCCGCTAATCAAAACATAGCCACTAATCAGAACATAGCCACTAATCAAAACCCAATCTTAACTCACAAACATTAACTCACAAACATAGCCACAAGACATTTATACTCATGACCTAAGTATACATAAGCACTCAAAGGTTCAGAATGAACTCACATACAAATTAAGTTACAAATATAGCCAGATTCATGTTGTTTTGCACATATAACCTTAATCACGAATTAACTTCCAATTAATCATAATTCAGAGGAAAAATTTGATAATGGTTGAAATCCAACTAACTAAAACCCAATAGAGACAAAATATAATGAACAATCACATAAAACTGGCTAATTAGCACATGATTCATGAGTAGTTAATATAAAACCCTAAGAACACTTAGATAATTTTAGGCATGTATGAGATTCAGGGCTTGCATGAACAAGTATGAATTAAAAGAAGAGATAGATTTATATTTTAGACATGCATAGGAACAGATTCAGACAAGTGTGATAGGCATATAAAGAAGCAAGTTTCAAAACACATAACATCACTGAATGAAAGCAAAGGCGGGGGATACTTAGCTTTTTCAGGCCTTCCTTTTTCTTTTTCCTTTTCTTTCTTTCTTTTCTTCTTTCTTTCTTCTTTGTTCTTTCACTTTTCTTGATATGCAGAGATTCGAAGACTGTTAGTCTTCTGAGTGCTAGATCTTCCAAACGGGGCTTTCGGGTTTGATTTGAGTGTGTGTGAGGTAGTCTGGAGGCCTGGGGTAATGTTTTGGGAGTTGGTTTGTTTTTTGGTACTCGCCGGAGTAGGGTTCCGGCGAGTGTTTTTTGAATATTCGACGGGTTTGGGGCTTATTCGAGAGAAACCACCTAGATAGGGTGGTAGATCACCTCAAGATGGTCTAATGGTGTTATTTTGAGACTTTGGTTCATACTTTGGGTGGTCGCCGACTAGGGTTCCGGCGACCGAATTTTCAAGAATAGAGAGACTGTTGGTTTTTTGGTCGGGATTAATTGGGGTTAAAGGTTATTTGGTGGTGAGGAGGGTGTTTCAGTATTCTTATAATAAAGTGTGATTATTTAGGGTATAATGGTGGTCTCCATGGGAGACTGGAGGAAGGAGGAAGTAGACGACCTAAGGGCGGCTAGGGTTAGAGATAATATGAATGTGTGTGTATATGACAGACAAAACGGGGATAGGGGAGTATATATATCAATCCTAAGTTGATGAATCCTGGCCATTGGATCAACTGAAATGGATGGCCAGGATCATCTCTTCCTAAACATCGTCGTATAAATTAATAGGAGGTCTTCTAGATTCCGTTAGATCTAGTTATTTGAACGGTCAAGATTAGTTAATTAAACTATGTCATTTCAATTAATTAGCTCATCAGCCTTATCCGTCTGATCAAACGCATTGGACGGCTGTGATTAGTTCTAAGGACGACGTCGTTTCATTCATAAGGTCACCCCTTACCTGGTCCGTTGATCAAATGTATCAACGACCCAGATTTGTAGTATTTAGACGGCGTCGTTTGGTTTCAAGACTGGGAAGACCGGGTTTCATTCGTTTGGGCTTGGTTTTGGGTAGTTTGTATTGGGTTGACTATGTATTTTGCCCAAATCTTGTATATTTGTATTTTTATTTGTGTTTTATTTAATTTATGTATTTTCTTTTTATGTTTTTATATATTTTGTTTTATACTTATTTTATATTTCTTTTACTTATCATTTTTCATTTTTTCCTTATTTTTCCGATATTTTTTGCATTTTACTCTATTTTACAACTAGTGCATAGGCGGATTACGAGAACTTCCAGTCTCCATTACCTATATAACACATGATTCACTATGCCTGATCCCACATTCCACTGTACGAATACTTAACACACATCAATCATCCATTCATACCACGAAAGTCATTCAAAAATTTCCCTATGCCATCAACAACTCAATCATCACAGTCGATCCAATAAGAGAATACCACCATACCACTAGGTATTATCAATTTACATTACCTTGTCCTTTTTGACCATATACCCTGCCAAATCACTAGAATAGCAGTGTCACACCTCTTTTTTACCGCACCCGCGAGGATGCAAAGAGTTTTTCCAATTAAAGGACAATCGATATGGGATTTATTTTAATTATTTCATAGTCGCCACTTGGGAGATTTATGGTGTCCCAAGTCACCGGTTAAATCCCGAATCGAGGAAAAGAATGACTCTATTTAACAGTCCGCGAACCAGAAATCCGGATAAGGAATTCTATTAACCCGGGAGAAGGTATTAGGCATTCCCGAATTCCGTGGTTCTAGCACGGTCGCTCAACCGTCGTGTTTGGCTTATCTATCTGCTTTTTTACAGTTATGTACTTAGTGCAAATTAATATCCCTTTACCACTTTTATTATTTATTATGATTTATGAAAAAGAAAGTTGCTTAAAAATATGTTTTCGAATCACGTCACATGAAATGCACCCGGATCCTCGACACATTCTTATTCAACATTTCGGGATTTGGATTTGGGTCGCATGAAATGCACACCCGTATTTAAGAAGGTAGAATTAAAATACACGCCTGGAGCGATTACTTATTTACACTTTTGAGAAGGACGTGATATTCGCTAAGAAACGACACATCTCGAAATCTAAGTATTTTATATGTACATTTATGAGGGCCTTGCGATTAGTGTATCTATTGGGCGAGGCGCACCTTTAATTCAAATCTAAAGCGAACTACATCCCACTGTATTTTATTTAGGAGTTGATTCCAAATTATTTAAAACTTGCTACGAGCCACACCACATGAAATGCGCCTGTGGTTCCTGACACGCTTTATTTACTCTTGTTTGAAATTGGGGTCGGGTCACATGAAATGCACCCCCGACTCCTTTAATCTAATTACGTCATTCAGTGAATAATAACTCACTAATTCCTACAATGTGACAAAAATCCTACTCAACCATAATCAATTCAGCAAACATACGGTTAGTTAATTAAGTGAGGAGATTTGAGTCTAGGGTGGACAATTATATGGGAAGAACTTACTTCGAATTCAAATAATCCTCAAAGAGCCACTGTCGTATATTTTCGCAAGTTCAAGATATCATTATTCACGGATGTTCAAATTACCTTAAATTTTCTACTTAAAACAAATGGCTAACCTCACTTTTAACATAGGGCCTAGTATTAACAGATTTGAGATTACGCACATGAATAGAGAATATTGAACACAGATATAGCAGAATGATTCAGGTTTACATACACATCTAATGATAATGTATCTTTGATCTAGATACATCTTTCATAGCCAAAATTAACAATACACTTGATTAAAGAATAACAGAACATAACAAGTACAAGAACTATAGACATCTATATGTATTCAGCATACTTAAAAGGGAGCTTCAAACTTCATTCTTTTCGAACCAAGACACTACAATGACGGAGATGTGTACCTGGAATGCGGAAGAATAAAGAAGAGTGAGCAGTGGCAATGCAGCAACAGTAACAGTAGGTGAACCAGCAGCAACAGGAGAAACAAAACAGTAACAGAATCTCCATCTCCTCAACCATGTTTTCTCTCACTGTAAACTCGCCTAAACCTCTCTCCCTCTCCACCCCATTTCTCCCTAGTCACCACCACCCCCCACCCTCCATAACCCATAAACCAAATCTCAATCCAAAACCCATAACAGCACTCATTATTCCTCCTTCTTCAGGCCAACAGCAACAATATTCAACCCAACAACAACTACAGCAACAACTTTATCAGCCTTTTAGACCTCCTCCTTCACCTCTCCCACCCAAATTCCGCAATCTTGACACAAATGGAAACAACAACAGTAACCAAAACTTCAATGGAACAGTACCCAGGATCTATGTGTGTGTGTACTTCTGCCTCACTTCTTCCTAATGTGTGCAACTCTCTTAAAGCTCAAAAAACCAGTCCCTGCCTATTCCCTTCAACCCTATACTTATACTTGAGAAACCAAGACACCCTAAGATATAATAATCAGAAGACCCCCTGCCCATACCCTTCTCTGCCAGCCCATGATATTCTCTGGCAGTCCTGACACTGGTTATGCCACTATATGGTGTCTGGTCATGGGTTCTTTTAATTAACATTATCGGTAGGGGACAATTGGTGGTGAACTCTGCTGTACAGCAAGTTCCCACAGCAGTCTTAGTGCACTATCTTTTATCAATTACACCATTCAATCCTATACTAACAAACAACTATATCCAAACATCCTTGTTAATTCAGAATCCAGAATCAATACAAATCAGAAACTACCCAATCAAACAATTCAACACAGTGATGACCCACTGCCCAGGCTTTCAAACAACGAAACTCGTGAATTCAAACGACGACATTTAATCAACACAACACATAGCAATGATAACAGTTTAGCCGATAAAATAGTGAATTTAAAAATCTCGGCAACAATTGAAACTAAGTATTCGACGACGCTAATCGAAGCGAATACGCATTTGAACACATACGCAATCAAACAAACGATACAGACGAATAATTGACCAAATAAAAGGTCTTTTGAGAAGAAATGAAAACAGGGGCGGCCAAGAAGAAAGTTAAACAAATTGAACTAACAAAGAACACACAAGCAACACATACCTAATTAAAAATAGATAGGAAAAAGGGAGATTACCTCGAACGCAATCGAAATCAAAGCAAAGCCCGGACTGTTTTGAGCTTGGCCTTGGATTTGAAGTCTAAAGGACTTTAATTGAGATGTTCTCCAGCGAGAACATCCCAATTAAACTCTATTAGGCTTCAACTTCTCTCGAATTCAAACGGAGATTCTAATTTGAAATCTAGGGTTCATAGGCTCGGATTTGGGGCTTGGGGCTTTAGGTTCGATTCGAGCAAAACCAACACTGGTGGGGGTATGAGGGAGGTGAGGGGAAGAGCTGGTGAAAATTTGGTGGCCATTGGCATAGAACTTCAAATTCCGGCGAGCTTCGATCTAATATTCGAAGAGCTCGGGAATGATTCGAGACTAACGGTTAGGGGATTCGTGTAGAGGGAGGTGAGGGGAAGAGCTGGTGAAAATTTGGTGGCCATTGGCCTACCGGAACCGCCGTGAGGCGATTTCCGGCAGGCGGAGTGCGGTGGCTCACGGTGAGGTTATTAGTCTCTAAGAGAGACGATAGGTGTGAAGGGGGGGTCTGGCTTGGGGGGGGGGTGTGAAGGTGAGATTATATATGACTCAGGAGGTTAAATCCTGATCGTTGGATCATTTACGATCAACGACCAGGATCTCCTCCCTTAAACCAAACGGTGTCGTTTGGTTAAGTCACGGCCTGGGTGTATTTGGGAATTTAAAGATTAATCTGGGCCGTTGGATAATAAAATCCAACGGTCCAGATCAACGGGGCCAGTTGGGCAGAACGGGTGAGGGGTTTGGGCCAGGTTTTTGGACTAAATTATGGCCCAAGTCTGCTCTTCATACTACATTCCATGATGTATCATATGTATATGTATATATATATATATATATATATATATATATATATATATACTAACTTATAACACAACTAATTTTTACTACAATTATCCCACATAATTACATATCACTTAAATGTAAACCGTATAATTTTGATATTAAACACACAAAAAAATGCAACACATAATGTATATATTTTTGTATTTTACTAATTTAAATAAATAAACACGCACACACAAAAATGCAAATGTAAGATAAAAATAACACCAAAATCACAAAAATCATGCCCAACACGAAACTATTTTATTTTGAATTTTCTGGGAGTACTTCTCAGGTAAGGCAAAAATCACGTGCTCACAGCTGCCCCTCTTTGCGCGTAAACATGAAGAGTTTTCGTGCAAAGATAAGTGAGCAAATACGAGCGATTTTTGCCTATTCAAGCACTCCGTGTGAAGCAATTTGAAAAGATCTTGACCGAGCCTTTGCTTCGGGTGGCTTCCTACATATCCTGGGCTAAACAGGAATCAGGTCAATGTAGTTCGAGAAGTTTTGGTAGTCGGGACTACCATGGACTGAGATTTTGCTGTTACTGTTGCTATCATTGCTGCTGTTGCTGCTTACTACTTACCGACCTCCTTATTACACCAAAAGAGAAACGAAAGCTAAGCTAGCTATGCTATCAACTATGAATTACAACTTGATCTTGTCGTGTTCCTTGCCATCCTGCTGGCTCTGATGTTTTCTTCACATGCTTCTTCTCTTCTAACAACCGTTATTTCGGCCTATCTTGATTGCCGAACTCCGACCATTGGTCCCTTCTTTGTGATCTTCGAACTATTCTCCTTCGAAGTCTGAACCTATCTTTCTGATCCTTGTTGCCTTCCTTTGATTATGAACTTGGATTCATGCTGGGGATTTCCGTTACACTCTACCGCTTTCCTCAACCAAATTCAAAAATAAATCGCCACTCCATTCTTCAGGCGGGCTCCCTGACTTCAACAACATCTTTTGAAAATAAATCGCCATTCCTCTCTTCAGGCGGGCTCCTGACTTCAACAACATCTTTTGAAAATAAACTGCCATTCCTCTCTTCAGGCGGGCTCCTGATTTCAACAACATCTTTTGAAAATAAATCGCCATTCCTCTCTTCAGGCGGGCTCCTGACTTCAACAACATCTTTTGAAAATAAATCGCCATTCCTCTCTTCAGGCGGGCTCCCGACTTCAACAACATCTTTTGAAAATAAATCGCCATTCCTCTCTTCAGGCGGGCTCCTGACTTCAACATCGACTTAGAAAATAAATCGCCATTCCTCTCTTCAAGCGGGCTCCTGACTTCAATCATCAACTCTGAAAATTAAATGCCATTCCTCTCTTCAGGCGGGCTCCTGACTTCAATCATCAACTTTGAAAATAAATCGCCATTCCTCTCTTCAGGCGAGCTCCTGACTTCAATCATCAACTCTGAAAATTAAACGCCATTCCTCTCTTCAGGCGGGCTCCGACTTCAACAACATCTTTTGAAAATAAATCGCCATTCCTCTCTTCAGGCGGGCTCCTGACTTCAACAACATCTTTTGAAAATAAATCGCCATTCCTCTCTTCGGGCGGGCTCCTGACTTCAATCATCAACTCTGAAAATTAAACGCCATTCCTCTCTTCAGGCGGGCTCCTGACTTCAACGACATCTTTTGAAAATAAATCGCCATTCCTCTCTTCAGGCGGGCTCCTGACTTCAACATCAACTTAGAAAATAAATCGCCATTCCTCTCTTCAGGCGGGCTCCTGACTTCAACAACATCTTTTGAAAATAAATCGCCATTCCTCTCTTCAGGCGGGCTCCTGACTTCAACAACATCTTTTGAAAATAAATCGCCATTCCTCTCTTCAAGCGGGCTCCTGACTTCAACAACATCTTTTGAAAATAAATCGCCATTCCTCTCTTCAGGCGGGCTCCTGACTTCAACATCAACTTAGAAAATAAATTGAATGATTGCCATCTTGTTTCGGAATTGCTTTCCTCCCGAGTTGTGTTGCCTTTCCCTTGACTGCGGGGGATATCTTTGGAATTGTTTACTCACCTGTTGGGGTAATACTGCTGGGGAAATCCTCTTTGTTTCCTCCTTTTCTACTTCCTTCGAAAACCTTTATTCTCTCCTGAGATCGCTGAGGATTGAAATGTCATCAGCTGGGGATTACACGGTCGGGGGGGGGTCCCTTTTCCTTTCGCCTCTTTCCAAACCTCCTTCGGGACTCACGCTTTGCTCCCTTGAAAAACCTGTAGGATATAATGCTGCCGGGAAAAGTCTCGAAATCGGTGTTTCATTTTTCCGACAACTGTTGGGGATGATACCGGCCTCTTGCCTTTCTGAATGCAAGCTTCCTTGTTTTGTCCTGTCTGCTGGGAGTATAATTTCCTCTATCACAGCTTGTTGTTTTCTTTCTTTCAAAGCTGCTGGGGATAACCGGGTTCAAAGATCATTTCCTCGCGTTATCTGGCTTCTTTTCCCGATCGGGTATTTGGTTTCGAGAAAATTTTCGCAACGGGAGAAAATTTTCTGCCCCAGTTTGAGAATCTTCTTCGTGGCATGCTTTTCTGCCAACAACCCCTCTTTTTCCTGTTTCAAATCAAAGAAAAATTGGTTAGTTCTAAAATGTGGTGGCTGGTTGTGGTGCTCCTGCTGGGGATGGTTCTCCTCCTCTTCCCTGCTCCGTGTTTCATTGTCAAACCCTGCTGGGGAAGTTATCATTTGATGATATTCATGTTGGGGATAGTTTTCACCTTTCTTGCTTCCTCGCCCTCCTTGACGACTCTTTATTTGCGAACCTTTCCACGTGGTTTTCCACTAACCACCCGAATTCCTATGATAGTGACCCTTCGTGAAGACCTTGCATGCTTTACTGGTGAACCATTTTCTTTGTTCACCCTTGTCACTGAAAATACCTTTCTGCTGGGGATATCTCTCCTTTTGCGGCATATCTAAGGACTAGGCATTTCCCGACCTTTGAGTCTCATTAACCTTCCTTGAGATATCCTTATTGACACCAATCCCTCCCTTTGTCATTTTCCTATTGTTGGGGAATATCCCTCCGGACACTGCCTTGCGCTTGATCCTTCCTGACTTATACCACTTGGGTGTACCAATCAAAAATCCCGTCTGGCGTAATTGGAAAGTTGATGGAAAATTTCGCAGTCATTTCTTGCAAACAGACTCTATTGGGGAATTTTTTTTTTTTTTTTTTTTTTTTTTTGATGAAAGGAGAAAGATAAAAGGAAACAGAATAAAAGACAATGACTCTCTAAAAAGAAAAATTATAGAATAAACCTATCAAACGTGGATACCAACTCTAATGGACATGACATGCACATATAGCCTATCCTCCGTCGTCAGACCGCCTTTTGTGATCTTCGCCTGGGGCTTTCCCATCTGATTTCCAATCTTCGTTCGACTTGTAGTGCCCGAGGGGTTTTCACTATCAAGCCTCTCTCATTTCGGTTTTTCTCTCAGCTTTCATCGCCTTATGGTGCCTGTGAAGATTTTCACCGCTAAGATTCTCTCATTTGTGTTACTTTTCCGCTGGGGATTGGTGGTGTTACTGCTAAGACTCTCCTATTTTCTGCTGGAGATCGGAGTCTTTCTGCCGGGAATCAGAGTGTTATGTCCCGATGAAACTTCTCTCATTTGCCTAACTCAACCTCTTTTGAAAATTGGTCAAAAGGTCTTTCTTTGGACCGTAATGTGGGTTTGGACAAGGCTAGAAAGAAATGGTATTAAAGGCTCAAAATAAAACAAATTGGGTTCAAAATTACAAACTTCGGAATCCTATAGTTTCCTTACATAAACACTTTTTTTTTTTCACTGCCCCTGTTTCTTGCTTGGGGATTTTTTGGTTTTTATTTACACTATGACCGAGCTGTGAAGCGCCTACGTATCCTCTTTGAGGAATCAGGTCAAACGTAGTTCCCAATTCCTCATTTTTCTAGTTTTCCTTTTCATCATTTTTTCATTTTTTTTTCTTTTCTCTTTCGTTCTTTTCGGTTGTTTTTGTTTTTCTCTTTTTCTTTCTTTGTCTTCCCTATTTGGGTTTTCTAATTTTGGTACCGATTCCGAAGCAGGGGTATGAAAGAAATCGAAATAAGGCTCGAAGGGTTAACGAAGGATAAAGTGTTTGGGTAGCAGAACAAAATGCCTTCGTCATTCCAATCTTCAAAACATACCAAGTGCAAACAACACGACTAACATTCGTCATATCTTTAAAGCACGGTTGGACAACACTCTCATTATTATGAACGACCCCACGTCAATTTGGCCAGCTTGCCCTTGACTATTTCCTTTTTACTTGCCC
Source organism: Nicotiana noctiflora (assembly GCA_032618575.1). Classification (NCBI taxonomy): domain Eukaryota; kingdom Viridiplantae; phylum Streptophyta; class Magnoliopsida; order Solanales; family Solanaceae; genus Nicotiana; species Nicotiana noctiflora. The sequence continues at coordinate 179,289 of JASVEL010001243.1, read as the reverse complement.
CGGTTTCACATGACTCGGGATCCAAATAATCTCAAATTATTTTTATTTCCTTTAAATGACCCGCTCATCTTCCAATTGTTTCATGATTAACTTTTAGAATTAAGCCACAATTATGTGTGCGCATGTCGTGTCACTAGATTCGGCGTTTGAACACAAGACAAATCTAAAGGGTAAAAAGAGCTAAACAAATAAGATGACCGGAAGTAACAAAAAGACCGAAAGCTTCATTAAAGTAATGACGAAATGGTTTAATGACAAAACAAGCAAAACAAACCAGAGTACAGCCCTGAAACAAAACTGGGCAAGACCAAAGCAAACTGCTAGGACAAAAATGCTAGGACAAAAGGGTTTGACCACAAGAAAACCCTGAAAATAACTCGGACAACATAAATGACGACAAAAACGAACCACCAAAGCTCCATCTAGCTGACCAAAAGATGGAGTGTCTTCCCAATTACCAAGCACAACATTTTAGCCACTAAGTTCTGCATCAATATTGCTGAGGCTTCCATCTGCTTCAACATTTTTAGCTTCAGTCAATATACCCCCAGAGGATTCGTGTGCTCCCTATCATCGTCATTGATCACAATCAACCATCCTTTTTGAATCATTCTTTCTATTTCCTTTTTCAAGGTACGACAACTCTCAATATCGTGCCCTCTGACATTGGAATGGTATGCACATCGTGCGGTAGGATCGAAGCTTCTTGCACGTGGATCGGGAGTATATTCGGGGAGCGGTGTAATGAGGCCGACATGCTTTAACCTTTCAAACAGACTTGCATAGGATTCTCCGATAGGGGTAAGAGCCTTTTCTCGCTTCAACAACCTCTCCTCCCTAAACGCCTTATTTGGCCTGAAACCTGACCCAGGGGGTTTCCGGTATGTTCGTGGGGGTTGGTAGGCTTTTTGTGGAGCTGGGTACCTGGAAGGTGAAGTACGATTTTGGGTGTCCCGGGGAGAGTAGTGGTGTTGGGGACGGGAGTAGCGTTGTGAAAACATAGCCGGGGGACGAGTAATTGAGCTACTCGAGTGGCTGGAAAAGCTATGATAGGTGGGTATATATGGAGAGTGTGAGGGATCATCTGGCATCGGGTTCAGTGTACGGGTAAGGACAGAGTCCGGGAAGCTAGGTGGTGGCGGGGGTGGTGCTTTTCCATCCATCCACGCCCGATACATGTCAGCCACATGTTGTCTCAGCATTTTGACTTCTTCTACTAACCCGTGGTTCCGTTCAACCAGCTGTTGTCGGGTATCGGTATCAACCCACTTAGTCTTGAGATTATCTGCCATTGTCCTCTGACTTTGTCTTACGGGGAAGAGTTATTTTAGAACCACAACCAACCACCTTTCTGGAAATGGACACAACAAAGCGAAGTCATCATGTTAGCGTTAGGCCATTTGACAGGTAGGTAAACGCACATTAGGGATGCAATGAACCTAGGCAGTTTAACCTTTCTATCATGCATTTGCTTCGGTTTCATGCGTCATTCCAGCTTCTCATATATGTGCTTTCCCAACTTTCCTTTATTTTCTAAATTGTTTTTTGTTATTTTTCTATTTTTCTCTTTTTCTCTTCTTTTTTTTTCTTTTTGGTTATGGATATGGTCGAATCCTATGTGGATTGCCTACGTATCATGACCCCGCATGAATCAGACCGAGCGTAGTTCTTGCAAATTAATGCAAGAAATAAAGAGATGTTTATTTGATTTTTTTTTGATTTTTTTTTCTTTGAAGGAAAATTATAGAAGCCGACTCCAACTACAAACTTGTGTAGGAGATTTCTACAAGAAAAAGAATATTTTTTGGTGTCAATTATGACTATTTCTACAAAATTGGCCACATAATGGCTTATTTGACAAAATGACTATTTTTGCAAAATTTATTTAAGAAAGATAAACTTGAAATTTTTTTTTTTATCTTGTGGCTCATGGGGCATCGTTCGGCATCACCATAAACCAACACAAGACTATTTTTCATAAATTGGCCATGTAATGGCTTATTCAGACAAAGTGGCTCTTTTTGCAAAATTTATTTAAGAAAGATAAACTTGAAATTTTTTTTTTTATCGTGTGGCTCATGGGGCATCGTTCGGCATCACCATAAACCATTTACAAATGACTCAAAGTGGCTATTTTTGCAAAAACGGCCTTCCGACGTCCTTTTAAGGGACATTCGGCTTATTTTAAGCAAGAATAGCATTACCCGACTTATTTACAACAAAAATAAAAATTTTGACATTTTTGGTTATTTTTGCAAAAAGGGTGTGAACCCGGACTTGATTTTGCGGCTATGGCCTTGCAACATTTCCACAAGGAATATTTCAAGGTTATGCCCGCAAATTATTAAAAATGATTCAAAGTGGCTATTTTTGCAAAAAACAGCCTTCCGATGTCCTTTCGGAACATTCGGCTATTTTCAAAACGGCATCACTTTGATTTTATTGAAAACTAAAACTTCGACATTTTTTTTTAATTTTTTGAAGGGGTGGCCTTTCAACATTTCCATAAGGAATACTTCAAGGCCATTATTCAAAAAGAAAAGAGTCAAAGTGGCCATTTTTGCAAAAACAGCCTTCCGGCGTCCTTTCGGAACATTCGGCTATTTTCAAAAACAGCATCACTTTGATTTTATTGAAAAAAAATTAAAACACACATTTTTTTTTGATTTTTTAAAAGGGGTGGTTGGACCCGATGAGGGTTGCCTACGTATCTCACCTAATGGCGGGAATCAAACCTGCGTAGTTCGGTCAAACAAACTACATCTTTAAAGGAAACAAACTATTTATTATTTTTTCACACAATTTTTTTTTTAAGTTTAAAACAAATTATTATTTTTTTTTTTTTTTTTTTTAGTAAAAAAAACAAACTATTTTGAAATCACATATTTTTTATTTTACAACAAACGTTTTTTTTCCTTTTTAAGTAAAAAAACAAACTATTTTGAAACTATTTTTTTTTTATTTTGATCAAACATTTTTTATTTTACAACAAACGTTTTTTTTTTCTTTTTAAGTAAGTAAAAAAAACAAACTATTTTGAGACTATTTTTTTTTCATTTTCCTCAATATAAAAAAAACGGTTAGCCTGCAAGTCTGAAGCAAATAATATACATAAAACAAACAGGATGCAGCAGGATGGTCTTTTCATTTCAGGTCACCTGTCCTAGACGGACCCAACCCCCGTGTTGAGTCCCCTAAGTCAAATGCAACATGATGCAAATAAACGTTCCTACTAGGGATCCGGCATGAAGCTTTGTTATTCTAGGTTTAAAAACCCGGGTTTATTGTTCTAGACCTGGCTTACCCGAACGGACAACTCGAGCCGAGGAGGAGGCAGCAACCCGGGAATACAGAAGCTTCACCGATTTTGCAACTTATCCAAACCTCGTTCTAAGGTGGGAATTAGACACTATACAGAAAAGAAGTCACACGAAGTGCACCCTTCTTCATGATTTAGAAGACTCAGAGAGGAGATTGGTTTCGGCACAATTTATATGTACAGTTCAAAAAAATATCAAAGCGATAAAAATATCATTTTGCACATTAATACAAACATATAATAAAATCAGATAATAAATAAGCCAAATACAACAATTATTCCAAGCTCGAATTCTTAAACCCCGAACCAGTGGTTCTGGGTTTGAGTCCCCAGTGGAGTCGCCGGAGCTGTCACACCTCCTTTTTACGCTTACTTGCGTGGGCGCAAGATATTTTCCAATTAAAGGACAATCGAGGCGGGAATTATTTAATTATTTCAGAGTCGCCACTTGGGAGATTTATGGTGTCCCAAGTCACCGGTTAAATCCCGAATCGAGGAAAAGAATGACTCTATTTAACAGTCCGCGAACCGGAAATCCGGATAAGGAATTCTATTAACCCGGGAGAAGGTATTAGGCATTCCCGAATTCCGTGGTTCTAGCACGGTCGCTCAACTGTCGTGTTTGGCTTATCTATCTGCTTTTTACAATTATGTACTTAGTGCAAATTAATATCCCTTTACCACTTTTATTATTTATTATGATTTATGAAAAAGAAAGTTGCTTAAAAATATGTTTTCGAATCACGTCACATGAAATGCACCCGGATCCTCGACACATTCTTATTCAACATTTCGGGATTTGGATTTGGGTCGCATGAAATGCACACCCGTATTTAAGAAGGTAGAATTAAAATACACGCCTGGAGCGATTACTTATTTACACTTTTGAGAAGGACGTGATATTCGCTAAGAAACGACACATCTCGAAATCTAAGTATTTTATATGTACATTTATGAGGGCCTTGCGATTAGTGTATCTATTGGGCGAGGCGCACCTTTAATTCAAATCTAAAGCGAACTACATCCCACTGTATTTTATTTAGGAGTTGATTCCAAATTATTTAAAACTTACTACGAACCACACCACATGAAATGCGCCCGTGGTTCCTGACACGCTTTATTTGATCTTGCCCGAAATTGGGGTCGGGTCACATGAAATGCACCCCCGACTCCTTTAATCTAATTACGTCATTCAGTTGAATAATAACTCACTAATTCCTACAATGTGACAAAATCCTACTCAACCATAACCAATTCAGCAAACATACGGTTAGTTAATTAAGTGAGGAGATTTGAGTCTAGGGTGGACAATTATATGGGAAGAACTTACTTCGAATTCAAATAATCCTCAAAGAGCCACTGTCGTATATTTTCGCAAGTTCAAGATATCATTATTCACGGATGTTCAAATTACCTTAAATTTTCTACTTAAAACAAATGGCTAACCTCACTTTTAACATAGGGCCTAGTATTAACAGATTTGAGATTACGCACATGAATAGAGAATATTGAACACAGATATAGCAGAATGATTCAGGTTTACATACACATCTAATGATAATGTATCTTTGATCTAGATACATCTTTCATAGCCAAAATTAACAATACACTTGATTAAAGAATAACAGAACATAACAAGTACAAGAACTATAGACATCTATATGTATTCAGCATACTTAAAAGGGAGCTTCAAACTTCATTCTTTCGAACCAAGACACTACAATGACGGAGATGTGTACCTGGAATGCGGAAGAATAAAGAAGAGTGAGCGGTGGCAATGCAGCAACAGTAATAGTAGGTGAACCAGCAGCAACAGGAGAAACAAAACAGTAACAGTAGCCCAGCAAATAAAAAGCACAGCAACCACCAAAGGTAATCAGTCCCCACAGTACTTAACACCCAAACCAACACCCAACAGTAATAGCCAACCAACAGTACCAACAGCAGCCCACAACAAACAAACACAATAATCAACACAGCAGCAACCCAGCAGCATACAACAATCAGCACAGCAGCAACACAATAATCAAACAGCAGTATCAACTGCACCACACACGACCACACAACCTCAGCAAACAAACAAACAGGAAATCAGTGAAACAGCAACAACAACAGTAACCAAAACTTCAATGGAACAGTACCCAGGATCTATGTGTGTGTGTACTTCTGCCTCACTTCTTCCTAATGTGTGCAACTCTCTTAAAGCTCAAAAAACCAGTCCCTGCCTATTCCCTTCAACCCTATACTTATACTTGAGAAACCAAGACACCCTAAGATATAATAATCAGAAGACCCCCTGCCCATACCCTTCTCTGCCAGCCCATGATATTCTCTGGCAGTCCTGACACTGGTTTTGCCACTATATGGTGTCTGGTCATGGGTTCTTTTAATTAACATTATCGGTAGGGGACAATTGGTGGTGAACTCTGCTGTACAGCAAGTTCCCACAGCAGTCTTAGTGCACTATCTTTTATCAATTACACCATTCAATCATATACTAACAAACAACTATATCCAAACATCCTTGTTAATTCAGAATCCCGAATCAATACAAATCAGAAACTACCCAATCCAACAATTCAACACAGTGATGAACCACTGCCCGGGCTTTCAAACAACGAAACTCGTGAATTCAAACGACGACATTTAATCAACACAACACATAGCAATGATAACAGTTTAGCCGATAAAATAGTGAATTTAAAAATCTCGGCAACAATTGAAACTAAGTATTCGACGACGCTAATCGAAGCGAATACGCATTTGAACACATACGCAATCAAACAAACGATACAGACGAATAATTGACCAAATAAAAGGTCTTTTGAGAAGAAATGAAAACAGGGGCGGCCAAGAAGAAAGTTAAACAAATTGGACTAGCAAAGAACACACAAGCAACACATACCTAATTAAAAATAGATAGAAAAAGGGAGATTACCTCAAACGCAATCGAAATCGAAGCAAAGCCCGGACGGTTTTGAGCTTGGCCTTGGATTTGAAGTCTAAAGGACTTTAATTGAGATGTTCTCCAGCGAGAACATCCCAATTAAACTCTATTAGGCTTCAACTTCTCTCGAATTCAAACGGAGATTCTAATTTGAAATCTAGGGTTCATAGGCTCGGATTTGGGGCTTGGGGCTTTAGGTTCGATTCGACCAAAACTACAGCCTGTGGGGGTATGAGGGAGGCGAGGGGAAGAGCCGGTGAAAATTTGGTGGCCATTGGCATAGAACTTCAAATTCCGGCGAGCTTCGATCTAATATTCGAAGAGCTCGGGAATGATTCGAGACTAACGGTTAGGGGATTCGTGTAGAGGGAGGTGAGGGGAAGAGCTGGTGAAAATTTGGTGGCCATTGGCCTACCGGAACCGCCGTGAGGCGATTTCCGGCAGGCGGAGTGCGGTGGCTCACGGTGAGGTTATTAGTCTCTAAGAGAGACGATAGGTGTGAAGGGGGGGTCTGGCTTGGGGGGGGGGGGCGGGGTGTGAAGGTGAGATTATATATGACTCAGGAGGTTAAATCCTGATCGTTGGATCATTTACGATCAACGACCGGGATCTCCTCCCTTAAACCAAACGGTGTCGTTTGGTTAAGTCACGGCCTGGGTGTATATTTTGGTTGATTAATCTGGGCCGTGGATAACGAAATCCAACGGTCCCGATCAACGGGGCCAGTTGGGCAGAACGGGTGAGGGGTTTGGGCCAAGTTTTTGGACTAAATTATGGCCCAAGTCTGCTCTCCATACTACATTCCATGATGTATCATATATATATATATATATATATATATATATATATATATATATATATATATATATATATATATATATATATATATATATATATATATACTAACTTATAACACAACTAATTTTTACTACAATTATCCCACATAATTACATATCACTTAAATGTAAACCGTATAATTTTGATATTAAACACACAAAAAAATGCAACACATAATGTATATATTTTTGTATTTTACTAATTTAAATAAATAAACACGCACACACAAAAATGCAAATGTAAGATAAAAATAACACCAAAATCACAAAAATCATGCCCAACACGAAACTATTTTATTTTGAATTTTCTGGGAGTACTTCTCAGGTAAGGCAAAAATCACGTGCTCACAGTAGTCACTTTCCCATTCCATACCAACGAAGCATTTTGAAAAACTTTTGACCGCACCCTGCTTCAGAGGTTGCCTACTTATCCTGGGCTAAACAGGAATCAAGTCAGTGTAGTTCGGGAAGATCTGGTAATTTGAAACTACTAGGGGATTTGTGATGTCACTGCTATTGCTATTGTTGTTGCTGTTATTGCTGATTGACTCCTTATTACACCGAGATAAAAATAAAATAAAGAAGCTATTCTAAGCTATGGTCTATGAATTACAAGAAAATCCTATCTATGTCTTCTCTTCTTGTATTGCCTTGCTCTTCATTATTGCATGTTGCTCTTTATTTGCATCTTCCATTTTTGTGAATATTCGCTTATGACTTGCTTCCAACATACTGCTTTCCTCAATTTGTATGACTTCGAAATGTGCTTCTTGCTTTTCAGGTTGATACATGCTTATTGCAAAATTAAAGAAAACTTTTTTCTCTGCCCCAGTATGGGGCTTTCAATGTATTATGGTGTTACTTTGTTAGAAAAACTTTTATAAATGCAGAAAATACTCTTGTTATATAGGTGGGCGCCTGAACTGAAATTAAAATGCTGAAAAGTATTCCCTCGTTATACAGGTGGGCGCCTGAGCTGAAATTAAAATGCTGAAAAGTATTCCCTTGTTATACAGGTGGACGCCTGAACTGAAATTAAAATGCTGAAAAGTATTCCCTCGTTATCCAGGTGGGCGCCTGGTGCAGAAATGAAAATGCAGAAAAATATTCCCTCATTATCCAGGTGGGTGCCTGATGTAGAAATGAAATTTCAGAAAAATATTCTCTCATTATCCAGGTGGACGCCTGATGCAGAAAATATTCCCTCATTATCCAGGTGGGCGCCTGATGCAGAAATGAAAATGCAGAAAATATTCCCTCATTATCCAGGTGGGCGTCTGATGCAGAAATAAAAATGCAGAAAAATATTCCCTTATTATCCAGGTGGGCGCCTGATCAGAAATGAAAATATAGAAAATATTCTCTCATTATCCAGGTGGACGCCTGATGCAGAATAAAAATGCAAAAAAATATTCCCTCATTATCCAGGTGGGCGCCTGATGCAGAAATGAAAATGCAGAAAAATATTCCCTCATTATCCAGGTGGGCGCCTGATGCAGAAATGAAAATGCAGAAATCGTTCTCTTATTATCTAGATGGGCGCCTGATGCAGAAATGAAAATGCAGAAAATATTCCCTCATTATCCAGGTAGCCACCTGATGCAAAAATGAAAATGCAGAAAATATTCCCTCATTATCGAGGTGGGCGCCTGATGCATATATAAAAATGCAGAAAATATTCCCTCATTATCCAGGTGGGCGCCTGATGCAGAAATGAAAATACAAAAAAATATTCCCTCATTATCCAGGTGGGCGCCTGATGCAGAAACGAAAATGCAGAAAATATTCCCTCATTTTGACAACTGGAGTGTAAATTTTGGAAAAGATAATACCTCCCTTGTTGTTCGGGTAGGTTCCTGATTACTGAGTTCTCCATTGTGGATTCTCTCATTTATTGCTGTTTCTTTTTGATGTTTTCTCCCGCATTGGTCACATTCACTTTAAAGTGATTAGTGAGAATTTGAATCTTTTGTCCCTCTCTAAATCAGCGAACAATTTATTAGTTATAAAATGATGGTTAGCAACTGGCATTCTTGTTGGCCTTGCTTCCATCGTCTGCCTCATCTTGCTTCATTCTGCTTTGCAATTTATTCCTTATTGTCTTCTCAATTTTTCTTCTTGTGATCCCTTTTTTCTTTTCTCTTTTTGTTTCTTTTCTCTTTTATTCCCTTTGGCTATATGAATGCCATGTGTTTCTTTTCTCTTTTCCTTTGAAGGACCCAGTGTTATTACGCCATCTAACATGAGAAACTGGTAGCTAGCTTTCAATTGGCAACTGGTTTTGAAAAAATAGAATGAAATTCAATGACCTGAATTTCAGTGGTGAAGGTATTTTGAAGTAAAGACAGAACTTATCTGGGTATGAATGCTGATTCCTTTTTGACCATGCCATGTATTTGAATATCCGACCCGGTCTGTCCAATCGAATCGTTGCTGACTTAATTTCATCTTTCCGTCAACCCAAACCTTTCTTATTTTGCTGTTCCCTCTCATCAAAACATTCCTCACTTTCGCCTTATGGTGCCTGTGAAGGTTTTCACCAATAAGACTCTCTCATTTTATTTTTCTCTCATCTCACATTCGCCTAATGGTGCCCGTTAGGGTTTCCACCAATAAGACTCTCTCATTTATTTTTCTCTCAACTCACATTCGTCTTACGGTGCCCGTTAGGGTTTTCACCAATAAGACTCTCTCATTTATTTTTCTCTCAACTCACATTCGTCTTACGGTGCCCGTTAGGGTTTTCACCAATAAGACTCTCTCATTTATTTTTCTTTATTTTTCGGTTTCCAAACTTCCGGGTATTGTCCATAACATGTTTCTCTTTTTTTCCTATTATATTATCATTTTCTTGAAATCAATCAGAAGGTCTTTCTTTGGACTGTAATGTGGCTTTTGGATGGGTTTAGAAAGAAAGGTATAAAGGCTCAAAATTCAAACGAGGGTTCAAAATAATTACAACTCTCGGAATCATAAAACATAACTTCTGCCCAAGCTTTAATTTTTGGCGCCCAACACATTGCTAGGCCAGCCTGACCAATTAACAACAATCACGGAGCCACAAGCTCACTTTATCTAATTTAAGCATAACAGAATAATTTAACAGTGATAGATATATTAAAAACAGGGAACCAAGTCCCAACACGTGCCAACTCCCTTAGACCGAAGGGTCAAGAGTCATGAGCCTCTACAGAGTATACAAAGTGTAAATAGTGAATATAACCGTGCACAAGTGTGGGATGATCAGAACAAAAATACAGACAAACTGGAGAATCAGGTCCTGCGAACGCTGGCAGCTACCTCGACTGTCCAAAAGCACTCCCGAGCCGCAATAGAATCAGCTCCACTGTGATGTACCTGGATCCGCACACAAGGTGCAGGGAGTCGGGTGTGAGTACTTCCAACTCAGCAGTAATAAAAGTAAATAATGTTGAAGGGAAGAAAACCACGATAGGCACTATCTCATGCTACACAATACAGAACTATCTTTTTATTCCTTTCAAGCATATGTGAGTAGATTATTTAGAAATCTCAATTTTAGCTACTTTCTTTCATAATAATATACCAATACCTGGATACAATCTCAAGCAATGCAAGTCCGCACTCAAATCAGCCCCTCGGGCTCAGCACTCCTTATCAATTTACACCAGGAGATCTGGTCAATAAGGCAACTAATGCATGTGTGCCGGTAATGTATGAGTGCTGAATGTTATGCCACGTAGTACACATAAACCAATGTATGTATGCCATGCAACGCATATGACCGCTACGGCGTGTAGCCCGATCCAATTTGGGTACCCGTGCTCACTGTGGGGGTTCAGACTCCGGAGGGGCTCCTACAGCCCAAGCACAATATTAATATCACACCTGCTGCGGCGCGCAGCCCGATCCGTATACCACTGTGGCGTGCAGTCCGATCCATGCATGTGTATGCATATGCTCACATAAAATGTCATGCCCTAACATATGGCCCTCGGCCCCAATCAGTCTAACAAATAATCAAGAAAGCCCTACGGCAACAATATCATATTAGCTCACAACTAAAAATGTTATTAAGACCTTGTTCAAGTTTTTCATAACCTTATAAAAATGCTGAATAGCAAAAATACCATTTTAAAACTTAAATTTAGAATAAAATATGCACAGTGTTATCAAAACAATGATACCAATCCCTGAAGGATTCTAATAATCGACACGAAGCCTAAACATGATAATTAGTCCAATTCATTTCGACAATTAGGTGTTATTATTTATTACACGAGACGGACCAAGTCAGAATCCCCAATGGTGCTCTACCCCACGCCCGTTATCCGGCGTGCAAGTCACCTCGACACAACACTAAGATGTGCAAGTCCGGGGTTTACTAACCCTCAGAACATCATTTACAAGTATTACCCACCTCGAACCGACGAAAGCTCATGCCCGCGATGCCTTAGCTCCTCGAACCGGCATCCACGCACGTCAAAACTAGCACAAATCAGCACAAATATATCAAAATAGGCTAATGGAACATCACCCAATCGAAAGAACTCGAAAAATATCAGAAATCACGAAATTGGCAAAACCCGAGCCCCGGGCCCACATCTCGAAAAATTATGAAACTCATATTTTCGGAATCCTCGTCTCTCCACGAGTCCGTACATACCAAGAACTCCCAATTCGGACCACAAATGGTCCTTCAAATCCCCATTTTAAGATTTTTGCTCAAAGCCCTAATTTTCTTGATTTCTTACCCAAATTCAGAGAATTAATAGAATATTCTTTGATAAAATCATGTATTTAACTCATAAAACTTACCTCCAATGATTCCCCGTCGAAATCCCTTCAATTCCTGTCCAAAAGCTCTCAAGAATGACCAAAAATGGTGGAAAAATGGGTTGATTTCGCGACTGGAATGTTTTAAAAACATTCTGCCCATGCATATTACTCATCGCGATCACGGGAATGGCTCTGCGATCGCGAAGAACAAAATTTGGCCCAAAATTTACCCTTCGCGATCGCGAGAAACCCTTCGCGATCGCGGTGAACAAACTCCGGTTCCTCCGGACAGGCTTCAGTATAATGGTCATAACTCTTTGCACACAACTCCGAATGATGAATGGTTTGATGTTATGGAAACTAAAAATATAGGGCTATAACTTTTATTTGATATGCATTGTCTGAATCCGTATACATTTCGAGATATAAGCTTCCCAATTTATACATGTGTATTAGAGATCCTTCTCGGACACCCTATAGGGTAACATCCATAACTATTTACACACACGTCTAAATTATGATTACGTTAGCTTTCTGAAAACTAGACACGATGTGCTACAACTTTTGTGTTTGAATCACCTCAAAATTCCTTGTATGTAAAACGATATGAGCTTCCGAAGTAGGGTGAATGCAACAGAAATTGCCTTCTTCGCGATCGCGGAGCATTTCACGCGATCGCGATTCATTAATATTTTTCGCACATTTTACTCACCGCGATCGCGTCCCATTGTCCGCGATCGCGTAGAACACTGCTACAGACATAAACCAACAGTTAAAAATGGCCTAGAAATGGTCCGAAACCACCCCGAAACTCACCCGAGGCCCCCGGGACCTCAACCAAAAGAACCAACATGCCCTATAACCTTATTCGAACTTGTTCCAATCATCAAAACTCTATCGTTAACATCAAAATCGTCCGTTTTCAACAAATTTAAGCTTAAGTTTAACTTTAACTTCAAAAATTCACATTCGATCAAAAACCCGACCAAACGATGTCCGAATGACCTGAAAATTTGCAGACATATCCAAAATCACCTAACGGAACTACTGCAACTGTCGGAATTCCATTCCGACTCCCGGATCAAAATCTCACCTATCGATCGGATTTCGCCAAAATTCAACCTTAGCCAATTCAAGCCTATTTCTACACCGGATATCCAAATTCAATTCCGATTGCTCTCCTAAGTCATAAATGATCCCTCGAAACTAGTCGAATCATCAGAATCGGATTCCGAGCACTCTAACTCGATAGTCAACTCTAGGTTGACTTTCCATATTCAAACTTCCTTCAAACATGCTATTTGCTTCATTTTTAATTCAATTCACTCCTAACTCACCCGATAGGTTCTAACACCGATATAGAAGCATAAGATATGTTAATGCAAGGTAACGGGGTGGAAATTTCCGTAACGACGGGCCGGGTCGTTACATTCTCCCCAACTTAAACAAACGCTCGTCCTCGAGCGGACTCGGAGTTGTACTAGAAGCCACCCAATAGCTGAATGACCTTACCAAGCATAATTTCAGGCGATCATACGTCACCCTATCTCACATAAGTCCGAAAACACCATATAGTCAAAATTTCATAGACCATCTGAACCATAAATCACATTGTACTTTCTGAAATCATATGCCCAATGCAAATCCCATGCCTATACTCACGATACACTCGAATCCACTGCAATAACCCATATTCACTACTCCGGGTGAGATCATATGATGTATCGACAACCCATTCACTCGAGACGATAGTCTCTAATCACAACAACTGGCCACAATAACCAAATACTAGCTGGAATCACATATACTCACACTCATTATTGGCTCCAACGATCATTTCGATTATAACACACCGCACTGGTGATATGACACCTCAACACCGGCCTAAGCCATGACGAGCACAACATAGGCTCCAATAGAAACGTCTGCACACACTCGAATCATGACAGCTCAAATCATGATAATCGTCTCCAGCAAAAGAGCTGCAATTCAATTTCTCTGTGCCATCATAACATAGAACTGAGATCGCGTCTCGCATTATAGAATTAGAGTACTTGAATCCTCCTCGAGAGGTCATAACATCACGTGGCCTTGCCACGATTCGTGATTCTATCCCAACGTTATTACTCATGAAGCACCTCAAGCCACTAAGCTCAAAACGGTTAGCCACGCACGGATCTAGGTCTTGAACCCACGCAATCAACCTCACCCACGGTGAAACAATTAACGTATGCTATCAAATCCTGAAAGGACACAACCGACGTGCCATTTGCCAAGCGATACTCAAAACGGACTTTTCCTCAGAAGTGGGGAAGTATTGTATACCCAGTAGCATATAACTAACTATATTTTCACAATATTCTGTTGCGGCGTGCAACCCGCTCCAATGACATACCCGTGGCGGCGTGCCACCCGATCTAGATACCATACCTGTGGCGGCGTGCCACCCGATCCAAGTAACCCTTGCCAAATAAATACGCGTCGAGTCAAGTTGCTCATCATAATAAACATATATAGCCTCAAGTTTGGCCACAAGAAACGCATCCGACAAAGTTCCTCAATACCAGAACTAATCAATGGTAGATACTTCTACACTAACATCCGCCACTAAGGTCCAACCAACAAAGCAATACCCACCAGCCGTCTGCTGGTCCTGGGTACAACTACTCTGTTGGAGCATACTCTGATGCTCTCTGCTACGCAATTTGTGCCATTTTCCGACATAGTCCATAGCTCATTTGTCTAGACGACCTGTCTTATGTCAACCAGTCTGAAATAAGGTATCATAACCCAAATTCATCATATCAAGCTAAGAGAGAGCCACTAGGGCTTCCGATTTCCAATAACCACAAAACGATGTCGATACACACGATATACAACCACTGCATAGGCGGATTACGAGAACTTCTAGTCTCCAACACATATATAACACATGAATCGCTATACCTGGTTCCACACTCCACCGTACGAATACATAACGCACATCAAGCGCCCATTCATACCACGAAAGCCATTCGGATATTTCCTTATGCCATTTACAACTCAATCATCAATGTCAATCTAACAAGAGGATACCATCACACCACCAAATATTATCAGTTTATATTACCTGGCCCTTTTTGGACCATATTCCCCGCCAAATTACGAGAATAGTAGTACCATTTTCTTAAATCATCAGAAAGATCGATTCTTAATTCACCTGCAGTTGTCCGCGCTGCTCAATAATTTTATTGATTTCTCATATATTATGAACTGATCTCAAAACCTAGAATATACCATTATCAACTTTCCATAACACATCGTATATACCATATCACACTAAGACAACATGGAAATTCATATCCCTTTCCTCCGCCTCAACATCGGCGCACTCAACTAGTCAAGGACTTTAATGATCCCATATAGAGAAAACTCATTGCACATTCCAGACCTTACATGCCGACAGGAAAAATACACTCATTTTCAAACCATGGTAGAACACATCATAAACTCTTTCTCCTAATTACATTGCATAAGTTAAACTGCCAGGACTGAGTCCTTATACCCATATCGAGTTACACAACTGCCAGCACTCAAGAGCTTTGTTGCAATGTCTGCAAGACTCATTACTTCAACCATATACTAGGAATCAATCGTATCCCTTTTTATACCATTCTGGTTTATTAACAAGTTGTTCCATTTACCAAGTTTCCTTTCCGATTCATCTCTAATTTCATATCAGTCTTTACTGTAGTACCATAATACATCAACTCATGTTACCACACGAGACTCGTACACAAGACCACACGGTCTAAGACCCATAGGCCACTAAATACTCTCTCAATGTTTCCCAATACGGATACCTAGAATCCCACCATTCACATGATATAACACAAGTCTTGATCTTCCCTAACGAAACCGCCATCTTTAGCCACATACACAAATCTTAAGGCACCTGACTGTTACAAGCAAAATCTTGAACACCGCAAAACCATTCTCGGGCATCATTCACCCTTATTCAGCTGTAATTCAACTGTCCTATTGAGTAGAACCACTCGTTTTTTGTTAGAACTCTGACATCGCAGAACATGATTACTTACAGATACAATCAGCTATGTTTCTTTTCTATACGGTGAATATTCTTTACCAACAGCAGTTCAAAACACCCTAGTACTTCATCGGATCTACGAAGCACCATAACCTTTACCAGAATTTCCCAACATACTTAGAGACAGGAATCAACATAGCACACAATAGTGCAATCAGTTAATCAATAGCAACCTCCCCAACTTGGCTCGAAGCCATACATCAAAGCACTTTTAGCCACTCCTAGCATTATTACTCAATTGATGCCACAATGTTATAGTGAGATTAAACTGAAGTCATTTACAAGCCTTGACATAGACTCGAATCATCAGAGACCTTAGCTCTTCTGCAATTCTTGCAGATATACATGCACCACCAATAAGCCCACTCTCTTTAGGTGACAGAAATCTTTCTAAGTCCCAAATTTTCCAAACATTTCGGCAGAGTTTCCTTTGTAAATTGGCCTATCCACCTGCCAGAGAATCACCAAACCATTCTAACAATACATCCACAACTCAACAAGATATTACAATGTATTTCAACAACATTAAATCTCAATACTATACGAATCATATTATCACAATTTATACTTGAACCTGTGCTGTACCTGCTCGAATCATAACACATATCAAAATCACTTTAATCTTCCCGAGTTTAAACTCGTTCCACTACGCATAAGGCACTTTACCTTCCAATTACGAGATATGATAATTATTCACCACGCCCATAGCTCGGGGGCTACACAACATATTAGACAAGAGTCGAACAATTAATAGCTCATCCATTAGTAAGCCTCCCTAATACTTTACAGGTCGGCACAAGGCCCCAAACATGGCTACTAGCCCAAATACATAGATATAAGCCAGTCTCAGTCATTATACACGGTAATCTATCAATCGGGAAGGATCAAGTCCAAATCCCCAGTCACATTTTCTCCTAGATGGGATTGATGGAAGATCTTGGCTAGATGAGTTACAGTTCAGTTCTGAAAAGAAGTTTATAAAATTCTTAGGCAACAGATAGCCTCAAGTAATCAAGGAAATGGCACTACTAATTGGAAGTGATTTGACGAGAGTATATGTCTCAGAAAAAAGGTAGTGTTATTAAACTGATGATACTTCTTCGGTGGTATTGCAACGCTTTCTTGTTAGACCGACTACTGATATCTGAGTTGGTTTGATGGCATGGGGGTGTCACACCTACTTTTTTCGGCTTACTGCACCTCGTGAAGGGTATAATAAAAAGAAGGTTGTCATGACCCCAAATCCGGTCATGATGGCGCCCAGCACATTGCTAGGCCAGCCCGACCAATTAACAACAATCACGGAGCCACAAGCTCACTTTATCCAATTTAAGCATAACAGAATAATTTAACAGTGATAGATATATTAAAAACAGGGAACCAAGTCCCAACACGTGCCAACTCCCATAGACCGAAGGGTCGAGAGTCATGAGCCTCTACAGAGTATACAAAGTGTAAATAGTGAATATAACTGTGCACAAGTGTGGGATGATCAGAACAAAATACAGACAAACTGGAGAATCAGGTCCTGCGAACGCTGGCAGCTACCTCGACCGTCCAAAAGCACTCCCGAGCCGCAATAGAATCAGCCCTGCTGTGATGTACCTGAATCTGCACACAAGGTGCAGGGAGTCGGGTGTGAGTACTTCCAACTCAGCAGTAATAAAAGTAAATAATGCTGAAGGGAAGAAAACCACGATAGGCACTATCTCATGCTACACAATACAGAACTATCTTTTTATTCCTTTCAAGCATATGTGAGTAGATTATTTAGAAATCTCAATTTTAGCTACTTTCTTTCATAATAATATACCAATACCTGGATACAATCTCAAGCAATGCAAGTCCGCACTCAAATCAGCCCCTCGGGCTCAGCACTCCTTATCAATTTACACTAGGAGATCTGGTCAATAAGGCAACTAATGCATGTGTGCCAGTAATGTATGAGTGCTGAATGTTATGCCACGTAGTACACGTAAACCAATGTATGTATGCCATGCAATGCATATGACCTCTACGGCGTGTAGCCCAATCCAATTTGGGTACCCGTGCTCACTGTGGGGGTTCAGACTCCGGAGGGGCTCCTACAGCCCAAGCACAATATTAATATCACACCTGCTGCGGCGCGCAGCCCGATCCGTATAGCACTGCGGCGTGCAGTCCGATCCATGCATGTGTATGCATATGCTCACATTAAATGTCATGACCTAACATATGGCCCTCGGCCCAATCAGTCTAACAAATAATCAAGAAAGCCCTACGGCAACAATATCATATTAGCTCACAGCTAAAAATGTTATTAAGACCTTGTTCAAGTTTTTCATAACCTTATAAAAATGTTGAATAGCAAAAATACCATTTTAAAACTTAAATTTAGAAAAAAATATGCACAGTGTTATCAAGACAATGATACCAATCCCTGAAGGATCCAATTAATCGGCACGAAGCCCCAGCATGATAATTAGTCCAATTCATTTCAACAATTAGGTGTTATTATTAATTATGCGGGACGGACCAAGTCACAATCCCCAATGGTGCTCTACCCCATGCTCGTTATCCGGCGTGCAAGTCACCTCAACACAACACTGAGATGTGCAAGTCCGGGGTTTACTAACCCTCATGACATCATTTACAAGTATTACCCACCTCGAACCGACGAAAGCTCATGCCCGCGATGCCTTAGCTCCTCGAACCGGCATCCATGCACGTCAAAACTAGCACAAATCAGCACAAATATATCAAAATAGGCTAATGGAACATCACCCAATCGAAAGAACTCGAAAAATATCAAAAATCACGAAATTTGCAAAACCCGAGCCCCGGGCCGACATATCAAAAAACTTCGAAACTTATATTTCCAGAACCCTCGTCTCGCCACGAGTCCATACATATAAAGAACTCCCAATTCGGACCACAAATGGTCCTTCAAATCCCCATTTTAAGATTTTTGCTCAAAGCCCTAATTTTCTTGATTTCTTATCCAAATTCAGAGAATTAATGAAAGATTCATTGATAAAATCATGTATTTAACTCATAAAACTTACCTCCAATGATTCCCCGTCGAAATCCCTTCAATTCTCGTCCAAAAGCTCTCAAGCATGACCAAAAATGGTGGGAAAATAGGTTGATTTCGCGACTGGAATGTTTTAAAAACATTCTGCCCGGGCATATTACTCATCGCGATCGCGGGAATGGCTCTGCGATCGCGGAGAACAAAATTTGGCCCAAAATTTACCCTTCGCGATCGCGGGAAAGGCTTCGCGATCGCGGTGAATAAACTCTGGTTCCTCCGGACAGGCTTCGGTATAATGGTCATAACTTTTTGAACACAACTCCAAATAATGAATGGTTTGATGTTCTGGAAACTATACACATAGGGCTATAACTTTCATTTGATGGTCATTTCCTGAATCCGTAGATATTTCTAGATATAAGCTTCCCAAGTTATACATGTGTATTAGAGATCCTTCTCGGACACCCTATAGGGAAACGTCCATAACTATTTACACACAAGTCCAAATTAGGATTACTTTAGCTTTATGCAAACTAGACACGATGAGCTACAACTTTCGTTTTTGAATCACCTTAAAATTCCTTGTAGATAAAAAGATATGAGCTTCCGAAGTAGGATCAATGCAACAGAAATTGCCCTTCTTCGCGATCGCGGAGCATTTCACGCGATCGCGATTCATTAATATTTTTCGCACATTTTACTCACCGCGATCGCGTCCCATTGTCCGCGATCGCGTAGAACACTGCTACAGGACATAAACCAGCAGTTAAAAATGGCCTAGAAATGGTCCGAAACCACCCCGAAACTCACCCGAGGCCCCCGGGACCTCAACCAAAAGAACGAACACGCCCTATAACCTTATTCGAACTTGTTCCAATCATCAAAACTCTATCGTTAACATCAAAATCGTCCGTTTTCAACAAATTTAAGCTTAAGTTTAACTTTAACTTCAAAAATTCACATTCGATCAAAAACCCGACCAAACGATGTCCGAATGACCTGAAAATTTGCAGACACATCCAAAATCACCCTACGGAGCTACTGCAACTGTCGGAATTCCTTTCCGACTCCCGGATCAAAATCTCACCTATCGATCGGATTTCGCCAAAATTGAACCTTAGCCAATTCAAGCCTATTTCTACACCGGGCCTCCAAATTCAATTTAGATCACTCCCCTAAGTAACAAATCACCTCCCGGAAACTAGTCAAATCATCAGAATCTGATTCCGAGCACTCTTACTCGATAGTCAACTCTAGGTTGACTTTCCATATTCAAACTTCCTTCAAACATGCTATTTGCTTCATTTTTAATTCAATTCACTCCTAACTCACCCGATAGGTTCTAACACCGATATAGAAGCATAAGATATGTTAATGCAAGGTAACGGGGTGGAAATTTCCGTAACGACGGGCTGGGTCAGTTTCAATTTTGGGGAAACTTGGATTTTATTTCTGTCGTGACTGAACCTCATTGAGGCTGCCTACGTACCCTTTCGGGATCAAGTCAGACGTAGTTCATACCCTAAGGTTTCTTCGTCATTTGACTTTTTCCCGATTTCTTATTTTATATATTTTTTTATATCTTTTTTTTTCTTCTCATTTTTTTCATCATTTTTTCATTTTTCTTCATTCTCTTTTTCTTTTCTTTTCATTTTTTTTCTTTTTCTCTTTTTCAATCTTCTCTTTTCTTTTCTTTTCATTTCATTGTTCATAATTGATTCCGAGAGAGGGGTATGAAAGAATAATGCAATAAGGCTCAAAAGGGGTAGCAATGGGTAAAGTGTTTTGGATAGAGAAATAAAATGCCTTCATCATTTCAATTTCAAAATTATGACAAATACAATTGTACATATGAAAAAGGAATCATACGTAGTATCTCTTGACTGCATCGGAGTTGATAACAGTCTCTACACATTTTCCTTCCACATCTGTTAGATATAAAGCTCCGTTGGACAATACTCGAGACACCATGAATGGCCCTTGCCAATTAGGTGCAAAATTTCCTTTTGCTTCGGCCCAGTATGGTAAAATATGTCTTAGCACCAACTATCCAACTTCGAATTTCCGTGGACGTACTTTCTTGTTGGAGGTGTGACAGATACAACTCTCTGTGACAGACTGCTACTAACCTTTTTTCATCGATCAAGCTCAATTGCTCTAGCCAAGCTTTTACCCATTCATCATCGTCAATTTCAGCCTCAGCTATGATCCGGAGGGAAGGTATTTCAATTTCTGTAGGTATGACTGCCTCCGTTCCGTACACCAAGGAGTAAGGGGTTGCACCAATTGAAGTACGTACAGTAGTACGATAACCCATGAGAGCAAATGGTAATTTTTCATGCCACTGTGTTGACTCTTCCACCATTTTCCTGAGAATCTTCTTAATGTTCTTATTTTCAGCCTCAATCGCTCCATTTGCTTTAGGCCGATAAGGTGTAGAGTTACGATGCAAGATTTTGAACTTTTGACATGCCTCTGCCATGAGGTGACTGTTAAGATTTGCTCCGTTGTCCGTGATAATCACCTTAGGAATTCCAAAGCGACAAATGATATTTGTATGTACGAAATCCACTACCGCCTTCTTCGCTACTGCTTTAAATGTCTTCGCTTCCACCCAGTTAGTGAAATAATCAATTGCTACCAAGATAAACCTGTGCCCATTAGATGTCGCGGGTTCTATTGGGCCGATGACATCCATGCCCAAAGCGACGAATGGCCACGGTGCTGACATTATATGCAACTTATTGGGTGGGGATCTTTAGCGGCAATACAAAATGTCTTTAGCGGCAATAATAATAGCCGCTAAATCTTTTACCGGCCATTAGCCTTTTGCCGCTGATATTGGGGTAGGCAAAGCTTTTAGCGGCCATTCTCGCAAAAGCTGGTAAATGATATATTTTATTGCCGCTAAAAGCTATTATCTTTAGCGGTAATTATTTGCGGCAATTATTATGGCTACTAAATCCAATCCAAAACAGCTAATTATATTTCTTTATCGTCCATTATTATAGCCGCTACATTCAAAATAATTGCCGCTAAAGCAATTGTTTGTGGCAATTATAATGGCTACTAAATCCAATCCAAACGGCTAATTATTTTCTTTAGCATCTATTTTTATAGCCGCTAAATTAAAATTAATTGCCACTAAAAGTTCGCATCTTTAATGTCAATTATTTTGTGGCAATTAAAATAAGCACAGTATCCCTTCTGAAAACATCTTTGTTTGCTCATTTAGCTTCCATTTTAATAGCTAATATGTTTAACTAAATTACCACTAAAAGTCTTATCTTTAACAATATTTTATTTTACGTCAATTATAAATAGTTTAGCTACAATTAATGATAGTTACTACATTCATACATAATATGACTCAAATAATAAATATAAATTCAAAAAACAAACATAATGTATCTCATTAATCTTGACAAACCAAAGGAAGTACTAATCAAAAATACTAATATCACATTAACTTAAAATATAAAAATAAATAATTTAGACTAAATAGCTAATGTCATTATAACTAATCCAGATGATGGTCTTGAAATGATTTCCGAAGCTTTTCATCATTTTGAAATCTTTCACTCGCTAAATTGTCAAACATTAGACGGTGTAACCTGAAATTATAAAATAATTGTGTCAAAAGAAGAGTAGCTAATCCAAATAGTGTTGATGTCTTCGAATGAATAACTACAAATTACTTTGTCACGACCCTAGTTCACCAATCGTGAACTTGTCATGACGGCACCCAGTCTTAACGACTAGGTAAGCCTAACACGATGTGGAATATATAGTTTCATTAACAAAAGATAAGATAACAGCGGGATAATGTAAATGAAATGTAATAAGTGCCGCTCGACACATACACTTCGCCAAAAACACACTAGGCAACATACTAGCAAGACCCGGAAACCCAGGGGCAACACAGACTAAGAAAGAGTACAACTATGGCTCTACACATCAAGAAGGTCTATACAACGAGAATAAGGGAAATAACTGCTATCACTACTGAGAATAGAAGGGGACTCTCCGGATCCTCGGACGTAGCAGATCCTACCTCGAATCTCCTGAAGTGCTGCTAGATCACCTGAAATGTGCCTGATCTGATGTACCTGGATCTATACAACAAAAGTGTGCAGAAGAGTAGTATGAGTACACCACAGCGATACTCAGTAAGTGCAGAACCTAACCTCGATGGAGAAGTGACGAGGAAGGTCAGGGCCCTACCAAGAGACAATAACATAATGATAATAACAATAATAAGCTATTTAAATAAGAGTGAGTCTGAAATAACAACAACAAAGTAATTGTTGCAACCGTCTACAATTAAGCTAACAACAAGTAAACAACACAACATAAATTCAATTCAGCAAGTCCAGGATCTACGAGAATTGAACCCGCAGCCCCTCTCTATATCCAACAACTCGGGATCTCCGGGAATTGAACCCGGAGTCCCTTCATCAGTATCTTTATGTCTCTGGGAATTGAACCTGCAGCCCTAGGATCTCCAGGAATTGAACCCGTAGTTCGTGCCTCAATATCTCAAGATCTCCGAGAATTGAACCTACAGTCCTTGTTTCAATAGCTCAGGATCTCTGGGAATTGAACCCGCATTCTGTATCCCAATAAGCTCCGGGTCTCCAGGAATCGAACCCGCAGCCCTTAGATCTCCAGGAATTGAACCCGCAATCCACAAACACTACAAATCTGGGTCTCCGGGAATCGAACCCACAGCCCTTGGATATCCGGGAATTGAACCTGCAGTCCACCAACACAACAATAAGCAGGAAAACACAGTGAAATATGAAATACATAACTACAATTACACCAAAACTAGTATCAACAAGTTTCAAGAAAATTCAATTAAGACAAGTAAGGCACTTAGACAGATAAATCCTATCTATCTAGGCTTTTCTAACGAATATCAGGCAAATGTTACAATTTAATAAGCTAAATAACAAAATATCACGATTTGAACAGTTCAAGTAAGGTGGTTTCCAACAATCTGCGCATGTACACGCCTATCACCTCGCGTACAAGGTATTTAAATTAACACATAATATCCTAGGGGAGAAGGTTTCCCCAGACAAGCCACTTACCTCAATTCCTGTACAAAACCGCTAAGAAACGACTCCATTGCCACGAGTATCCGACTCCGAGTGTCCCGAATCTAGTCAAACCAATTACACAGTGTAAATAACATCACAAGTAACTAATTAAAATGATAAAATTAAAGTTATGGCACGAATAGAGGTTAAATGACCAAAATACCCCTGCAGTCATCGACTCAGAATCGAAATATTTTTATGTTTTCAGAACCCTCGTACTCTCACGAGTCTAACCATACCAAAATTATACAATTCGCATGTCATTTCGACCCTCAAATCAAGGATTTATCATTTTTCAACTTTAGGGCTCAAAATCCCAATTTTTACCATCCAAATACAGATAAAAATTGAAACCAGCAGAAATAATCATGGAGAAACATCAAAATAAAGTTCTGATATTTACCCTCTTGATGAGACGAGAACAACGCCGTGAAAATCACCTCAATCGGAGCTCTAGAACTGAAGATATGCCCAAAATACTAAACTTCTCGGTTTTAAACACTATCCAGGGCCTATTTTCCGCTTTTGCGGATAATTTTCGCATATGCGGGACCGCTTTTGCGGTTCTATGTCCGCTTTTGCGGTTCCGCATCCGCGGTCAAATTCCGCTTTTGCCGTTCTGACAGACACCAACACTTTTTTCGGCACGGGAACGAGCATAACTTGCTCACATGATGTCCAAGTTCGACGATTCTTTTTGCTATGGCTCCGAAATTACGATATGGATCTAATGGTTCAAACAAAACTGAATTTGGAGATCATTTACTTAATATGGTAGCCCTTTATGTTCAAAGAAGCAATGTTGAAACATCAAATAAGAGCGTGATCATAACTCGAAACACACCCGAGGCCCCCGGGACCCCAATCAATCATACCAACGAACCCCAAAACACATTACGGACTTGCTCGAGGCCTCAAACCACATCAAACAACTCTAAAACCATGAATTACACCCCGGTTCAAACTTTATGAACTTTGAAGTTTCCAACTTCTATTTCCGATGCCGAAACCTATCAAATCGCATCCGATTGACTTCAAATTTTGCACACACGTCCAAAATGATATATCGAAGCTACAAAAACTTTCGGAATTCCATTCCGACCCTCGGATCAAAATCTCACCTATCAACCGAAATTCGCCAAAAGACTAACTTTGCCAATTCAAGCGTAATTCTACACCGGTCATCACAAAAATATTCCGGACACACTCCTAAGTCCCAAATTACCTAACGAAGCTATCCGGACCATAAAATTCGCATTTCGAGCCCGATATCAAAATTTCCACTTCCGGTCAAGCTTCTTAAAAACCTTCAAAGTCCTACCTTTACACAAACGACTCCTAAATGACCTACGGACCTCTGAATTCATTTTCGATAGCGCTCCCAAATCCAGAATCACAATACGGAGCTACGTCCAGTCTCCAAATTCCAAACGG
Source organism: Nicotiana noctiflora (assembly GCA_032618575.1). Taxonomy (NCBI): domain Eukaryota; kingdom Viridiplantae; phylum Streptophyta; class Magnoliopsida; order Solanales; family Solanaceae; genus Nicotiana; species Nicotiana noctiflora. The sequence continues at coordinate 153,790 of JASVEL010001243.1, read as the reverse complement.
ACATCGATAACGCAGAAATGCACTCCAAGTCAAACTTATGAAATTTCTTCCAAAATGCTAACTTCCACAATAGGTGCCAAAATGCTTCCGGGTTATCCAAAACCTGAACCGGGTATACGCCCAAGTCCGATATCATTATACGAACCTTCTGGACCTTTCAGATCCCGATTTCGAGGTCGTTTACTCAAAAATCCAATCCAAGTTCATTCTTTTAACTTAAAGCTTCTGAAATGGAACTTTTCATTTAAATTTAACTCTATCTCCCTGAATTAGATTTCGACCGTGCAAACAAGTCATAATACCCGAAATGAAGCTATTCATGGCCTCCACGGAGCGCTAGTACTCAAAACGACCGGTCGGGGCTTTACATTCTCTCCCACTTAAACATACGTTCGTCCTCGAACGTGCTGAGAACTGTACTGGAGTAGTCTGAAATCATTTTTTAGCATCTTATGCACCTTCCTGTGCTTCCAGAACTCAGCTGAGCACATTATCCTAATATAATCTGAAGATATTCCCCTTTTATTCAAACAAATAAGTCTTAGAGCCTAATTCCAACATCCGAAATTCTATGTCAGGCCTGTTTTCATCAAGAGATCACTCAATTATTCACCACACGCCGTCCTCAAACATGACTGCATAACTTTACTAGATTCTTACATTGCAACACAAAATCCACAGGACCACGATAATATTTTATGATCAAATTAGCCAAATTTCAACGAATCAGATGCTCCCATTGCACCTCATGACCTACATAGGTCTTGTTCTAACTTTTACAACACTGACACGATGGAAGAGATGTGCCGATATTCATAACCAACTACTGAATCAACAATTCATTGGATCTATACTCCTGACAAGATCCATTACCGTGTCCTAAACCAGAGAATGATTTTTTCTCTATACCTTCTTTATTATCTTTTAGGGCTAACGAGACCAATATAAAGGGTAGACATGGATCATAGGCAACCAACAATAAAATATGATTGCATGAACCTACATAACATGGGATGACCAGACAATCAAGAAACTATATACATATGGTACAAGTTACCACGCTAAAATGAAAGACTATACAACAAAAACCAGCCGACAAGGCATACCAAACTATATATGAGTCGACACTTGTCTATGAGCCTCTAAAGGAATATAAGTGCTGCAACATAGCCGGAACAGGGCCCCGACATACCCATAATGTCTATAACAAAAATGCATACCAAGACCAAGGCAAGTCCGGAGAAGGGATCTCGCCAATCACCGCCGAATTGGACAACCTACTGTGATGGGGGAGCTGCACCTGCCTGTCTATCAGGACCTGCAGCGTCCACAAATACACAAATAAAAGGACGTCAGTACGAATAAAGTACTGAGTATGTAAGGCAGAGAACCATAAATACGAACAATAATGTAAGCAAGGATAGAGAATATACAACCTGTAACATCTGAGTACCTCTGAGGGCTACTGACATGAAATGCATGATACATATGTATAAATACATAATCTTTTAAAACATACGCCTCTGTGGGCATCATCATCATCATATCGTACCCGGCCGTAATAGGCTCGGTAAAAACATACCCGGCCATTATAAGGCTCGGTAGAATCGTACCCGGCCACGTGGAGCTCGGTAAAACCCAACTGATCAGTGGTTGCACAATAGGTGCCGTACCCGGCCGACTATAGCGCGGCTCGGTAGAGTAAAATAGATACATATATATAATGCATGCTCGACTCATGGAAACACCTTGTAGACCTTTCGGAGTGACGTAAGGTCGGTATCCTATGTACACCTTATTAGGACTAACTCTTCACTATGAACCTTATAGGAATCAGGAAGTACCAACAAGATTGATAACTTAAGAATAAGAGAAGCAACATCAACTTCAATCGTTCCATAAGAGGGAAACAATGTAAGTACTCCTAGCTTCTAAGAATAGAGTATCTTTGGAAGCTCGTTCATTACATTATGTACAATCGGAGTCGTGCAAAAGAAGGAAAAGGGATAGCCACACATACCTTGTATATACTGCCACAACCTCAAGCTATGCAAACGTCACGACTCCTTAGTCTACAATAGGAGAAATGACACTATCGTTAACGTTTAAGCGTCGCAACTATTATGTACCAATCACAACCTATTTTGTGATGAAACGGATAGCACCTCCCCTATATATATGACTTCACACCATTCAAAACAATCACCAAACAGCCTAAACAACATCAATAATAAACATATTGAGCCTCCCAAAACAGTCCACACACAACCTAATCACATCATACATATGACGGCCACTATAGTCGTACCAAATGACCCAAAATATTACGAAGAACTAGCAGACCACAACCCAACATATATATGGTGTTTCTCCACACCCTGCCTCGTCCAAAACTCCACAAAACAGTAATAAAAAACGCAGCCCAACAGCAACACAAAACAGTCCACAAAACAGTCCGCTACAAGTGAATAACTTGAACTCACGGCTTCCGATCACCGTCCCGTGAGTTCTTACATGTATATAACGAATTACCATGAATTTACAGAAGAATAAATGTATGAAATATAGCAGTAAACTCACCTTTGTTGTTGGATAACTCAGCCTTTAACTTGGTTCTTCAAACTCTAGTGTTTAACCCCAATTTGAACTTGAAAGAGAGGGAAAATCAATTAGGGTTTGTGGATAATTTTTGGGAGGAAGTTTGCAGGGTTTTAGGTCTGGTTATTTGTGAAATATAAAGAGGGATATATTGCAGAAGATAAGCCTTTTAATGGGCTCCTTTTCTGACCCGAAATTCCCTCTTTTGGGCCGACATTTAACCAAGTAGGTGACTCACCTACTTGCACCTAGCAGCTTGTGCAGTCTCACGAAAATGTCTACATCTCTCTATTCCAATGTCGTATTGCTAAACCGTTTAATGCGTTGGAAACTAGACTCATAGATCTTCAATTTGGTGGGTATATCACCCCGTAATTCCAAGTATATTGGGATAAATACTTAATAACATTTGACCTAAAGTTTAGGTAAAACTATGAACCTAAGTTGCAACAACTTTTGTCGACTTTTGTTTCATAACTCGTTTGACTTCAAGACTTATGATACGGATATTATATGATTCAAATACCTTAAAGCATGACCTCCTAAGTATACTAAGCATCTATAGGTTTACCCAAAAGTACGAGTTACAGCATCCTTGATTCGTTTAACTTCTAATACTTGTTAATCACCCTTATGCACCCTTGTATCACTTAAGATTAATCGGATTAACTTCTTATCATCTCAAGGATAATTCCTTCTTGGATTTGTGTTATCTAACTTATGGAATGAAATAATGTGTGTGGATATGGGTTGTAACACCCTCCCCCCTTAGGAACATTCGTCCTCGAATGTAAGGGTTTATGGGGAGTCCAAATCATCGTGGATTCCAACGGAAATATTTGGTGAATTTTCCCCTATAAAATGGTCACTAGCAAGATTTGCAAGCAGTGAAGCTCAAAGTATGACCACACAAGGCTACACAAAGCATTATGGACATGGACATTATTTACATATCACCACTTTGTATTAAGGAAGAGAGTTCTCAAGTTATTGCTTACCTCATAAAGCCATTTCACCTTTATAATGTATCTTGCGTTCCACCAACATCCTTTTTATCATCATTCTGGAATAGGTAAGGGTATTTAGACTTCATCTCTTCTTCCGCTTCCCATGTCATTTCTTTCATATTCTTGTTCCTCCACAATACTTTGACGGAAGCTACATCTTTTGTTCTCAGCTTGCGGACTTGTCGATCTAATATGGCCACTGGCACTTCTTCATATGATAGATCCTCTGTAACTTGAACATCTTGGATAGGGACAACTCGAGAAGGGTCACCAATACATTTCCTCAACATAGATACATGGAATACCGGGTGGACAAATTCTAATTCGGATGGCAATTCTAACTCATAAGCAACTTGTCCAATTCGTTGAAGAATTTTATACGGACCGATATACCTTGGACTCGGCTTACCTTTCTTCCCAAAACGCATAACACCCTTCATTGGTGAGATCCTTAGGAAAACCCAATCACCAACCTCAAACTCTAGATCACGACGTCGGACATCGGAATAAGACTTTTGCCTGCTTTGTGCCGTCCTCAATCGTTCTTGTATCACTTTCACCTTCTCAATGGCTTGGTGAATCAAATCTGGCCCATATAATTCTGTTTCACCGACTTCGAACCATCCAACCGGTGATCTACATCTCCTCCCATATAGTGCCTCATATGGGGCCATTTTAATACTGGAATGGTAGCTATTATTGTAGGAAAATTCTATGAGTGGAAGATGGTCATCCCAATTTCCCTTAAAATCTAGAACACATGCTCGTAGCATATCTTCCAATGTCTGAATGGTACGTTCAGCCTGTCCGTCAGTCTGCGGATGAAATGCAGTGCTGAGATTCACCCGTGTGCCTAAACCTTTCTGAAAAGACCTCCAAAAGTTAGCCGTAAATTGAGCTCCTCGATCTGATATAATAGATACCGGCACACCATGAAGCCTAACAATCTCCTTGATATACAACTTCGCATAATCTTCAGCCAAGTAAGTTGTCTTAACTGGCAGAAAATGAGCACATTTTGTAAGTCGATCAATTATCACCCAGATAGAGTCAAACTTATGATAAGATCGAGGTAATCCAATAACGAAGTCCATATTAATCACCTCCCATTTCCAGGTCAGAATTTCTATATTCTGAAGCAATCCACCGGGTTTCTGATGTTCTATCTTTACTTGTTGACAATTGGGACACCGGGCTACAAATTCTGCAATAGACTTTTTCATGTTATCCCACCAATAGTTGCTCCTTGACATCATGATACATCTTTGTCGAGCCAGGATGGATGGAATATCGGGATTGATGAATTTCATTCATAATCTTTTCTCGCAACCCTGCTACGTTCGGCACACATAATCGGCCCTGGTATCTCAGTGCCCCATCTCCTCCGATCTCAAAAGCCGTAATTTTACACTGCTGAATGTTCTCTCTCAATCATAGTAAGATAGGATCTTCATATTGCCGTGCTTTTACCTCGGCTACCAAAGATGATTCCGATGTATTCTGTACAGTAACACTTCCGTCATCAAAGTCTAATAATCTGATTCTCATATTGGCTAGTTGATGAAGCTCTTTAGTCAACCCCCATCTACCTGCATCAATATGTACTAAGCTTCCCATTGACTTACGGCTGAGAGCATCCGCCACAACATTGGCTTTACCGGGATGATACAATATCTCGACGTCGTAGTCCTTCAGTAATTCAAGCCACCTACACTGCCCCAAATTCAACTCTTTCTGCTTGAAGATGTATTGTAGACTCTTGTGATCCGTGTAGATGTCAACATGGACGCCGTATAAGTAGTGCCGCCATATCTTCAAAGCATATATTACTGCAGCCAATTCCAAATCATGGGTTGGATAATTCTTTTCATGCTTCTTCAATTGTCTTGACGCATATGAAATCACCTTCCCATGCTGCATCAACACGCACCCCAAACCTATACCTGAGGCATCACAATATACCACATATCCTTCTGTTCCTTCAGGGAGAGTGAGCACCGGTGCGGATGTCAATCGCTCCTTCAGCTCCTGAAAACTACGTTCACAAGTGTTAGACCACTGGAACTTGGTAGCTTTCTGTGTTAACTTAGTCAATGGTGCCGATATAGAGGAAAACCCTTCTACAAACCGCCTATAATATCCTGCTAGCCCCAGGAAGCTACGGACTTCTGATGGTGTTGTAGGTCTCGGCCAATTCTTTACTGCATCAATCTTCTGAGTGTCGACACTAATACCCTCGTCAGATATCACATGGCCAAGGAAAGCTACTGAGTTCAGCCAGAATTCACATTTGGCGAGCTTAGCATATAACTTACGATCCTGAAGCATCCGTAATACTATCCGCAAGTGGCTCGCATGTTCCTCCTCCGAATGAGAATACACCAGAATGTCATCAATGAATACAATCACGAACACATCAAGATAGGGCGTGAATACAGTATTCATGAGATCCATAAAAGCTGCTGGGGCATTTGTTAGCCCGAACGACATCACCAAGAACTCAAAGTGCCCATATCTTGTCCGAAAGGTCGTCTTTGGAATATCCTTCTCCTTAACCCTCACCTGATGATATCCTGAACGTAAGTCAATCTTGGAGAAATACTTGGCACCCTGGAGTTGGTCAAACAGGTCGTCAATTCTTGGAAGTGGATACTTGTTCTTTATAGTAAACTTATTCAACTGCCGATAGTCGATACACATCCGTAATGACCCATCTTTCTTCCGCACGAATAGGACTGGAGCACCCCAAGGTGAAGTGCTAGGTTTAATGAAGCCCTTATCCAGCAAGTCCTTTAACTGCACCTTCAACTCTCGCAGCTCTGCGGGGCCATTCTATATGGAGGGATAGAGATCGGTTGAGTGTCAGGCAACACATCAATGCTAAACTCAATCTCCCTTTCTGGAGGAAGGCCTGGGAGTTCATTTGGGAAAACATCCGGAAATTCATTGACCACGGGGATAGATTGTAGAGTAGGCAGCTTTGCCTCGCATCCCTAACGCGAACAAGATGATAAATATAACCATTTGAGATCATTTTCCTTGCTTTAAGATAGGAAATAAACCTACCTTTCGATGTAGCAATGTTCCCCTTCCATTCAATGACGGGTTCACCGAGAAATTGAAACTTAACCATCTTTATACGACAGTCAACATTTGTATAGCATGAGGCCAACCAGTCCATTCCCAGTATCACATCAAAATCTACTATTTCTAACTCAAATAAATTTGCCGAGGTTTGACGACTACAAATCATCACAGTGCAACCTCTATATACCCTTCTAGCAATCACAGAATCTCCTATTGGAGTAGATACCGCAAGGGGTTTACTTATCAATTCAAGTTCAATGCCAAACTTATTAGCCACAAAGGGTGTAACATATGATAATGTAGATCCCGGATCAATCAACGAATATACATCATAAGAAAACACAGATAATATACCTGTAACAACATCTGGAGACGACTCGAGATCCTGTCGACCTACTAGAGCATATGTTCGATTTTGAGCACCACTCGAACTCGGTCCTGCACCTCTACCTCTACCACGACCTGTCGACCGCTGAAAACCCCGTGCTGGAGGTCGAACTGATGAGGAAGAACCAAACACAGATCTAGTCGGCTGAGCCATACACTCTGTGGGCCTGTAAGACCCTAGAAAATTTCGCTAAGGAATATAGGATTCTATGGTGCCACGTAGGCTAATTATTATATTTTATGTGCTATGAACATGATGGACATTAATTAGACTTGATAAATATGAGTATGAGTCTTATGGTAAGTGGTATGAGGTCCAAATGGAAGCCCAAGTGTAAGCCAAATGGGAAAATTTCCGAAATAGGCCAAAATTCCAAATGGATTCGCATATAGCTCCATTTCAAAGGATCATATATAATTTTTTATAAGGTTTTATATGGTTAATAGCATATCAAATGAAAGCCCTTTGAGTCTAGTTTCCAACGCTTCAAACCGTTCGTCATTTGGACATTCCTACACAAAGTTATGATCAAATTACCAAAGGTTGGAAAATGCGATCGTGTGTCAAGTCAAATCTGCGGTCCGCATGTTCGTTCTGCGGTCCGCATGTTCGTTCTGCGGTCCGCATCTTGACCGCATCTTGAACCAGTGTAGCTCATTTTTATTCTGCGATAGCAGAATTGACATCGCAAGGTTATTCTTCTAATTTTTATAACCCGACCCCATTTCAATATATAGGCTTTGGGGTTCATTTTGGGGTCATTTCTTACTGATTTTAGAGAGAGGTGAGAGTATTTTAGAGAGAGAAGGAGGAACCCAACATCCAAATCATCCAAATCTTGCATCAATCTTCAAGAATCAAGAACCCAATAGCAAGTTCTTCATCTAAGTGGTAAGATTCTATACCCTAGGGTTTTAATTTCGAGTTTGGTGTATAAGATGAGTTATTGAGGTATGATTCTTGGGTTTATTAGTATTGTGTATACATGCATGTACAACTTAGGTTTATGGGAAGATTGTTTAACTTAAATAACTAAAGATTGGGTTAGGGAATGAAGGAAGTCTTAAAAAGGGGATTCGAAATCAACATGCTCAACTAGTGTTTGATAAATTGTTCAAATGAGCTAGTTTCATGAATATCTTTCTAATATGTGTTTAATTTTGTTATGTTTCATAGTAGATTGGAATTGCTAGAGTTTTTGGAGTGTTGTAGTAATTTAAGGAAAGCTCAATCGAGGTATGTATGGCTAACTTTGATTCTTGTGAAATCGCCCTTATGTGTGCAATTCGTTTGGCATGTGTTAATTTGAGAGATTGTGTGTAATTTGTTGATTTTGTTGTTGGGTATCTAATTGATGTTAAACTACATGTGGTGTGGTATGAAATATGAATTGAAAGATAACAAGGGAATTGGAATTGGTGAAGAATTGTGAATAATGGTTATGATGGCCTTTATGGCACCTTGTCGAAAAGAAACGAAACACTTGAGAATTGGTTTATTGTGGAAAATTGTTGAACATACTTGTGTGAATATTTTTGATTATGGAAATATTGTAACTTGGTTGTGATATTGGCTTGATAAGTAATTGAGAACATGGAACAATGTGCAAGTTGCTTATTTGAACTTGTTGAAATTGTGTGTAGTACCTTATCTGCTGTTTGAAATTGTTGTGTTTTAAACCGTAAGGCGGGGTCGTGTTGCGCGCCGCAACGTGAGGAAATAAGGTGTGGGTTGGGGTGATAAGGGTGGCCGAGGTAATAAGGGTGGTCAGGGGCAATAAGGATGGAAAGCGATCGAAATCGCTATTGAAAATTGATACAAAAATCAATGATGTGAAATTGTGAAAGGAGACAACAGGAGAGTTTGCAACCTGGGGGGCACTGATTGCCCTTATGTTTGACTACTTGCAATTTGTGTGGTTGATTGGTTGTTGTTCTATTTGTTTACCTTGAACGTGTTTGTGTTGAGGCTTATCTGAAATGAGTAAAAGGTGGAAAACATGGTTGGCCGGCTTGATTAGTTTTGATGTAATTTAATGGCTTGAGTTTACTTGGGACAAAGTTTGTCCATACATACCAGTACAATTCAAGTGTATTGACGTCCCTTTTGCCGGGGACGCTACATTCGTATTATGATTGTAGGTGAATCAGTAGCAGGTACTTCAGCTCATCGGCAGTAGCATCCTTCATCTTCCACTGCCCGTTTTGGTGAGCCCCTTTCCTTTCGGGGCCCTACGTGGCTCATGCCACTCTTGTTTAGACTTTATTTTGATTTTGTGTAAGGTATAGCCGGAGCCTTGTTACCGGCAAGTATTGTATCGTCCTTTGTATCCTAGAGGTTCCGTAGACATGTAAACCGTGGGATTCGAGGCTCATGTATATATTATGTTGGGCGTTGTAAAAAACTGTAAACTTGTTAATGAATCACTCGCATGGTTATGTTTGTATATCGTGAAATCAGTTATAATTGGTAAGGTATTTGGTTAATGAGAAATAATCAACACAGGGGTAACACGTGGGAATGAAAGGCACCCAGGTCCGCTTGACTGGGGCTACCTAGTCAGGCGCCGGTCATGTCCCTTGATTTGGGGCGTGACAAACTTGGTATCAGAGCCTAAAGTTTTAAAGTGTCCTAGGATGTCTCGGAGCCGTGTCTAGTAGTGCCCTTCTTATCGGTGTGTTGTCGACCACATCATATAAGTTGGGGGCTGCACGGGCATTTAGGAATTTACCCATTTCTTTGATATTCCGGATCGTGCGATATGGCTCAAGATATGGAGCTAATTTCCTCTCTAAGTATTAACCTCAATATTGGTAATTTTGATACCATAATTTGTGAATTTGAAGCATGTAAGGTGAGATTTATCTCACCATTGAGTCCAAGTGGATTACCCAAGGACTTGTTAGGAGAATGTGTTGAGTCATGGAGTGATTGATAGAACTCGTTGTTAAGGAGAGTACCCTCGTTCTTACTAATGTCACTGTACAACCAGACCATGTAGTATACAATAAGTATGTACGGCTAAAACCCCGTCTCTTAGAAATTAAGCTTCCATGGTGCTCGCATAAATGTGTAAGTTCAAAATATAATTGATGCAGTACTCGTTTAATTATATTAAGCGAATTATTGTTGTGAAAATATATGTGGGAGGTACTTCTTCATGTGTTTAATATGTTATTCTTGGTAAGTAAGGATATGTGAAGAATGTGAGCTATGTGCTAAAATCCCTAGACTTCAAGTTAAGTTTAAATTGAGATTTTGATGCCAAATTGTGTGAGAAAACATGTTATGGTTGATTCTTCCAAAATGTTCTTACGTGTACCAAAGGTATTTGATTGATTGCGTCTAGTTGTTGGTAATGTATAAAGATATTTGGAAATGAAGTAAGTGACTGTGTAAATGTGGTAAGACTAAATGTTGGATTCTAGTTGTGATTGATACTTTACATGAATTTGTGTTGTGACCCGATGTTTTGTGAAAGATGCTTTCCAATATGATCAATGTGCTATTATTGACAACTTAAAATAGGTTTTAGAAGTATGAATCATGTATTCAAATGTGAAGTCCTCTATGCATAGAGATGTTGAAATAAGTCAAATGCTTTTGAGAAATAAAGTATAGACAATGTGTCGAGAACTCAAAATGAAATTGTACCTAGTGATACTTGTGACATGAGGGAATATGAAACAGATTATGATGTTGATGTGAAATATGAGAAAATGATGTGAAATGCGAGGAACAAGAGATTGTGTTATGAAATGTGGCCTAGTGCCAAGTCTGATGTGATAATTATGGCCCTAAGAGTCGATGGACAAATATACGTGAAAATGGTATGATTCTTTTATTTGATAATGTGGTGATCATTTAAAGTGTTTAATTCGTAATTGTGATTTCCTTATTATTGTATGAAGCACATAGGTGTATAATCTGATATGTGAACCCTACGGAAGGGCTATGATATGCATCCTATAGGTATGGAACTTATGTGAAAACTATGTGATCCATTTTATTTGGTAATGTGGTGATTGTTTAAACTTTTTGTTAAACCCTTATGATTTCCTTGCCCTTGCATAGATATATTCTTAAAAAGAATCCAAATTACAAAATAGTTCATGCACATGCTCTTTTAATGAGACGTATTATTTACAAATTCTCCCGATCACAGTTCTAGTATGTACAACCTCCTATGGAATTGACCTCTATAATTATGTTCCTGAATTGAGTTATAACACTATTGATATTTCCTACTTGGTTTTCCTAAATTCTCAACAAAGGACTATTCCCGATGAATTTCTTACAGAAACGTCTCATTTAAATTGACAACATCTGCTCACTTGTGCCTATACATGCACCATTGTAAAGTTTGTACATGTGGTGTCAAGTTCCATGCAAAGTATTCAAGATTTGTGATCCTTCTCGAGTCACTCTTTTACTTAGTTGTGTGTGTCTTATATGGCTTGATCAACCAATCTACCCTCTTACGAGTAACATCATGAAACCTTTTCACCGTCTAGTAACATATATGCACATCTCAGTGCCTATCATATGAGTGAATATCAATTGAAATGGTCGCCGTTTGCATAAGGTCTCTCAAAAAAAAAATGAGATCCTCACATCCCCATCATAGATATCTTGTGTCGCCATTGTTTTCGTGCCCAGTTGGTACATGTCGCAGTAAGTAGCTCACTCCGTCCTAGTATTGTGGATGTTCGTGGCATGGTCGTGTATTGCAGTGGGGAGTTTATATAGTAGAAGTGTGTCCAGCTTATAACCAATGATTATTTTCTCTTTATGTCTCCACAATGTGTTAAATTTATTCCTTATTTAGTGAATTCATTGTGCTAGTTCCTTACGCTTGTACGACAACCATAAGAGAACATGCCCTTCTATGTATCACTATGACACTTCCTTTTTCACGTCAAAACATATGGAGATCTCATCATGAACATCTGCAAACCTTCAGTGATTATTGTGCAATGTCTCATTGAGTTTGGTTTTCTTTACACCCTCAACTTCAAGAATCTTGGACTATGTCGTTGTCATGTGTGGAGAGTTTTACTACTCTTGGTATATCACCTTCTTGGCTAGATATGAGTGTTATTTTCCTTCCCCCTGGAGCGTCGTGTTAACTATTAGAACCATCTAACCAATTCATGATTTTGTCCCAATATCAAGATTTCCTAGCTATTGAGTTTCACTCGTGAAAGGTTGAGATTAAATGACTTCGGATTTTTGTACATATCATGAACATGTTGATTTGAATGAAAAAAATGGTCGTAATTTTTTTGTTTCCTCATATAAGATCAATTACCAAGAAGTGTTAAGTTTTCTAGAATATGGTAATCTCATAAGCGTTCAATTCTTTTCATCCTTATAGGGTTGTGGCATAGATTCTGTGCGTCAAGTAATGTTAAGAGTGTAATTCAACTTCGTGTATTTTGAATCCCATATCACATTCAAAGTGCTAGAGTATTCCTATTCGGGGTCGACGGATTTTCCCTACCCTTTAGAAAATGAGTGGTTCACGTACTTGAGTATTCCTCCTTAATGATTCCTATTTCCCATGTACTACTTACTCCTATGCCTCATTTGTGTATTAATTAAGGTAGTCACAGTGATTAACCATGTCAGTATTGTTAGTAGTAACATTTCATGTCTTTTAGTATACGACCTCATAAAGTGCTCTACCCAGTGCATTAATGGATTCCCGAAGAACTCCAGCCTGATCTTGAACTTTGTTGTTCCTCGTTGTATTAGATCATTGGGTATTGTAAGTTTAGACAAGTCAAAGATAAAGCTTCATAGTGTGGTCACATATATATTGATAGATAAATTTATGGTCAGTTTATGGTATCACATCTTAGGGTAACTATTAAGGGTCATCAAGGGTTTAGTGTGAGTGTACACCTAAAAATATTATGTGAGTTGATAATAAAGGTAACATGACTGTATTACATATTAGGTTGCAATAGGTGTATGATATTCCCCATAACTGTTCCTCATGTACTTTGTGTTTCCATATGCTTATGTCTAAGAAGATAGTGATGAAAAAAAAATGTGGGTATGAATTGACTTGATTGAACTATATAATCATGGTAATATCCTATATGATGCACTGCTAGCAAGACTCATGATGGCTTGACTTCATATGGACTGTTGATTGAAATGAAATTATATTCTTGTTGATGAACACCTTTGCGATTACATTAATGGTTGGTAAGGACTATTATGAACACATGATTGTTTGTTTACTATGAACTGACATCCTTGATGGTATGATGCCAAGTTATGGAATTGTGGGTTATTTTTGTTATCATGAATTGCAATATCCAGTGGAGTGTAAATTATACAGTGGAAGTTATAAAAAGGTAAAGTCAATGGATAGTTATCTCATGCAAGATGTTTATCTGTCATCCTTATTATGTATGTTTGGGAGTTGATATTATTTTTGAGAATGTGTTATGACAATGATTGTAAGTCGATAATGTCGTGTGGAAGGATAAATGTGTCGTGGAAGGAAAGTACTTTCGTTTGATTGAATACCAGTTAGTTTTGACTTGGAATGTACCATATAGGTGTTTTGATCTAAAATTGTGCAGTCCATGTTCTAGTATCCTTATGATAATGTAGTGCTTGTAATACCGGGATTAGGATTGTGGATATATACGTTGTGGTGCTATGTATAATTGTGGATGTGTTGTTGAGACGAATTTGGTGATTCCCTGGCAGGAGGATAGGCCTAGTTACAAAGGAAACTCTGTCGAAATTTCTGAAAAATTTAGGAGTTAGTGAAAATTTTGAGACTGAAGGTAGGTTAGAAAAGAGATGTATGATGTTAAAGTGTTTGGGAAAGACTATACTCCTCATTCGAGGACGAATGATCCTAAGGGGGGGAGTGTAAGACCCTAGAAAATTTCGCTAAGGAATATAGGATTCTATGGTGCCACGTAGGCTAATTATTATATTTTATGTGCTATGAACATGATGGACATTAATTAGACTTGATAAATATGAGTATGAGTCTTATGGTAAGTGGTATGAGGTCCAAATGGAAGCCCAAGTGTAAGCCAAATGGGAAAATTTCCGAAATAGGCCAAAATTCCAAATGGATTCGCATATAGCTCCACTTCAAAGGATCATATATAATTCTTTATAAGGTTTTATGTGGTGAATAGCATATCAAATGAAAGCCCTTTGAGTCTAGTTTCCAACGCTTCAAACCGTTCGTCATTTGGACATTCCTACACAAAGTTATGATCAAATTACCAAAGGCTGGAAAATGCGATCGTGTGTCAAGTCAAATCTGCGGTCCGCATGTTCGTTCTGCAGTCCGCATCTTGACCGCATCTTGAACCAGTGTAGCTCATTTTTGGCTGCCGATTTTGCGGTGCATTTTGCGGCCCGCATGTCCATTCTGCGGTCCATTCTGCGATAGCAGAATTGACATCGCAAGGTTATTCTTCTAATTTTTATAACCCGACCCCATTTCAATATATAGGCTTTGGGGTTCATTTTGGGGTCATTTCTTACTGATTTTAGAGAGAGGTGAGAGTATTTTAGAGAGAGAAGGAGGAACCCAACATCCAAATCATCCAAATCTTGCATCAATCTTCAAGAATCAAGAACCCAATAGCAAGTTCTTCATCTAAGTGGTAAGATTCTATACCCTAGGGTTTTAATTTCGAGTTTGGTGTATAAGATGAGTTATTGAGGTATGATTCTTGGGTTTATTAGTATTGTGTATACATGCATGTACAACTTAGGTTTATGGGAAGATTGTTTAACTTAAATAACTAAAGATTGGGTTAGGGAATGAAGGAAGTCTTAAAAAAGGGATTCGAAATCAAGATGCTCAACTAGTGTTTGATAAATTGTTCAAATGAGCTAGTTTCATGAATATCTTTCTAATATGTGTTTAATTTTGTTATGTTTCATAGTAGATTGGAATTGCTAGAGTTTTTGGAGTGTTGTAGTAACTTAAGGAAAGCTCAATCGAGGTATGTATGGCTAACTTTGATTCTTGTGAAATCGCCCTTATGTGTGCAATTCGTTTGGCATGTGTTAATTTGAGAGATTGTGTGTAATTTGTTGATTTTGTTGTTGGGTATCTAATTGATGTTAAACTACATGTGGTGTGGTATGAAATATGAATTGAAAGATAACAAGGGAATTGGAATTGGTGAAGAATTGTGAATAATGGTTATGATGGCCTTTATGGCACCTTGTGGAAAAGAAACGAAACACTTGAGAATTGGTTTATTGTGGAAAATTGTTGAACATACTTGTGTGAATATTTTTGATTATGGAAATATTGTAACTTGGTTGTGATATTGGCTTGATAAGTAATTGAGAACATGGAACAATGTGCAAGTTGCTTATTTGAACTTGTTGAAATTGCGTGTAGTACCTTATCTGCTGTTTGAAATTGTTGTGTTTTAAACTGTAAGGCGGGGTCGTGTCGCGCGCCGCAACGTGAGGAAATAAGGTGTGGGTTGGGGTGATAAGGGTGGCCGAGGTAATAAGGGTGGTCAGGGGGCAATAAGGATGGAAAGCGATCGAAATCGCTATTGAAAATTGATACAAAAATCAATGATGTGAAATTGTGAAAGGAGACGGCAGGAGAGTTTGCAACCTGGGGGGCACTGATTGCCCCTATGTTTGACTACTTGCAATTTGTGTGGTTGATTGGTTGTTGTTCTATTTGTTTACCTTGAACGTGTTTGTGTTGAGGCTTATCTGAAATGAGTAAAAGGTGGAAAACATGGTTGGCCGGCTTGATTAGTTTTGATGTAATTTAATGGCTTGAGTTTACTTGGGACAAAGTTTGTCCATACATACCAGTACAATTCAAGTGTACCGACGTCCCTTTTGCCGGGGACGCTACATTCGTATTATGGTTATAGGTGAATCAGTAGCAGGTACTTCAGCTCATCGACAGTAGCATCCTTCATCTTCCACTGCCCGTTTTGGCGAGCCCCTTTCCTTTCGGGGCCCTACGTGGCTCATGCCACTCTTGTTTAGACTTTATTTTGATTTTGTGTAAGGTATAGCCAGAGCCTTGTTACCGGAAAGTATTGTATCTCCTTTGTATCCTAGAGGTTCCGTAGACATGTAAACTGTGGAATTCGAGGCTCATGTATATATTATGTCGGGCGTTGTAAAAACTGTAAACTTGTTAATGAATCACTCACATGGTTATGTTTGTATATTGTGAAATCAGTTATAATTGGTAAGGTATTTGGTTAATGAGAAACAATCAACACAGGGGTAACACATGGGAATGAAAGGAACCCCGTGCTGGAGGTCGAACTGATGAGGAAGAACCAGACACAGATCTAGTCGGTTGAGCCATACCATCACCTCCCCTGTTAGGACAATCCCTCATCATATGGCCAGGTTGTCCGCAAGAATAACACGCATCAGAACCTCGACGGCACAGTCCAAAATGGGCCTTGCCGCACTAATCACAACGTGGTGTTGGGGGTTTCATCTGACTAGTATCCCTGTGATGTTGCGATCCAGATGCCTGCGAACTCTGACCTGGACCAGAATAGGATCGATCATATCGAGGCCTCTGAAACTGTGGAGGAGCACTAGCTACAGATGGCGCCGAACTCCTCGAAGACTGGGGCCTGGCGCTGCCTCTTAAGTCATCAGAATACCTTGCAAATCTCGCCCTCTTATGCTGGCCCCTATCCTGCTCCCTATCTGCCCTCTGCTGGCGCTTACGATCCTCTAAGGTCTGGGCATAAGCTTGAATACGGGAAATATCCATGCCTTCTACCAAGGAGGCTGTCATACACTCATTAATCGGATGGGGTCCCAACCCGTTCACGAACAAATGCACCCTATCACTCATCTCGGCCACCATATGGGGAGCATACCTTGCTAAAGAATCAAACTGCATACTATACTCTCGCACACTCATATTACCTTGTCTAAGGTTCAAGAACTTATCAGCTCTAGCTCGTCGTATCTCAACTAGCAAATAGTGACGAAGAAAGGCCTCAGAAAAATCCTTCCACACAGCTGGAGGAGCGTTCGGACCCCTGGATCTCTCCCAACTATCATACCAAAGAACCGCTAAATACCGTAGCCGATAAGAAGCCAACTCTACTGCCTCTGTATCACTAAAATGCATAACCCGTAGTGTACGATGAACCTGGTCAATAAAAGTCTGCGGATCCTCCTTGGGGTCTGATCCGGTAAACACCGGAGGGTCTAAATTAATAAAATCACGAACTCTTGTACTAACTGGTTATCAGCAGCACCTATATTCTGCCTCTGAGCCTGAGCAGCTACCAAGCTAGTCAATAACTGCAAAGCACTCCGCATATCCTGGTCTGTAGTGCCAGACGGAGGAGCTGGAGGTGCTGGGTGCCACCTAATATCCTCTGGAGGAGACGGAGTAGATGATGTATGAGATGGCATCTCACACTAAGCCTCACTTTGGCCTACTCTGGCTTAGGGCACCTGACTGGTACCCTCTCCCACAGCTGTATCAAGCCGTCTACTAATTGTTTGTTTCCTAGTCGAAGGCATTGCTGAAAGAAAACAAGGTGAATATTAGAGACGAACACTTATGACTCAACTCTATGCACGATCTAGATTCAGAAAGAAGGTAACAACCCTAGATGTCATGTAGCCTCCTGATTATAAATGTGGTGCGCTACACATCCATAATCAAGACTCTACTAGACATGGCTCATAGACAATCCCTAGGACAGACTTGCTCTGATACCAAGTTTGTCACGACCCAAAGTGGAGGACCATGACTAGCACCCGACCATACTTGCCGAGCACCAACGTACATTTTATCTAACCTTCTTTATTATCTTTTAGGCTGATGAGACCAATATAAATGGTAGACATGGATCATGAACAACCAACAATAAAATATGATTGCATGAACCTACATAACATGGGATGACCGGACAATCAAGAAACTATATACATATGGTACAAGCTACCACGCTAAAATGAAAGACTATACAACAAAAACCAGCCGACAAGGCATACCAAACTATACATGAGTCGACACTTGTCTATGAGCCTCTAAAGGAATATAAGTGCTGCAACATAGCCGGAACAGGGCCCCGACATACCCATAATGTCTATAACAAAAATGCATACCAAGACCAAGGCAAGTCCGGAGAAGGGATCTCGCCAATCACCGCTGAACTGGACAACCTACTGTGATGGGGGAGCTGCACTTGCCTGTCTATCAGGACCTGCAGGCACGACATGCAGCGTCCACAAATAAAAGGACGTCGGTACGAATAAAGTACTGAGTATGTAAGGCAGAGAACCATAAATACGAACAGTAATGTAAGCAGGGATAGAGAATATACAACCTGTAACATCTGAGTACCTCTGAGGGCTACTGACATGAAATACATGATACATATGTATAAATACATAATCTTTTAAAACATACGCCTCTGTGGGCATCATCATCATCATATCGTACCCGGCCGTAATAGGCTCGGTAAAAACATACCCGGCCATTATAAGGCTCGGTAGAATCGTACCCGGCAACGTGGAGCTCGGTAAAACCCAACTGATCAGTGGTTGCACAATAGGTGCCGTACCCGGCCGACTATAGCGCGGCTCGGTAGAGTAAAATAGATACATATATATAATGCATGCTCGACTCATGGAAACACCTTGTAGACCTTTCGGAGTGACGTAAGGTCGGTATCCTATGTACACCTTATTAGGACTAACTCTTCACTATGAACCTTATATGAATCGGGAAGTACCAACAAGATTGATAACTTAAGAATAAGAGAAGCAACATCAACTTCAATCGTTCCATAAGAGGGAAACAATGTAAGTACTCCTAGCTTCTAAGAATAGAGTATCTTTGGAAGCTCGTTCATTACATTATGTACAATCGGAGTCGTGCAAAAGAAGGAAAAGGGATAGCCACACATACCTTGTATATACTGCCACAACCTCAAGCTATGCAAACGTCACGACTCCTTAGTCTACAATAGGAGAAATGACACTATCGTTAACGTTTAAGCGTCGCAACTATTATGTACCAATCACAACCTATTTTGTGATGAAACGGATAGCACCTCCCCTATATATATGACTTCACACCATTCAAAACAATCACCAAACAGCCTAAACAACATCAATAATAAACATATTGAGCCTCCCAAAACAGTCCACACACAACCTAATCACATCATACATATGACGGCCACTATAGTCGTACCAAATGACCCAAAATATTACGAAGAACTAGCAGACCACAACCCAACATATATATGGTGTTTCTCCACACCCTGCCTCCTCCAAAACTCCACAAAACAGTAATAAAAACGCAGCCCAACAGCAACACAAAACAGTCCACAAAACAGTCCGCTACAAGTGAATAACTTGAACTCACGGCTTCCGATCACCGTCCCGTGAGTTCTTACATGTATATAACGAATTACCATGAATTTACAGCAGAATAAATGTATGAAATATAGCAGTAAACTCACCTTTGTTGTTGGATAACTCAGCTTTTAACTTGGTTCTTCAAACTCTAGTGTTTACCCCCAATTTGAACTTGAAAGAGAGGGAAAATCAATTAGGGTTTGTGGATAATTTTTGGAGGACGTTTGCAGGGTTTTAGGTCTGGTTATTTGTGAAATATAAAGAGGGATATATTGCAGAAGATAAGCCTTTTAATGGGCTCCTTTTCTGACCCGAAATTCCCTCTTTTGGGCCGACATTTAACCAAGTAGCTGACTCACCTACTTGCACCTAGCAGCTTGTGCAGTCTCACGAAAATGTCTACATCTCTCTATTCCAATGTCGTATTGCTAAACCGTTTAATGCGTTGGAAACTAGACTCATAGATCTTCAATTTGGTGGGTAGATCACCCCGTAATTCCAAGTGTATATTGGGATAAATACTTAATAACATTTGACCTAAAGTTTAGGTAAAACTATGAACCTAAGTTGCAACAACTTTTGTCGACTTTTGTTTCATAACTCGTTTGACTTCAAGACTTATGATACGGATATTATATGATTCAAATACCTTAAAGCATGACCTCCTAAGTATACTAAGAATCTATAGGTTTACCCAAAAGTACGAGTTATAGCATCCTTGATTCGTTTAACTTCTAATACTTGTTAATCACCCTTATGCACCCTTGTATCACTTAAGATTAATTGGATTAACTTCTTATCATCTCAAGGATAATTCCTTCTTGGATTTGTGTTATCTAACTTATGGAATGAACTAATGTGTGTGGTTATGGGTTGTAACATCCGAATTCAATTCCGATTGTTCTCCTAAGTCATAAATGATCCCCCGAAACTAGTCGAATCATCGGAATCCGGTTCCGAGCATTCTAACTCAATAGTCAACTCTAGGTTGACTTCCCATTTTCAAGCTTTCTTCAAACATACTATTTGAGGGTTATGATACAAATAGCGTTCATGATTGATAGAATATATATTAACAATTTGTATGAGCATAACTGTCACGACCCAAATCCGGTAGTATTGGCGCCCAACAATCAAGCTAGGCCAGCCAGACCAATAATTTCTGATTTCATCTAATACTAGTCCCAAATGGACAACCCAAGAAGAATATATGAGTTTAAGAACTCCAATAATAATAATAATGAACAAAATACCGACACTCCCAAAGATCCGGAGTCACAAGTCTAGAGCCTCTAACAAAACCCAACAGGAATAGAGAGTACTGTATAGAAATACTCAAGTCCGAATACAAAATACAAATAACAACTGGAAAGGAGAGGAGAAGCTAGGTTCTGTGAACGTAGGCAGCTACCTCAGCAACTTGAATAAACTCTGATATAGGCTGGAGTGTTTGTCTAATCCTCCTGTGTACCTGAATCTGCACACAAAGGTGCGAGGAGTAGGGGTGAGTACTAAGTACTCAGTGAGTAAAAATAATAGCTGAAAGCAGGAAATCCAAAGAATACCACAAAGCAAAGCTAAACTACAGTCCGATACCTACTACAAACTAACAACAACGACAATTCACAACTACCACAGAGTACTTCAACAAATAAAGATGCAATGCAATGCACATAACCGCTACGGCGTGTAGCCCGATCCATTTAACGTCGACAGCGCTCACTGGGGGTGTGTACAGACTCCGGAGGGGCTCCTACAGCCCAAGCGCAATACTGCTGCGGCGTGTAGCCCGATCCTCATATCAACCACTGCGGCGTGCAGCCCGATCCATCCTCAGTCCACATAAATCAAATAAGTCACAAAACAGCTCATTTATCTTAATTCCAGTTTCCAGTTCATAATTTATGAAAAATACTTTAACTTTATTAAATTTGCAAAAGCCGGTGACTTAGCATATCAATAATGTGATTTCAATTTCCAGGACTGAGATCAGTGATTTAAGCAAATATAGCTATTACATAAATATTGTCCTCTAAGGACGCTACAGGTCGGCACAAGGCCCCAAACAAGGCTTACCGCCCACAAATATATCAAATACAGTGTATTTCCAACACTAATAACATATTATTCATTTCCGGGATGGACCAAGTCTCAATCCCCAATCACAATCAATCTCGCACCTGCCACGGTGTGCGAGCCACGCCCTACTAGCGTCACAATGTGCTAAGCCGGGGTTTCGAACCCTCGAGCTACCATATACACAAACTACTCACCTCTAGCCGGTCGTAGACTCGTCCGCGATGCCTTTTCCTTTGAATTTAGCTCCCTCGTGCGTAGAATCTAGTCAAACCACAATAATTATATCAAATACAGGTCAAAGAATCATAACCCATTTCAATTTACATGAAATTCGCATAAATACACTAAGTTGGTAAAACCCGACCCCGGCCCACTGCTCGGAAAATTCCGAAATCAGTACCAACGTGATCCTCGTCTCGCCACGAGTCCGTGCATATAAAATTTATCGAAATCGGAGTTCAAATGGCCTTCCAAAACTCAAAATCTCGTTTTCAATATCTAGGCCACATTTCTTCAAAATTCTACCCAAATTCATGAAGATGGATGTTAATCCTACCATAAAATTATGTTTTTGAGTCAAGAATCTTACCTCCGATGAATACCCGATGATTTTTC
Organism: Nicotiana noctiflora; assembly: GCA_032618575.1. Classification (NCBI taxonomy): domain Eukaryota; kingdom Viridiplantae; phylum Streptophyta; class Magnoliopsida; order Solanales; family Solanaceae; genus Nicotiana; species Nicotiana noctiflora. The sequence goes on along the minus strand of JASVEL010001243.1, from coordinate 131,623 downwards.
AGTGTTTTCCTCGAGTTTTCTTCTCTCTAGGGCTCAAAATTGTGTTTTGGGTGAATGAACCTGTAACCCCTCTGTTCTGTGATTTAATTCACTGCCAGAGCAGTTAACCTTATGCGATCGCGACTCGCCTCACGCGATCGCGATGTTCAAAAATCCGGACTCACGCGATCGCGTCTCTCTTCCTGCGATCGCGTAGCACAAATTCCCTGGACCCCATTTCTCTCCTACGCGATCGCGTAGATGCTCATGCGATCGCGATGGTCACCCGGTTAACTCTACGCGATCGCGATTGGTTCTCCTGCGATCGCATTGGTCTAGCCCCTAACCCTATGCGATCGCGTCCCCCGCCCTGCGATCGCGGAGAGCAAATTCCTGCTGCATTTATGACAGCAACCAGCCTTCTCATTTTTCCCAAAAATGGTCCGTTTGGACCCCCGGATTCATCCCGAGACCCCCGGACCCCAACGAAAACCACCAACATACTCCAAAACATGATACGGACTTGTTCCAATCACAAAAACACCATCCTAAACATCAAAATCACCATTTACACACGAATTCAAGCCTAAGTTTCTTCAAAACTTTCAAAACTAACATTCAATCCAAAACCCGATCAAACGATGTCCGAATGACCTGAAAATTTGCGAACATATCCAAAATCACATAACGAAGCTACAGAAATTGTCGGAATTCCATTCTGACCCCCGGATCAAAATCTCACCTACCATCCGGTTTTCGCCAAAATTCAACCTTCGCCAATTCAAGCCTAAAACTACACCGGACCTCCGAATTCAATTTCGATTGTTCTCCTAAGTCATAAATGATCCCCCGAAACTAGTCGAATCATTGGAATCCAGTTCCGAGAATTCTAACTCAATAGTCAACTCTAGGTTGACTTCCCATATTCAAGCTTCCTTCAAACATGCTATTTGCTTCATTTTCAACCCGAATCACTCCTAACTCACCCGATATATTCTAATACCGATTTAAAAGCATAAGATATGTAAATGCAATGTAACGGGGTGGTAATTACCATAACGACGGGCCGGGTCGTTACATTCTCCCTAACTCAAACAAACGCTCGTCCGCGAGCGGGTTAAGAAACATACCTGGAGCATCAAACAAGTGAGGATATCTGCTTCGCATCTCCTGCTCGGTCTCCCAAGTTGCTTCCTCCACGGGACGACCTCTCCACTGCACTTTCACTGAAGCTATGTCCTTGGATCTCAGCTTACGAACCCGTCGACCCAAAATGGCTACTGGTTCCACATCATAAGTCAAATCCTCATCTAGCTGTATTGTGCTGAAGTCTAACACATGAGACGGGTCTCCGACATACTTCCGGAGCATGGATACATGGAACACCGGATGAACTCCCGACAAACTGGGTGGCAAAGCAAGCATATAAGCCACCTCCCCAACTTTCCTAAGCACCTCAAAAGGTCCAATAAACCTCGGGCTCAACTTCCCTTTCTTTCCAAACCTCATAACACCCTTCATAGGCGAAACCTTCAGCAACACCTTCTCACCTACCGAATAAGACACATCTCGGACCTTCCGGTCCGCATAACTCTTCTAACGCGACTGAGCTGTGCGAAGTCTCTCCTGAATCACCTTCACCTTGTCTAAGGCATCCTGGACTAACTCTGTCCCCAATAATCTAGCCTCGCCGAGCTCAAACCAACCGACCGGGGACCTACACCGCCTCCCATATAAGGCTTCATACGGCGCCATCTGAATGCTGGACTGATAGCTATTGTTATAAGCAAACTCTGCAAGAGGCAAGTAATCAGCCCATGAACCACCGAAATCAATGACACAAGCACGCAACATGTCCTCCAATATCTGAATTGTACGCTCGGATTGTCCATCCATCTGTGGGTGAAATGCTGTGCTCAGCTCTACCTGTGAACCCAACTCTCGCTGAAATGTCCTCCAGAACTGAGAAATGAACTGGGTACCTCTATCTGATATAATAGAAATGGGAACTCCATGCAATCTCACTATCTCACAGATGAATATCTCTCCCAACCGCTCTGAGGAATAAGTAGTACACACTGGGATGAAGTGAGCTGACTTGGTCAACCTATCCACCACCACCCAAACTGAATCGAACTTCCTCGCTGTCCGAGGGAGTCCACTGACAAAGTCCATAGTAATCCTTTCCCACTTCCACTCAGGAATATCAATACGCTGGAATACACCACCAGGTCTCTGATGCTCATACTTGACCTGCTGACAGTTTAGACACCGAGCCACATGGCTTACAATATCTTTCTTCATCTTTCTCTACCAGTAATGCTGCTTCAAATCTTGATACATCTTCGCGGCTCCTGGATGGATAGAATACCGCGAGCTGTGGGCCTCCCCCAATATCAATTCATGAAGGCCGTCAACATTGGGCACGCATATCCGGCCCTGCATCCGCAATACACCATCACTATCAATAGTGACATCTCTAGCATCATCACGCTGAACTCTGTCCTTAAGGACAAGTAAGTGTGGATCATCATACTGGCGCTCTCGAATACGATCATATAAAGAAGAACGAGCAACTACACAAGCCATCACCCGACCGGGCTCAGAAATATCCAGCCTCACCATCCGATTAGCTAACGCCTGAACATCAACTGCAAGGGGTCTCTCCCCAACTGGGATATACGCCAAGCTGCCCATACTAATAGCCTTCCGGCTCAATGCATCAGCCACTACATTGGCTTTCCCGGGATGGTACAAGATAGTAATATCATAGTCTTTAAGAAATTCAAGCCATCTCCGCTGCCTCAAATTTAGATCTTTCTGCTTAAACAAATGCTGAAGGCTGCGGTGGTCGTTATATACATCACAAGATACACCATATAGGTAATGCCTCAAAATCTTCAAGGCATGAACAATAGCAACTAACTCCAAATCATGAACAGGGTAGTTCTTCTCGTGGGGCTTTAGCTGACGAGAAGCATATGCAATAACTCTACCCTCCCGCATCAACACACAACCGAGTCCAACTCTAGAAGCATCACAATACACCGTATATGACCCTGAAGCTGATGGTAATACAAGTACTGGAGCCGTGGTCAAAGCCTCCTTGAGCTTCTGAAAGCTCTCTTCACATTCATCAGCTAAATCAGGGAACTTCCACCCTAAGTAATCTATCTCTCACAGTACAAATCTAGTACTGGCTCTTAATAGGCTATTCAGCTGGTTTTACAGCTGAGTGTAAGTTTCCAACACGATATAAGGGTCACCTAACTCTACAGGTTCCCTAATGTTCTACAGATTGGCACAAGTCCCCAAACATGGCTACCAGCCCAAATACATAGTTATAATCTCTTTATCAGTTGTAATACACAATCTACTATAAGCCGGGAAGGACCGAGTCCAAGTCCCCAATCACAATGCCACCACGCCCGTTACAAGACGCGTGTCTCATCTCTACATAGCACTGTGAAGTGCTAGTACGGGGTTTCAAACCCTCAGTACATCATTTACTATGACCACTCACCTCGATCCGGCAAAAACTCATGCCCGCAATGCCTTTGCTCCTCAAACTGGCCTCCACGCATGTCCAATCTATCCAAAATCATAAGTAATACATCATAATATGCTAATGGGACATAACCCAATCGAAAGAACTCGAAAAATACTCAAAATCATGAAATTCGCAAAACCCGAGCCCGGGGCCCACGTCACGAAAAATTCTGAAATTCAGATTTTCGGAATCCTCGTCTCGCCACGAGTCCGTACATACCAAGAACTCCCAATTCGGACCACAAATGGTCCTTCAAATCCTAAATTTAAGGTTTGTGCTCCAAGCCCTATTTTCTTGATTTTTAGCTATAAATTCATGAATTCCATGAATGATTCTTGTATAAAAACATGTATTTAACTCATAAAACTTACCTCCAACGATTCCCCGTCGAAATCCCTTCAATTCCCGTGCAAAAGCTCTCAAGAATGACCAAAAATGGTGGAAAAAATGGGTTGTTTTCGCGACTGAAATGTTTTTAACATTCTGTCTGGGTACTATAGCTAACACTATGCGATCGCATTAGAGCATTGCGATTGCATAGAACAAAATTTCCAGGCACTGTAGCTAAGTCTCTATGATTGCATAGAACAAAATCCTGGGTACTCTAGCTAACACTATGTGATCGCATTAGAGCATTGCGATCGCATAGAACAAAATTCTCTCCAATTTTTCTGCTGCATTTTTCAACTTAAAAATTTCCGTTAGCCATCCAAAATCACCCCGAGGTCCCCGAGACCTCAACCAAAAATACCAATACATCCTATAACGTTATTCAAACTTGTTCCAATAACAAAAATACATATAACAACACTAAAACCATCAAATTACATCGGATTCAAGCCTAATTTTCTTCAAAACTTTCGAAACGCGCATTCAATCCAAAACCCGATCAAACGACGTCCGAATGACCTGAAAATTTGCAGACATATCCAAAATCACATAACGAAGCTACAGGAATTGTCGAAATTCCATTCCGACCCCCGGATCAAAATCTCACCTACCGTTCGGATTTCGCCAAAATTCAACCTTCGCCAATTCAAGCCTAAAACTACAACGGACCTCCAAATTCAATTCCGATTGCTCTCCTAAGTCATAAATGATCCCCCGAAACTAGTCGAATCATCAGAATCGGATTTCGAGCTCTCTAACTCACAAGTCAATGTCCAGTTGACTTTTCCCAACTATTCCTTCTTCTAAGAGACTATTTGCCTCATTTTCAACCAAACTCAATCCAAATTGACTCAAACTCACCAAACATGCATATTGAAACATTAACAAGCATATAACGGGGATAACGGGGTGATAACTCACATGATGACGGGCCGGGTCATCACAAATAATTAAAAATATTCACATTTAATATTATATACAGAGCTGCGGATATCGCAATTGCGAACATTTGTTCGCAATTGCGAACGCATCAGGTCTGGGGTCTATGGCTCTCGTATTTGCGAGACAAGCTTCGCATTTGCGAACTTGGCTGGGTCAATGAAGCTTTCGCATTTGCGACAATAGCTTCGCATTTGCGAACATGGGCGGATTATTGAAGGCCTCGCATTTGCGAGGTTTAGTTCGCATTTGCGAACCCAAGCGTTCCTGGACATTCATCGCAATTGCGATCAAGGCTTCGCATTTGCGAACACAACCTTGGTCTGCCCCCTTCGCAATTGCGACAATTTCTTCGCATTTGCGAAGACACCAGCTGGGTGAAAAACCAGCTGTGTTAATTTTCAGAATTTGCTCCAACGGCCTATCAAATCTTTACCCGAGCCCCCTGGGCTCCAAACCAAACATGTACACAACATCAAAAATATATTACAAACTTGCTTGTGCGATCACATCGCCAATATAACATCGTTTTCATCAAATCAAGCCTCAAGTTCATGATTATCTCTCTTTTAGTTTCAAAACATTCAAATTTGGAACTCAAGGTTCAAAACACATCAAACGACATCCAAATGTCACCAAACATTGCAGAAAGCACATATATAATATTTAAGACTTGTACCGGGCGTCGGAACCAAAATACGAGCCCGATACCAAGGTCATTTAATTCAGTTTCCTTTAATAATTCCAGCAAAAACAATTTAACAGAAAAATCCATAACTTAGGCTCTTGGCCACAGAATTTAACTCCGGACGCATGTCCGAGTCCCGTATTTTCCTACGGACCTTCCGGGACCGTCCGATCTCGGGTCCGGGTCCGTTTACCAAAAATATTAACTGAAGTTCACTATATCAATATTAATATTATTTTTCTTCAAATTTCTCATAGAATTCATATATTCTAACACAAAAATTTTCCGGCTACGTGCCCGGACTACGCAAGTAAATCGAGGCAATATAAAATAAGGTTTTCAAGGCCTCGAAAGTGCGGAACAGATGAGGAAAATAGGTGATGACCCCTTTGGGTCGTCATATCCTCCACCTCTAAAACAACCGTTCATCCTCGAACGAATAAGAGAAGGAAGTACCTGAGTCGGGGAACAAATGTGGGTAACGGCTCCGCATATCAGACTCGGACTCCCAGGTCGATGCCTCAGGAGGCTGACCTCTCCACTGAACACACACAGAAGGATAACTCTTCGACCTCAACTGTCGAACCTGCCGGTCTAGAATGGCCACCGGCTCCTCCTCGTAGGATAAATCATTGTCCAATTGGATAGTACTGAAGTCTAACACATGTGTGGGATCGTCGTGGTACCTCCGAAGCATAGATACATAAGAAACTGGATGGGCGGCTGATAAGCTAGGCGGCAGAGCTAGTCCGTAAGCCACCCCTCCCACTCGGTCCAGAATCTCAAATGGACCAATGTACCTAGGGCTGAGTTTGCCCTTCTTCCCGAACCTCATCATGCCCTTCATGGGCGACACTCGGAGCAATACCCGCTCACCAACCATAAAATCTACATCTCGAACCTTACGATCCGCATAAGTCTTCTGCCTGGACTGAGCTGAACGCAATCTCTCTCGAATAGTCTTGACCTTATCCAAGGCCTCCTGAACTAAGTCTGTACCTAACAACCGAGCCTCTCCCGCTCAAACCATCCGACTGGAGACCGACATCGCCTACCATACAACGCCTCATACGGGGCCATCCGAATGCTAGACTGGTAGCTGTTGTTGTAGGCGAACTCCGCTAATGGTAGAAACTGGTCCCACGAGCCTCCAAAATCAATGACACAGGCTCGGAGCATGTCCTCTAGAATCTGAATAGTCCTCTCGGACTGACCGTCCGTCTGAGGATGAAAAGCTGTACTCAACTGGACCTGGGTGCCTAACTCCTGCTGGACCGCTCTCCAGAAATGCAAGGTAAACTGCGTACCCCGATCTGAGATAATAGATACCGGCACCCCATGAAGATGAACAATATCCCTGATGTAAATCTCTGCTAACCTCTCCGATGAGTAAGAGACAGATACTGGAATGAAGTGTTCTAACTTGGTCAGCCAATCAACAATGACCCAAATAGCATCAAATTTCCTCCGAGTCAAGGGAAGTCTTAGTAATGAAGTGCATAGTGATCCGCTCCCATTTCCACTCGAGAATTTCGATTCTTTGGAATAAACCACCAGGCCTCTGGTGCTCATATTTTACTTGCTGACAATTTAAACACCGAGCGACATATGCAACGATGTCTTTCTTCATATTGCACCACCAATAGTGCTGCCGTAAATCCTAATACATCTTTGCGGCGCCCGGGTGAATAGAATACCGCGAACTGTGGGCCTCCGCTAAAATCAACTCTCGAATCCCCTCAACATTGGGCACACAAACTCGACCCTGCAATCTCAATGCCCCGTCATCATCTAGAGTTACCTTCGTGGCACCTACCCGCTATACGGTATCTCTCAAGTCACGCAAATGAGGATCATCAAATTGTCTCTCACAGATCCACTCTAATAGAGATGAACGAGCGACCATGCAGGCTAACACCCTACTAGGATCCGAAATGTCTAGTCTCACAAACTGGTTGGCTAAGGCCTGGACATCTAGAGCAAATGGTCTCTCACTGACCGGAATGAAAGCGAGACTACCCATGCTTGCAGACTTTCTACTCAAAGCATCGGCCACCACATTGGCCTTACCTGGGTGATATAGGATAGTGACATCATAGTCCTTCAACAACTCTAACCATCTCCGTTGTCGTAAATTCAACTCATTTTGCTTGAACAAGTACTGCAGGCTTTTGTGATCGGTGTACACCTCACATGTCACACCATATAGATAATGCCTCCAGATCTTTAAGGCATGAACCACTGCTGCCAACTCAAGATCATGAACTGAATAATTCTTCTCATGTATTTTCAACTGCCTCGAAGCATAAGCAATAACCTTACCATCCTGCCTCATTACTGCTCCAAGCCCAGTACGGGATGCATAAGAGTAAACTGTGTAAGGCCCTGAACCCGTGGATAAAATCAACACTGCTGTTGTAGTCAAAGCTCTATTAAGCTTCTAAAATCTAGCCTCACACTCATCTGACCACTTGAACTGGGCACCCTTCTACAAATCGACGGTAATCGCTTGCTAACCCCAAGACGGTAGTAACCGGCTAACCCCAAGAAACTCCGGATCTCAGTCACTGAAGCTGGTCGAGGGCAATTCTGGACTGCCTCAATTGTCTTTGGGTGTACCTGAATACCTTCCACTGATACGATGTGGCCCAGAAACGCCACAGAACTCAACCAGAACTCATATTTCGAAAATTTGGCATATAGCTGATTATCCTTCAGAGTCTGAAAAACCACTCCGAGGTGCTGCTCGTGCTCTTCTTGGCTGCGGGAGTATACCAGGATGTCATCTATAAAGACTATCACGAACAGATCTAAGTAAGGCCTAAATACCCGATTCATCAACTCCATGAATGCTGTCGGGGCATTGGTCAACCCGAAGGACATGACCAAGAATTAATAATGCCCATATCTAGTGCGAAAGGCTGTCTTAGGAATGTCAGCCGCCTGATATTCAGCTGATGGTAGCCTGACCTCAAGTCTATTTTCGAGAACACCCTTGCTCCTTGGAGCTGGTCAAACAAATCATCAATCCTCGGCAGTGGATACTTTTTCTTTATCGTCACTTTGTTTAATTACCAATAATCAATACACATCCGCATCGAGCCATCCTTCTTCTTCACAAATAACACAGGTGCACCCCAGGGAGAAACACTGGGCCTGATAAAGCCCTTTTCTAGAAGGTCTTGCAACTGATCTTTTAACTCCTTTAACTCCGGCGGGGCCATACGATAGGGTGGAATAGAGATGGGCTGAGTGCCCGGTGCCAGATCAATACAAAAATCAATATTCCTGTTGGGTGGCATGCCCGGCAGGTCTGAAGGGAAAACCTCGGGAAACTCCCGTACAATAGGAACTGAATCAATAGAAGGAACTTCTATGCTGGAATCACGAACATAAGCCAAATAAGATAGACACCCCTTCTCGACCATGCGTCGAGCCTTAACATAGGAAACGACAATGCGAAGAGTGGCTTGAGGTACCTTTCCACTCTAGTCGGGGTGATTCTGGCAAAGCCAAGGTCACTGTCTTGGCATGACAATCTAGGATAGCATGGTATGGGGACAACTAGTCCATCCCCAATATGACATCGAAATCCACCATGTCTAATAGCAACAGATCAACACGGGTCTCAAGACCCCCGAAAATAACTACGCATGAACTATGCACTCGGTCGACTACAATGGAGTCACCCACTGGTGTAGACACATAAACTGGAATATCCAGAGCATAGCTAGGCACGGCCACATACGGTGCAAAGTAGGAAGACACATATGAATATGTAGACCCAGGTTCAAATAATACTGAAGCACCTCTGTCACAAACAAGAATGGTACCTGTAATCACGGCATTTGATGCCTCTGCCTCTGACCTGGCCGGTAGAGCATAAAATCGGGGATCAGCACCTCCCCTCTGGGCTACATCTCTAGGTCGGTCATCCACTGGCTGACCTCTACCTCTGGCTGGACGGTCTCCACCTCTACGGTCTCGACCTCCACCTCTATAATCTCTACCCCCGCCTCTGGCTAGCTGGGCAGGCTGAGGGTCAGTTGGGGCCTGAATCATAGGACGAGGACCCCGCTGTTGAGTGTTGCCCGTCGCTCGAGGGCAAAACCTGACAAGATGACCCGGGTCACCACAACCGTAGCAACATTTAGGCTGATGGGGCTGCTAGCCCTGACGACCTGAATGGCCCCCACGAACACTCTGAAGAGGCTAAGCACTAATGGGAGGCTGATCTGAATACTATGAATGGCCTCCACGAACACTCTGAAGAGGTTGGGCACTAATAGGAGACTGATCTGAATAATGCTCACGAAACGCACGATCACCTGGTCCACCCTGTGTAGACTGAAGGGCGGAATGGAAAGGCCTTGAGGACTGGCCCCTATCAAAAGATTCCCTGCCACCAAAAGAAGAACCATCTCAACTCTCCGTGCTGCATTAGCTGCCTCCTGAAAAGATATATCGCTCCCCACTCCCATAGCCATCCGAAGTCTAATCGGTTGATTAAGCCCATCTATGAACCTGCGAACCCTCTCCCGCTCTGTGAGGAGTATCACCACCGCATGATGTGCCAGATCAACAAATCTCGTCTCATACTGAGTGACAGTCATAGTACCCTACTGGAGGCGCTCAAACTGCCTCCGAAGTGCATCTCACTGAGTAACAGGGAGAAACTTCTCCAGAAATAACTCTACAAACTAATCCCATGATAAAGCCGGGGACCCTGCCGGTCGAGTCAAACAATAATCTCTCCACCAAGTCTTGGCGGATCCTGAAAGCTTGAATGTGCAGAAGTCAACTCCATTGGATTCCACTATCCCCATAGTCTTGAGAATCTCGTGGCAACTGAATAAGAAATCTTGAGGATCCTCTGATGTGGCACCGCTAAAAGGTAGTGGTAAACAGCTTGGAGAACCGATCAAGTCTCCATAAAGAATTAGAAGTCATGGCCGCTCCATCTCCGGCCTGAGCTGTGGTACCTGACTGAGTGTCCACAGCTGGCTGAACCACTGGTGCCTGAGGCTGAGGAGATACTGGCTCCGGAGTACGAGCAATAGGAGTCTGGGCCCCTCCTCTAGCCTGAGAAGTGGCTGGTGCAACTGGTAATAAGCCTGCTCTAGCAACGCTGTCCATAAAACCCGCTATCCTGACCAAAGCCTCCCGAAGATCCGGGGTAAATAAAGCCTCTCCTAGGACCTGAGCTGGTCCCACTGGAGCTGCTGGGACTGGAACCTCCTCGCCGGTCTCAATATGAGGCTCCACCTCTGGAATAGCTGCTGGGGGCTGAGCTCTGCCCCTACCACGGCCTCCGATACAGCCTCAGGCCCCTACCCCTCATGGGAGCTGCCTGGGGCTTAGGCTGCTGATCAGTGGATGAAGAAGCGCATGTCCTCACCATCTGAGAAAGGACACAGTAGAAATTCAATCAGCATTTGAGGAACAAATCGCACGACAAGAAGGAACAAATGAGAGACTCTTTCCTAACTCAATAGACTCTGGAGGACAAGTACAGACGTCTCCGTACCTACCTCTCAAACTATACTAAGCTTGTTCGTGAGTGGTGAGACCTATGTAACCTAGAGCTCTGATACCAACTTGTCACGGCCCCGTGGTAGCTAGGCAAGCCACTACATTCAATATTTTCATATTTTTACCATTATTTCATACTCATTTTTATCAACAAGAACAATAACATTAATTAAATAAGTGTGGAAGACTTTCAAAATAGGGATAAGTAATACCAAGGTAAAACACTACTGAAATCCTCTACCCAAGACGTGGAGTCACCAGCTCATGAACTACTACTGAATACTACACATAAAGGTCTGAAGGAAAATAACATAAATCTGTTTGTCTCGGAACAAAGAGACCACAACAAATAATATAAGTAAGTGGAAGAGACGCCGGGCCTACGGACGCCTGTAAGCTACCTCAGTCTCGAAATGCTCAACTCCCACGCAAGACTCTACTGCTGCTGCTCCTGATCAAAACCTGGACCTATGCAAAAACGCACAGAAGTGGAGTATCAGCACAATCCGACCCCATGTGTTGGTAAATGCCTGGCCTATCCCGGCGAAGTAGTGACAAGCCTAGGACCAGACACACACATAAACATGTGCAGTTCTGTATATATATGTACACCACAAAATGACAAGAAATATCTAGTAAATAAATTCAACAAGAAGTATCATAAGAGGGAAAGCTCAACAGCTAATATCAATTATTAAGTCAACAATGGAAAACAGAGTATAATGGAAACAGTTAATATCAAACAAGGAGTAGCAAATAGTTTCACGGCATCACCCTTCGTGCTTTTACTCTCATCCTCACCAAATAAGCAAATAAAAGTGCACGGCATCACCCTTCGTGCTTTTACTCTCATCCTCACATCCATGGCATGGCATGATCCTTCGTGCATGGTTCAATAACAAGGCACGGAATGTTCCTTCGTGCATAATCATAAACATGGCACGGAATGATCCTTCGTGCATAATCAATAACAAGACACGGCATTAACCTTCGTGCATAATAAATAATAAGGCACGGCATTAACCTTCGTGCAATAACAGTAATACAAGGCACGGCATCACCCTTCGTGCATTATCACTCTTCCTCACCCAAATAACAATCACAGTTAAGGGCAGAGAATGAAAAACAATAATCATGAACCTTCCCGGCAAGGGACACAACAATCATCACAACAAGGTCCCGGCAAGTGAAAACAATAATCCACTTTACAACAAGTCCCGGCAAGGGAAAACAATGTTCAATTTCACACCCCGACAAGGGTTCAAGATTTCATCTTTCAAACATCTCACAATAAATATCAACAACGACTCACGGTCATGCTAGACGCCAGTGTATGGATGCTCGTCACCACAGCCCATACACCGCACTCGATCACATAGCACATAGCACACAACCCTATTCCCTCAATCTAAGATAGAACAAACACTTACCTCTAGCCTAGAAGCCCAATTTATCCTTCAACTATAGCTTTACCCTGAATTTCCGCTTTCAACTTGCTCGAATATAATCACAATTGATTCCATTACATTAATAAATACTACATAACTTAGTTTGAATGCTTAAAAATAGTTTTCTCAAAGTTTACCCCAAAATTTCTCAAAATGCCCCTAGCCCCACATGGTCGGAACTCGGGGTTCGGACCAAAATCAGGTTACCCATTCCCCTACGAGTTCAAATATATGATTTGTTTCAAAATTGGACCTCAATTCGAGGTCCAATTCCCCAATTCATGAAAACCCTATGTTCTACCCAAAAACAAGAATTTCTACCATGAAAACCTTTGATTTCTATTGAAAAACATGTTTAATGTTGTTAGGAATTGAAAGAATTAAGTAAAAAGTGACATGCTTTGGAGTGAATTTGCTCTTGAGGGTTCGTGTGTGGTGTGTCGGGTTTTGAAAGAATGAAGAAAAGAGCTGAAAAATTCGTTTAAGTATAAATTTGCACAGCTGCGAGTATCGCAATTACGAACATTTGTTCGCATTTGCGCGACAAGCTTCGCATTTGCGAACTTGGTTAGGTCAATGAATCTTTCACATTTGCGACAATAGCTTCGCATTTGCGAACATGGGCGGATTATTGAAGGCCTCGCATTTGCGAGGTTTAGGTCGCATTTGCGAACCCAAGCATTCCTGGATATTCATCGCAATTGCGATCAAAGCTTCGCATTTGCGAACACAGCCTTGGTCTGCCCCCTTCGCAATTGCGACAATTTCTTCGCATTTACGAAGACACCAGTTCGGTGAAAAACCAACTGTGTTATTTTTTCGAATTTGCTCCAACGGCCTATCAAATCTTTACCCGAGCCCCCGGGCTCCAAACCAAACATGCACCTTCAACAGAAAACCTCTTTCCTATCCCACTTTCTCCCCAAGACCACCCTATAAACCTAGGAAAAACCTGAAAACCTCAACTTCTTGAAAGTCCAGTCACCAGAGTCTTTGCCGGTGACCTTCAACTTTTGATTCTGTCTCCTCAAATTAACACCATGGAACCACTACGAGGGAATCATTGACCCTACATAGCTGGTTTCCCTTGAAATCACCTTGGAAATGCTCGAATATTCAAAAGAAGTTCGCCGGAACCATACCTCCGGTGAACACCCAAACACAACCCCACCCCCCAAATACACCCTTTAACACCTATAACACCCTTTTACCACCAAAACCCAAAAATAGACTCATTTAAGAAAAAATTTAAAAATCAGACTTCAAATCTCTGAAGTATGACTGGAAGAAAAAGAAAAGAAAAAGAAAAAGAAAGAAAAGAAAGAAAGAAGGAAAATAAAGAAGAAATAAAGAGAGAACAGGAGACAAATCCTGCGAGCTAAGTGCCTTTCATTTTAAGTTTTCTTTTTGCATGTTCTCTGTTTAGTTGCTTTCTTTGTTTTCTGTAGTTAATATTTTGCATGTTTTCTATTTTAAGATCTTCTACATATTTTCTTTTCTACATATTTTCTGTTCTAGCATGCTTTTGACTGTTTCAACTTCTGAGATTTCTATATATAATCCTTTGCATATTCTTGTTTGATAACTTTCTGAGGGTTTCTATCATTAGCCTATCTCATCTATCATGTTCATTACGCGTAACTGATATATTGAGCTTCTTATGATTTTCTATAAGTCAACATATGAATTTGATGTGAATATGCTTCTTTATGTCTGATTTTTTAACTGTGCCTAAGTCTTAAATTATGAGTTAGTTAATTGGGATTCAACCATTATCAAATTTCCCTATGAGTTTTGGTTAATTGATAAGTTATTTTTGATTGAGGCTATGTATGCAAAATGACATAAATTGGTTGTATTTGTAATGGATTCATATGTTAGACTATGATTAATCCTACTGTGCTTTGTGGTATTGGTTATAGCTGTAATAGACAAGTGTGATTAGTAATCTGGCTATTATTGAAAGTGACCTAATCTTGCTATAAGTGAAATGATTTAAGACTGTGTAATTAATCTGGCCACTCCTGAAATATTGGAATGGTTAATTCTGCAAATCTATGTCTAGTTAATAAAATAGGCTAGTCCTGCAATCTAATCTGATTAACCTAAGTAATAATAAAAGGCTACCTTTTTAAATTAGTCTAAAACAATCAAGTGAGGTTAAAATTGAAAGACTGTTGAGTCTAAATCTGGCCAAGTCTTAAATGATTTGGAATATAATGGCCAGCAGTTAAATAGATAACTAACCTATGATAATCAGACCATGTAAATAATACATAGTATTAAGGGTATAAAAGGAATAAGAAATGGTATAGTTGTGAATTTAATAGAGCCTATAGGGACAAAATAGACTTTCAGGCTTTGTATTTCTGTAATTAGATACAAAATAAAGGGTAAAATAGACCTAGTAAAAAGGCATAACTGTAAAAATCCTTAGCAAGTGAGGGCACCATAGTAATAGACCCTTAAAAGAAGCAAAAAGAATTCCCTAGAACCTTCCAACAAGGGATGGAAGGCATTTCGAGTCTGAAAATGGGGTATTAAACTGTAATTAATAAAAGAATAAAGGGGAGGGAACTTATAATAAGATTTTTGAATTTTCCACTCAAAATTTCACCCAAAACACCTATAAATAGGCTTCCGCAAAGCCTGAAAAGGGTTGGATTCTAGAAATTCAAAGAAAACATTCTGAAATATAGAGTTATATCATAAATAGAGAGTAAAATTTCTGAGTATAAGTCGAGTGCAATTCTGGAATTCAATTAGGGTCTTCTGCTATTTTATACTATTAGATTCTATTGGATTTCCTTCGATCATGTTCCTTGGTTTGCTTATCTGTTGGATTTGAGGATTATACTCGACAGTGTTATTGTTGTTCTGCTGTGATTTGCTCTATATTATTCTGCTGCTATGATCGCTGACTATCCTTCATCTCATTTGCATTCTAGACTCATAAGTTTCTTTTTGTTGAATTAGGTACACATTTTCAATCCAAATATGTAACTGTCAGCTATTTTGAAGAAATGAAAAATGCAATGAGTTGTTGGATGGAATCGAATGTTGTATTTTGAAGTTTTATGTTAATTATGTATTAGATTCTTTGTAATTTGATAGGAATAACTGTAATAGCTAAGTATATATATGAGATTTGAACAATGTAATAGATAAAGTAGTGTAGAATACCTGTAGTCATAATCACCCTAAAATTAGTTTAAAAACAGGTTAACTCGTTAAATCAATTCACCTAGTTAAGAATAGTTTTGTAATCTGCATAATAACCACATTAGTCTTCATGAATTAAAATGTGATAATTAACTTAGTTTTAGTCTGTTTCTTCACTTTAATTAATTATCAATTTGAAATAGTGAAAGCTAAAATCAATAACTAGTCTGCACAATTAAGTATAATATCATTGTTCGAGATAGCGGAAATTAGTAGCTTATTGTTTAAGTTCTATTAGTAATCGATAATTATGATCCATAATAGTATGAGTTACAATTAGTGGTTAATAATAATTCAATTCGCATAGTTAAGTAACGTATCATTGTTAAAGTATATGAAATAGTAGTCTGTTGTTCAAGTTCAATTAGTGATAGATAATTGGGATTTAGAATTAATATTGTTAAACTTGTACTTCTATTTTCTTATGAAATAAATATAGTTTGGTTAACTTTACCTACTGTTTGTTGAGTATTTGTATATTTGTTATGAAATCTCAATTCAGTTTCTTATTTCTCTCGACTAGTCTGGGCTCGATAGACGATATGGGCCCATATCCAATTGGACTCATTTAAGGATCTCTAAAAAACTATTTTAACATATTCTGGGTTTCTAGAACCCAGTTGTGCAAACTGGACTATTAAATTCAAGTCCATAACGTCCAGGCCTGGAAATGGAAATAATGGGCCTCGATATGATTCTGAAAATACAATACAAGTAAAATGATTAGGAAAAAAACCAAATATAGAAAATGTAGTATTTATTAGGATTGGACTTCTAAAAATAACGGGACGAGCCTCGTATAAGAACAAAATACGCGGGGCCCCCATATGAATGATAATAAGTGATATACTCGGGAAGACCGTTTAGCAAATTTCACGGTCTTTCCTAAAGTATAATAAGCCGTTAGACGTTATAGGCACGATTTTAAATACACATTCCTTAATATGAGTGCACATCTAATGTGACTCAAATCCTAAAATCTCGACGAAGCTGAAACATGTTAAAGTCACAGGCGTACTGGTTGCGATGTGACTCGAAATGCGTTTTCGCGACATCGCAAGTCGTTAAAATATCAAAAATGAAACATGCACATGTTGTAAAAAGCATATAAATAAATCAAATAAAATCAAAAACAATAGTTGAGAGACCGTGCTAAAATCACGAAATCCGGGAGTTCCTAACACCTTCTTCCGGGTTAACAGAATTCCTTATCCGGATTTCTTATTGCGCGGACTGTTTAAACAGAGTCAATTTCCTCGGATTCGGGACTAACCTGTGACTTGGGACACCATTATCTTCCCAAGTGGCAACTCTGAAACTCTAAATAAAATCACGTTCCGATTGTCCTTAAATTGGAAAAACTTCTTCCTCGTTGTTATTATTATATCCTTTCCCGGGTGTATTGGTAATTAACGAGGTATACCTCATTCTCTTTTTCAGAAAATAGAAAGATAGTAAAAAGGGAGGTGTGACACCAATTATTATATATTATTGCCTTCTTCACTGTTATTTAAGTCATCTTCTTTGCCTCCAAAATACACACTTTTTTCTCTTACTTCTAAAGAAATAACTGGATGATTAGTAAATAGCTAATACCTAACAAAAGAGCACAAATTATGGGCCACACATTGAACAATAATATCTCTAAATATGTGTTTATATGCAGTTTAGTGATATGGAGCGTAGATTATATTTTTACATCAAATGCACCTTAACAAAACAATAGTAGTACAGAACGAATACAACATACAAATAGATGAAAGAAATTCAATAGTGCTAGAGTACTATTGAAAGCTATGTCTAAGTGAATAGCTTATATATTGTTAACCATCTTCTTTAACCCGATATTTTTTGCTGAGACTTAATATAATTTCCTTATAACACTATTATAGTTTGTCTTGACTTTCTTAGTGTGTATCAGCTGAATATACAAAATATGAATGGAAATTATACCTCACTGAATTACATAACTAAATAACCTCACGTGAAGTAAAGAGTCTATTTCATCCAAAATCACATACAAAATAGTGACGAGGAAAGTCAGTGCTCTACTAAGATAAAATACAAGGTATGATCCAATTGTATGGAGTAAGTAATATAAATAAGTAAGAACGTTAGTAATATAACACAGTATAAGATAACATCAACAAGTTTAGAATAACCCGAATGCAATGTAAACACTGGAGGAAAACAATTCAGTACCACAATTACCGACCGGGGATTTCCAGGATACCGTCCTGAGCCTCGTTTATATTTAATTTGTCAAGTGGATCTCCTGGGATACCATCCCATAGTCCAACTATCATTTCTCCAGTAGATCTCCTGGGATACTGTCCCGTAGTCCAACTATCTATGTACAGGGTATCTCCCGAGAATCTAACCCATAGTCCCAAATATAAATATGCAGGGGGATCTCCCGAATATCGAACCCGTAGTCCCAAATATAAATTTGCAGGGGCATCTCCCGATAATCTAACCCGTAGTCCATATATAAATATACAGGGGGATCTCCCGTGAATCTAACCTGTAGTCCCAAATATAAATGTGTAGGGGGTCTCCAGGGAATCTAACCCGTGGTCCTAAATATAAATTCAGGGGAATCGAACCCGTAGTCCCAAATATAAATGTGCAGGGGGATCTCCTGGGAATCTAACCCGTAGTCCCAATGTAAACAAACAAGGGGGGGGGGGAGCTCCCGGCAATCAAACCTGTAGTCCCAAATATAAATGCTGGACCAAAATTAGATAATTGAAGTATAGCAATACAAAGCAACAAATAATTCTGGCCTTACATGCTCCACGTAATTTTTATTAAGGCAAATTAAGCAAATAAGTAATTTGGATCAACTAACATACTTTTCTATATCGGCACAGGCTATAATAGCAAGTAGAATAAAGCAAATACGAAAGAAACTCGGTTCAAATATTTTAAGTAAAAATTTGGGGTTTCAACAATTAGCTCAAGTACGCATTCATCACCTCACGTACAAGGCATTCAATTACTAAATATCATATCCTAAGGGACAAAATCCCCCACACAAGGTTAGACAAGCCACTTGCCTTGAAGAAATGCAAGTCAACCTGAAATCACGCCCTTGCCACGAGTATTCGACTCCAAATGGCTAAACTTTATCCAATTAAATTGCATATTGTAAATAATAATTCAAGTAATTTATTCTACAATTAAATTCTAAGCTAATATGCGAAATTATGAAAAATGACCAAGATCACACAAACATCGATGAAGCTCCATTTCTAAAAGACAGGGTTTTTAGCCATAAATATTCAAAATTCACCCCTTAATGATACTACGATGATCCAATATGGTTATGTAACTTCAATCTACAATACAACATTCAATAGGGATAATATTGGTAATAAATTCCATAACTTATACCATTTAGGCATATTATCAAACACCTTGTATGCATAGATATTTACACCTCATAACTATAGTATTGGTTCCTCCAACTATCACCATGACGAACGGTTTGATGTGTTAGAAACTGGACTCAAAGATCTTTAATTTTATAGCTTGTGGGTAAAAAAATTCCTTATATAACAGAAGAAATTATCGTCCAAAGTAAGGTCTTGTGCACATTTATTTATAACTTTCGTCTTTTATGAAATTTCCAACTTCAAAAGTTCCTGCTAGCCATCGGAAATCATCCCATGGCTCCCGGGACCTCAACCAAAAGTACCAATACATCCTATGACGTTATTCAAACTTGTTCCAATTATCAAAACACCTCTACTGACTCCAAAATTATCGAATTACATCAAATTCAAGACTAAGTTCTTTTAAAACTTTCAAAACATGCATTCGATCAAAAACCCAACCAAACCACGCCTGAATAACTTGAAAATTTGCACATATGTCCCAAATGATATGATGGTGCTACATCAGCGTCTAGAGATCCATTCCGACTCTCGGATAAAAATTTCACCTATCAACCAGAAATTGCCAAAATACTAGCTTTTGGCATTTATAGCCTAAATGAGCTACAGAATTCGAAAATACATTCTAAACATGATCCTAACCCCAAAATCACCTAGCGGATCTAACGGAACCATCATATTTCCTTTCCGAGTCTGTCTTTACATAGTTCTGATTTTGGACCATTTTTCAACACTTAACCTCACATTTAGGGACTAAGTGTTCCAAAGCACTCCGAATCCAAATACCGAATGTACCTGTAAACCGAAAATAACATAAATGAACTTGGAGGAAGCAGATAATAGGGGAACGAGGTGTAAACTCTAAAAATGACCGGCCGGGTCGTTATAGATTGGCTGTCACAAATGACTTCTACTAGTTTGTCGAAAGGCACAGTGAGTTCTTCAAACAAGCTGCACAACCATACGAACTCTCCTACTACCTTTCTAAGTGCTCTATACTCTACCTCTGCTGAAGACAATAAAATTGTTTCTTGTTTCTTAGACTTCCTACATATAGGGCTATTTCCTAGCAAAACTAAGTACCCACTCACTGATCTTCTTGAATCTGGGCAAGCAGCCCAATCAGAGTCACAGTAAGCTCTAAACTTGAATGTTGGATCTTTTCACATGAATATCCCCATTAAGGGATCACCTTTCAAATATCTAAGTAAGTGAAATGCAGCCTTCAGGTGAGGTTCTCTTAGATCTTGCATGAATTGGCTGAGGTGTTACACACTGTAGTCTATGTCTATCCTTGTATTTGTGAGAAGGTTTAATTTCCTAATTAGTTTCCTGTAGTATGTGGGATCAGGTAATGCCATTCCTTCTTTAGCTCTGAACTTCACTAATGGATCAAGAGGAGAGGCAAGGCTGTTATAATCCATGCAGTTGTATTCTTTCAGCAAAAGTATGAATTTTCTCTATGTAATTACTAGTCCATCAGCCTTATACAATATCTCCAAACCCAAAAAAAATGGAGTCTGCCCAAGTCCTTGATCTTGAAGCTATTATGCAGGAATGTCTTCAGTTCCTCTATCTCTTTCTTATTAGTGCCTGTTAGTACTATATAATCAGCATACACTGCCGCATATATTGTTGACTAAGTTATTTTCTTGTAGAAAAGTGAATAATCATACATGGAGTGACTATATCCTTTGTTGCACAATGCCTCACTCAATTTTGCATATCATTGTCTGCTTGCCTTTTTAAGGCCATATAGAGATTTCTTAAATTTGCATACTAAATGCTTATCCTCTACCACTAATCCGTGTGGTACTTCCATGTACACCTCTTCATGGAGATTTCCATGAAGAAAACCATTGTTTACATCTAATTGGAAGATGCCCAAACCCTTCTTAACTGTTGATGCTTTGAGAGCTCTGAGTGTTATGACTTTCACTACAGGACTGAATGTTTCTGTATAGTCAACACTAGCTTGTTGAGTATACCCCTTGACTACTAACCTAGATTTGAATCTTTCCACACTACCATTTGCACTATGCTTCACCTTGTACACCCATTTACATCATATGGCTTGTTTTCCCACTGGTAATGGTACTAGTTCCCAAGTATTATTGGCATGCAATGCCTCAAACTCTTGAGTCATTGTTGTTTGCCAAGCAAGATATACAGTTTCTTCCTCATATGAATCAGGTTCATTTTCACTGCAAGTGCTGCTCACTGGGCAGGGTTGGTTGTTATGATTTGGATGTACAATAGATGTAGAGGTTTGAGGAGAAAATAAGGCATCAACAGAACGAGATGCAATGATGTTGTTGGTGTTTGTTTTGAGTTGAGATAATGTGTGAATGTATTCTTTTAGGTATGCATGGACTTTGTGTGTTCTATGAGATTGTCTAGGTAGTAAAACATGTTCAGGAGTGCTTGTGGATCTTATTGGCGAGTCATTTGTTAAGCATTCTAGATAAGGCAAATCTATATCATTAAGGGGAAAGGGTGAAAATACAGTAGACAAATCTGGATGTGTGTCATGTGAAATCAGTTGATCATTTTCACACTGGTTTGTCTTTGTTCATCATCAGTATGCAAAGAATGAATGAAAGGGATAGACTGAATAACATGAGGGAATGAAACAATATCCTTAAACATGCAGAAAGGAAAGATATTTTCGTTAAAAGTGACATCCCTAGATACATGTGTTTTCTTAGTAGCCAGACCGAACACTTTGTACCCCTTAACCCGAAAGGATATCCAATGAAAACATGGGGTGTCGTTTGATAAATATGATTTTAACACGTTTTATGCCCATACATGCCTATGCTTTATGTATGAATTGCCATAAAATAGACCCAGAATACTTCCAAGTTGTGCTTGATTGCAGGTTTGGGCGACAAGATGGCAAAAGTGAAAAATTGGCTCGAAAAGGAGTGAAACCTGCTCAAGTGTCAAAGATTACCAAAGTGGGGACATTCAGAATGTTGTGCGGACCGCACCATCATGCCATGCGACAGCACCAAAGAGGTTCATAAAGTGGTCAAGTCACTCTAAAGCAGCCGGTTGCACTACAAGCTCATGCGGTCTGCGCCCAGATCGTGCGGCCACATTACAAGTTCCTGTGGGCTGCACTACCAAAGTTCAGAGACCACCCCAAGCTGCTCATGCGGCCGCGCTACAAGTTCACGCTGTCCGCGCTTGTCACCATGCGGCCGCACTCCATCATTGTGTGGTCCGCATCACTACCTTCAGAGAGCAAGAGTTAGTAGCTGAGAGACCTAGTGGGGCCGCGTGCCAACTTCATGCGGTCCGCACCTGCCCCGTAGGGGTATTTTTGTCCAGTTTTTCTAGCTTAGCATAAATAAAATATTTTACCATTTTTAGGTCAAGTATTGTATCAGATATTAAACTGTGCTCGTGAGACTCAAGTTTTAGCTTATTTTGGGCATTTTCATCTTGTTTTATCGTGGATTCTTGTAGATTAACATTGTAGGTAATTAATATGTCGATTTTATCTACTATTTCTTCAATTTATGTTTCTGTTATATCTAGCTAAACCCATTAGCTAGGGTTGTGGCTCAACCCTAGTGTGAGAAATTAATGGTTGTGATTGTTTAATGCTTGAATAATGTTGGGTGTTTGCAATTGGGTTAATTTTATGATTTACTTAGGATTTGGTGGTTGCAAACACTAAGTCTAGCTTAATGGGTCTTGACTCTTCTTGAGAAAGAGTATATATGACTCCAAAATTGACCCAACAAGGATGTGGTATGGACCCATAAGAATGGTAGTCCTAATTAACGGGTTCAACCTCGAGAGAGTAATTACCCAACTTGAATCATAAGTTGCTTGTGCATATTGGCCTGCCCAACTGGTCTCGAGAGAATCAATTAAGCAAAATCTCTCTCTTTACCGTGAGGTGTGAGAGTGAGTGCAATTATGCAACGGTTATAGCATAAGCCCCATATTATCATTCTTGTTTTAGGAATCTCTACCCGTTAATTGACAACCTAGGTAAATGCCACGACCCTAGTGCCTTTCTCTATCTTGCATACAACCTAGAATTAATATTTTAGCATAACTTAGTTTTAATTAGTAGTTGTTAAATTGTAGTTGATAATTACAAGAACCCAAAAATGGTAGAAGTACAATTAGGAGCCAAAACACATTTCTAGACCAAACAAATACATAACTCCCTTTCTAGCTCCCTGTGGAAATTGGCCCCAATACCACTATTTGGTAAAAGTATTAGTGCCCACTCCTCCTACCATAGTGTAAGGTTGAGTTTGCTGCGATTATAGTTCTAGGTTCAAACTTATCTTTATGGATTTTGGGTACTGTAGGATAACATAGGCAGCCAAAAATCCTCATGTGGGAGTAAGTAGGCCTTTTTGTATACAACAGTTCATATGGTGACTTGCCTTTGGAATGAGAAGTGGGTAGTCTATTTATTATATAGGTTGTTGTGACGACCAAAAGGGTCATCACTGGATTTCTCTTTTCTTCGTTCGTCAGATGCCTTGAAAATCTCACTTTTACTTGCCTCGATTTGCATGCGCAGTCCAAGAGTGTAGCCAGAAGGCTCAAAATGAATTATGTGTGAAAAATGATTAATTTTGATAGTAATATGATTAAAGTTGACTTTGGTCAATATTTTAGGTAAATGAACCCTGTACCAAGATGGGACGGTCCGGGAAGGTCTGTAGAAAAATATGGGACTCGGGCATCTGCCCGGAGTCGAAATCAGAGGTTTAGAACTCGAGTAAAAGAAATTTTGTGCAAAATTATTTTTCTAAAATTATCAAGGAAAATGAAAATGAAAATTGATTAAAAGACTATGGTATCGGGCTCTTATCTTGGTTCCGACGTCCGGTACTAGTCTAAAATATGTGTTAAGCACTTTCTGTAAAGTTTGATCAAAATCGGGCGTCATTTGACGTGTTTCGGACCTAAATGTCTAAAGTTTAAAGTTTATGAAGTTGCAAGAAAAAAATGATGAATTTGGAGCTTGATTCATTGATTTTGATGTTATTTCGGTGGTTTGATCGCTCGAGTTAGTTCGTGGGGTGTTGTTGAGTTAGTGTGTGTGTTTGGTATGGAGCCCCGAGGGCTCGGTACAGATTTGGATAGGCATCGGATTACATTTCTTTCATTTTTTAAAGTCTGCTATGTTGGCTTCTGTGGTTTTCGCAAATGCGAAGGGGAGTTTTGCAATTGTGAGCTTACAAATGCGAGTTTTTATTCGCAATTGCGAAGTATGGGGAAATTGGCTATAGTCACAAATGTGATGCCGTTGCTCGCAAATGCGAGAGGCTTCTGATCGCAAATGCGATAGAATATTCGCAAATGTGAAACTAGGCGTCCAGACCTGAGTTCGCAAATGCGAACCCAGATGTCGCATTTCCCAGGTCTGCTGGGTTCGCAATTGAGAACCCATGTTCGCAATTCCCATAACTGAGGCCTGCATTTTTCATACTTAGATGATTTTAAGCCCCATTTTTCATAATTCTCAAACCCAAACACCCATTGGTGATTTTTCAAGAACCCTTCCTTCTCCAATCCATTTGTAAGTTGATTTTCACTTAATTTCTTCAATCTGTAACATCATTTATCATGTTTTTATCTTAAAATCAAGGTTTTACATGGGTTAAAATGGGAATTTTGGGTAGAAACTGGGTTTTCTTAAAATTGCGGATTTGGACCTCAAATTGAGGTCCGATTTAAGAAATCATAGATATGAACTCGTAGGGGAATGGGTAACCGGGTTTTGGTCTAAACCTCGGATTTTGACAACGTGGGCCCTGTTACACCTCCTTTTTTCTCTCTTACCTCATTTGGAAGAGCCTAATTACTACACCCCGGGAAGGGATATTATAAAAAGGAAGGGGTTTTTTCCAATTTACGGACAGTCAGAACGGGATTTGTTTATTTTGTTTCAGAGTTGCCACTTGTGAGATTAATGGTGTCCCAAGTTACCGTATAAATCCCGAACCGAGGAAAGTTTGACTCTGTTACAACCTGCAAACTAGAAATCCGGATAAGGAATTTTGTTAACCCGGGAGAAGGTGTTAGGCACTCCCGAATTCCCTGGTTCTAGAATGGTCTCTCAACTGTTGTATTTGTTTTCTTTCTAATTTTATATGTTCCATTTTTTTATGTGCATTCTAATATTCCGCTTATTGTTTAAATTTTTAAAGAATTACAACATTGTAAAAATGTATTTCGAACCACACTATACTAGTACGCCTGTGGCTTTTAATACATTTTGACTTCGTTGAGACTTGGATTTGGTTCACACAAATGTGCACCCATATTAAGAAGGTAATATTATTACAAATCATGCCTAATATATCTACATCTTATTAACTTTGGGAAAGACCGTGAAATTTGCTAAACGGTCCTTCCGAATCTAAGATCTTCGTAACAATTATTTGAGGGCCCGCCGATTGTGTATTTAATGTGGTGAGGCTCATCTCATTTTTATTAAGGCCATATCTAAAGTACTATATTTTTCTATGTGTTTTGTCTCTAATATAAAAGAAATATCCTAATTGTTTATCCGTTACCTAATAGTTTGACATTTTAGAGCCACAAACTCATAAGAGTTGAGGCTTATTTCTTATTGGGCTTAAATACAGCCCATATAACAATTTCCTCAATCTAAATTTTGGTTCAGGATAGCCCATAAAGCTGTGATCCAGAACAATTTTTAGTACTATTTGACCAGGCCATTCACGTAAGTGTTATACTGATGGCCCAAACTAGTCTATATTTTTTATTAAATGATGCAGGCCCATGTACAACATTTGCTTAATTTGGGCCTTGCATTTTAACTTCTCTCACATTGAACTCGCAACAGAAGATATATCTTATTACTTCATTTTTCAGATTGTTATAATCTAAATTCAAATTCAGAATAATATTGTGCTTAACTATGAGGAACTTTCCTTTATTTCAATTTAAATTTATGTACAGAATTAAATCTAGTAAAACGAAATTTATGAATCGAAACAGACTCATTATTATATCGCGAGTAATGTTATACTAAACATTTGAAGTTATTTCTAACACTAATTACGTTAAACTAACTAGCTGATATCATAATCAAACTATTTCTGAATCAAGAAGTTATTTTCAGAAGTAATATCAAATTGACACATATGCATTCACTTGATTATAGATTTGATTTATTAACTACTTACTCAATGCCTCTTTATTATCAGTTTATGAAAGGCTAATTCAAGAGAAAACGAGAATATAAACTAACACTTAACTGAGTAAAGCCTTATAAAGTGATACATTACAGAACTTGTTATATTTACTGAACACAGAACATTTGCTTATCGGATGTTGAACGTGCATTAAAGGAATAACTCTAACTATTTAGTATACAACTAATAATGCCTGACAAAACTAGTTTCAGGAGATTAAATCCATTCTACTTTATATTTTTAAAAGTAATGTCATATAACCTCAATTATAGAATGAAACTACTATAAAACTAAAGCTAATATCAAATTAAAGTTCAACTGTCCAGTTCAGATTTTTACATATTTAAACTAACCCTAAAGAATAAAATGATTAATTTCAACAGTCATACAGTAGAATATGAAATAACACTTAAACTTTCATTTCATTTTCTTCAATTTCACATTTACAGCTTCAGTCAATAGGGATTGTACCTGGAAATGAAAGGAAATCGATGAGATCTAGGCAAAGTAAGGATTAGCAATCAATAACAACTTGTAAATCAATCAGAACAGCTCTAGCAAACCAGACCCAGACCAAAATGATGATAAACCAGTAGAAAACCCACAGATGCTAAACCAGACCACGAATCAACAATTGACTCCACACAGTACCAAACTAACTGTAACTCGATCACTAAAGCTCAATAAAAGATGAACACAAACTTGAAATTACTTGCAAGATCAATGAAACAATGATATTTTTATGGTTTTTTAAGTTTTGATGTGAAGAGAATGCACGAATTGAAATTGTAAATAGAAGGAAAATGTTTAAGTATTTCAGATTTTTGCTCAGACTTCTAAACTTTTTTAAATGAAGGCTGATGAAGCCTATTTATATATTTGAAAAGGGAGGGAATTTCAAATTCGGAAATTTTTCCTTAGTCCCTTCTTTTATTGCAATTAGACCCCTATTATTTTATATTAAATGACCCTTTTCCCCTTTATTAATGCACTATTATCCCTTTTTCCCAATCTAGAATGTTCTTTTATTTGTCTTTTACCCTTCTACCCCTAACTCTAATTGGCATTTACAGCACTACCCTTTTATTTTGCCTGAAATACCCTTAACACCTTAAGTGTTTACTATTAAACCAAATAGGATTCCCAAATCTACCCTTATCCCCTTAGGATTATTACAATGAACCAAATGACAATCTCTAAACTGACCCTGCTTCCCTATTTTATTACCCTTTTCACCCGTAGTATCCTTAACCCAATTATAACCTAAATGCCCAAAATTACTCTAAAAATCAGGATCGAAAACTTTAACTAACTACTATAACTAATTAATTAATTATCAATTAACAGCTATAACCAAATCAAACTTAGGTAATCAATTAACAAGATTTAGAAAACAATCAAATATAAAGAATTCAATTAAAAAAAACCTTATTACTAATCAGGTTTTAAAACAATCAGAACCCTAAAACTAAGTATAACAGAATGTTTATTCGAATAGAAATCAAAATCTAAAATTTTTTATCAAGAATTAATAACACAAAGAAGATCATAGACATGCAAACAACATAAGTAAAAATGAAACAGGAACTTAGCTTTTTCTTGTTTTCTTATTTCCTCTAGACTTTTCTTTATTTCTTCCTTTTCTTTCTTTCTTCTGTTCTTTTCTTTCATCGTTTTTCTTGATTTTCCAGAGTTTTAAAACATTGGATATCATTTTCTTGGACCTTTGAACTTCTGGCAGACTTTTGAGCCTTAGTATCAACCTTTTAATTTTTTTCAAGGTTAAAGGTTTTAGAACGAGGCTTAGAGTAGTTAAGGGATGCTTACAGGACGATTTTGGAGTGGTGGTGTTCGCCGAGTGGGGTTCCGATGACTTTTAAATCAATATTTGAAGAGATCTAAGCCTGTTTGAGGAAAAAGAATTAGAGGGGTGGAAAGGGGAGGCCTAGACTGTTCTATAGTGTTAAGTGTGCAGACAGAAGCCGACATGGTATTCGCCGGAGTAGGGTTCCGGCGACATTTGAACGGATATTCGAAGGAATCTGGTCTGTTTCGAAGGAAACTGGTTATGGGGGTGGAAGAGGAGACTCGGGGCTTTTTGTGGTGTTATTGGTAAGGTCATAGGCCTAGGTGTCGTCTCCCACCGGTGAAAGTTCCATCAAGACTGAAGGAGAAGGGGGAAAGAAGAGGCGGCTAGGGTTTCGTATAGATGAAGGAGATAATGGAAATGAACGGGTGTAACGGTTTTGGTGTATTTAAAACCTTAATACTATTAAGGACCTTTAGATTAGATTATTTAACGGCTGAGATTTATTATCACTTACATGACGTCGTTTGGTTTAGTGATGATTCAATTCTACCTGTTAGATCAATCAACTGAACGGCCAGGATTTGACGACTAAAACGTCATCGTTTGGTTTATTAATGGGCTTGTATTCTTGGCCGTTTGATCAAATAAATCAATGGCCCAGATCTCTTGAACTTTAGACGGTGTCGTTTGGATTACGGCCAGGCAAACATGTATTTCTTTTGGGCTTGGGGTTAATTGGGCTAATGAATTTGATATTGGGCCACTGATATTTTCAATCCCATTTTTGTGTATATGATTTATCTTGTATTTCTTTTGTATTTTATTTAATTTATATATTTTTTGTATTTTTTTTGTATTTATTTATCTCTTTTTGTATTTCTTTCTTGTATTTTTTTCTTCTATTTTTCTGATTTAAAACTAATTAAATTCTATTTTTATGGTATTTTCAATTAAATACATAAAAATTCTATTTTGATTTTTATTTAATTTATTTCTCAAAAATGCATTATTACCCAAAAATTGTAAATTTAAAATCTTAATACTCATTTTTTGTATATTTTTTATGAATTATTATGCAACTAATTAACACAAAAATGCAATAAATATTTAACAAAATTTAAAAATTATTTGTTTAGATTTTGGGAATAATTTGCTTAGGGCAAAAATCACGTGCTCACAACTGCCCCTTTTTGCTTGGGAACACGCAGAGTTTCAGTGCAAAGATAAGTGAGCGGCAATGTGGGATTTTTGCCCATACGCATATTCCATGTGAAGCATTTTGGAAAGTTTGACCGCATCCTGCTTCAGATATTACCTACATATCCATGGCTAAATAGGAATCAAGTCAGTGTAATTTAGGAATGTTTGGTAGCTGGGACTACCAGGAGTTGTGATCTCATTACTATTGCTATTGTTACTGCTTGTTGATCCCCTTATTACACCATTGTAGAGATAAAAGAAGTTATCCTAGGTTATGCCCTATGATTTACAAAAGCCTATCTAATATATGTTATCTTGTGTTCTTGAATTGCCTTGATCTTGCATCTTAGACTCTTCAATATAACTTTGACTGTGTCCATTCTTCAGGTGAACTCCTGCTTACGATTTATTGAAAAGTATTCCCTTATTCTTTAGGTGAGCTCTTGCTTGCAATTGCTTTGAAAAAGTATTCCCTTATTCTTCAGGTGGGCTCCTACTTGCAATTTTCTTGAAAAAGTATTCCATTGATCTTCTAGTGGGCTCATGCTTACAATTACTTTGAAAAAGTATTCCCTTATTCTTCAGGTGGGCTCCTGCTTGCCATTTTCTTGAAAAAGTATTCCCTTGTTTTCAGGTGGGCTCCTGCTTACAATTGCTTTGAAAAAGTATTCCCTTATTCTTCAGGTGGGCTCTTGCTTGCAATTTGCTTGAAAAAGTATTCCTTAGTCTTCAGGTAGGCTCATGCTTGCAATTTACTTGAAAAAGTATTCCCTTGTTCTTCAGGTGGCCTCCTGCTTACAATTTGTTTTGAAAAAGTATTCTCTTGTTCTTCAGGTGGGCGCCTGCTTACATAATTGAAAAATAAAGAAAGAATTTCTGCCCCAGTATGGTGCCTGGGTATATCATGTTATCGAATATTAGAATTCAAAGCTAAATTTAAAATGGTACTTCCCTTGTTTTCCAGGTGGGTGCCTGATTACTGCATTTGAAAAGATATTCCCTTGTTCTTCAGGTGGGTGCCTGCTTACGAATTTTGAAAAAATATTCCCTTATTCTTCTGGTGGGCGCCTGCTTACGAATTCTGAAGCAATATTCCCTTATTCTTCAGGTGGGCGCCTGATTACAACTTTGAAAAGATATTCCCTTATTCTTCGGGTGGGTGCCTGCTTACAACATACAAAACAAAGAAACTTTTCTGCCCCAGTATGATAACTGGGTGCATGACATTACTAAATGTTAACTTACGATAAAAGTTTTAATATACTTCTCTTGTTTTTCAGGTGGGTGCCTGTTTGCTGTGCTTGAAATATATTCCCTTGTTCTTCAGGTGGGCGCCTGCTTACAAACATTAAAAAGATATTCCCTTATTCTTCATATGGGTGCCTGCTTACGAATTTGAAAAGATATTCCCTTATTCTTCAGGTGGGTGACTGCTTGCTGTACTTGAAATGTATTCCCTTGTTCTTCAGGTGGGTACGTGCTTGCAAGTTTGAAAAGATATTCCCTTATTATTCAGGTGGGTGCCAGCTTACAGCAAACATACAAAACAAAATAAAAACAAATTTCTGCCCCAGTTTGATAACTGGGTGCAGCATATTATCATATGTGCAAATCAAGAATTAAAGATTATACTTCCCTTATTCTCCAGGTAGGTGCCTGATTACTAAGATTGAAATGGATTCCTTTGCATATTATTGCTTTCCTTTAAAACTTGAATTATCTTCCCTTATTCTCTAGGTGGGTGCCTGATTGCAGAAAACTTTTAGTGCTCCCTTGTTATCCACATTGGTCACATTCACTTTAAAGTGATTAGTAAGAATTTGAATCTTATGTCCCTGTTCTAATCAAAGAACAATTTGTTAGTTTAAAATGGTGGTTAGCTGCTGGCATTCTTGTTGGCCATGCTCCCACATTTGAACTTGCTCCATCTTGCTCCTTTGGACTTGTATTGCTTTGCCGTAACTTCTGGCCATCTTTCAAAATTTTCTGATCCTGATGACCCAAATGTTTCCTCTTGTCACTGTCTTGGTGTTTCTTCCACTTTCTTGTGAACTTTTGCATTTTCCCCCAAATATCTTATTATCATATGTTATCCTTGTTTCAACTGTACTTTAATAAGTCCCGATCTTATTGTGCCATATAACTGAGAAGCCGGTAGCTAGCTTTGACTAACAATGTCTTATAGACAGATTCCAAGAAAAATGAAATGCAATGACCTCGAATTTTTGAGGATATAAATACTTTGAAAAGACAAAAAGGATAGGACTTATCTGAGTGGGAAGGCTAATTCCTTTGATCATGCCTGTCACGCCCCAAGTCGAGGGACATGACCGGCGCCTGCCTGGGTAGCCCCGTGTTACCCCTGTATTGTTCATTACTTATAAACCAAAGAATTAACCAAATTATAATTGAAATCACACTTTTAACAAACATAAAAACACTCTTAGTTTCTTAACAAGCTTACCATTCACAACGCCCGACATATATCTACATAAGACCATAATCCCACAGTTTACTGTCTACGGAGCCTCTAAGATACAAAGGATGATACAATACTTGCCGGTAATAAGGTTCCGGCTATACCTTACACAAAATCAAAATCAAAATCCAAAATAGAAGTGGCATGAGCCACGCAGGGTCCCGAAAGGAAAGGGGCTCACCAAAACGGCCAGTGGAAGGTGAAAGAGTGCTACTGCCGATGAGCTGAAGTACCTGCTATGGATCCACCTACAATCATAACACGAATGTAGCATCCCCGGCAAAAGGGACGTCAGTACACTAGAATTGTACTGGTATGTATGGACAAGCTTTGTTCCAAGTAAACTCAAGCCATAAACAAATTAATCACAATAATAGAACAACCAACAGATACACCAAGAAATAACGAAGCGAGCCAATCACATTCCCACACTTACTTTGTTTCAAGAAATCCTTAGACCATGTACAATTAGAGATCAAAAAGGAAGGCAACAATCAAATATACACGGAAAGCACAATCAAGTCAAACAAAGGGGCAATTAGTGCCCCACAGGTTGCAAACTCTCCTAATGTCCACATCAATGATTTCACAATTGTATTCATATCAATTTCAATGGCGATTTAGATCGTTTTCTACCCTTATTACCTTGGCCACCCTTATTACCTAGGCCACCCTTATCACCCCAACCCACACCTTATTACTTCGTGTTGCGGTGCACAACCCGATCCCATCGTAAAGTTTCAAATCACAACAATCACAAATAACAAACAAAAGCACTACACAAAGATCACAAATAAGGGCAATAAGCAACTTACAAATTGGTTCATGTTTTCCAAATACTTTTCAAGCTGGTACCACAACAAGGTTACAATGTTTCCATATTTAAGAGTATCAATAATGTTATGTTCAACAGTTTATCACAATTCGAGTTGTTTCATTAGTTTCCCACAAGAAGCCAAATATGCCATCACTACTATTGTTCTCAATTTCTTTACCAATTATAATTTCCCTTTTTATCATTCGGTTCACATCTCATACCACACAACACATAGTTACCAATCGAACACACAACAACTTAATCATAAAAATTACCCAACAATTTTTTTTTTTTTTTTTTTTTTTTTTTTGGCAAATATACCACTAGGCATGGTACCTAGGGTTTAATATATTGATAAATAAAAGAGTACAACATCCCAATCCGGGTCCAAAAGAGTACAATTTGTCCTACTAGTTCTACCTTAGCATTAAAAGATGAGAATCTATGAAAACAAAATAGAAAACTAGAGACATGTCTATTCTTATATATAACATGTTGTCCAAATCCATGCCTCGATGTCTTGTGGCTATGATCGGCCTCTTCTGCCCATTTCAAGTACCATGTAGCACCAATCAAGCTCTCACCAGGTGCCAAGGTATGAAGGGTATGGGCAATAATAAAGTCCATCCAAGCGTGCCACAAAAGAGAAGCAAAACATAGCTTCCAAGTAGATAAATCACTGCAATGTACAATTACAATTCTTGCGCCCTGTTCCTGTGATGAATATAGCACATATCCATTTTTTACTAATGTATCATCTCGAGAATGAGCATGAAAACAGATTTCCAAACCATATGCATATCTAAACCATGTCTTGACTCTACACGATCGTAAGTTCCAAGTATCTTTTGTAAAAACTATGTCGTGCTGTACTGGTTGCATGACTTTTGCTAATGTGATTAACTCAAGCCAGATGAACATGTCCATTGGGATATCTAACAGTAACAACTTTGCCATTGTAATGCAAAACTCCCTGCCAATGATGCCCACAGTGTAGGACCAAAACATTGACATGCCGTCTGATAATATATGTTGCCCTTGTACATTGTATACTACTATGTCACCTCCAGAATGAGTGTGAAACCACACTAATACCACTGAAAATGACACAATAGTATACAGCATATTCCAATCACAGAAACTTAGCCAATTAGTCGATCGTAAGCTGCACTTATTAATTGTAGTTTCCCTGTTGCATGCCCTGGTGGTTACAATTCGATGAACCTCAATGAAACATAGCACATATATATTGTCCACTACTATGTCATCTCCAGATTGAGTATGAAAACATACTAATACCACTGGAAAATGACACAACAGTATACAATATATTCCAAACGTATAACACAGCCATATCTTAACAGAAGGTGTTGTTGTATTCATAATGGCTATCGCAACTTCCCTTTTCATATCTATCCTTGTTCGATGTGACATTGATGTTCGAATGTCTACCATATCTATCAATATCACAGTTGATCTTCCAATGTAAATCATGTCCAAATGACCAAGACTGTTCAAAAACCATCTCAAGTCTGTGAATGATGGTACGTTCCAAAGAGTTATTATGACTTTCCTGGTGTGTTGCAAGAACTGCAGACTTACACCATTTCGATGAAGCAGTGTAGTGTGCATTAATGTCTTCATTCCCATGCCAAGATAAGTGATCCCGCAAATGATGCCCCTGATAGTTCTGTATGTATTCTGCACATATGGTCGTGCTTTTGCTATACACACTCCCTTCCTGTCAATTACCAAATCAATCTCAGGTTGAGCATGAGAGCATGCTAATACCACTGAGTAATGATTCAATAATATCCAGTATGTGACTGAGTATAGCATTTGCATAGTATAAGCTTTTCTCTTCATTAATCCGGTGCTTTTCTTTTGACAATCCTAACTCTCAGATTAGGAATTTGAGATTTGTCCATGTTGATTAATGTTTTTCCTTCAGCTGGTAGTTCTTGAAATGATTGAAAGTTAATATTACCTGCAAAAGAAAAAGCAAGGTTAGCTAAATAATCCGCTACAGTGTTGCCTTCCCTGAACACATGCTGAAATATGACATTATATGTTCTCTTGATGTGCTTGATCTTTCTCACTTCTGTCCCTATGCTCCATGGAACATCCCATTCGTCTTCAATCACCTTCTTCATCACCAACGAATCAGTTTCTAAAATCAGAGGATGAAGTTGCTTTTCCACACAATACGACAGTCCATACAATATTGCCTTTGCTTCTGCCACTATATTTGTTGTTTCACCTATTAATTTTGCATTGGCAGCTATTAGATCACCTTGATAATCTCTCACACAAAAACCATACGAGCTAGGACCAGGATTCCCTCTCGATGCACCATCTGTGTTGCATTTAAACCAACCATCATATGGAAGCTGCCATGTAACTCTTCTAGTCACTATAGCTGGTTTATAGGTCTCAAAGAATTTGATCATTTCAGGCCATAACATTGGGATTCCAGAGAGCCATGGATATCTCACCTTTGCCAAGAGGTACAGTGTCCTATTTACTTCATGAATAACCCTGCTGCACGACACAAATCCTCCATGTTTCATTGTGTTCCTTCTCTTCCATATTTCCCAAAGGATGACTGCCGGAGCTGCTTGAAACAGAGGTTTCAATTTGGGACAACATTTTGCATTCCACCATTCCCTTATAACTTGATGTACCTGTACCATGTTGATCACCAAGCCTGCAGCTTTGCTAAATGAGCTCCACACTTTCTTTGCAGTATCACTATGTAAGAACAAGTGCTGAAATGAGTCTTCTTTAGGTGATAGGCAGCACCAGCATTTAGATACCACCATATATCCTCCATTCCTCCATATATCATCTGTAGGTATCTTTATTTTCCAAACTCTCCATAGGAAGAAAGAGATTTTGAAAGGGAGACCTTTTGTCCATAGCATAGCATAATCTATAGAAGCAGATTCTCGATGCCTCAAGATCTTCCATGCACTACTCACAGAAAACTTGCCTGAAGATGTAGGCATCCACCTGGGAGTGTCCCAATATCCCTCAGTAGTTGTAAATGTCACTTCTTCCTTAATGTGATTCCCAATCTCCAATGGGAAAGTTTGATATAAGAGTTCATCGTTCCATTGTCCTTCCACTCGTAATTCTGCCACTTGTTGAAGTTCCTCATTTATGTGAAAATCTGGAGGAACTACATGATATAAAGCTCCAAGTCCTGTCCAGTTCTCATGCCATATACTAGTCGATCCCCTATTCATCTCCCATAATATTTCATGCTCCATTTGATCTCTAGCCTCCAACAATTTCCTCCAGACATGTGATCCATTTCTGAATTGAACCAATGTTGGAGATTCTTTCTTGCAATATTTGTTCCACATGTAATTGGTCCATAGTGATTTTGATGTCCTGAATCTCCACCACAGCTTAGCAAACATAGATTTGGACACATCAAATAGAGATCTAAAGCCAATGCCCCCCTCTTCCTTTGGCAGACAGAGATTCTGCCACTTTGTCCAATGTCTACTTCTCCCTTCTTCTTTGTTACTCCAGAAAAATCTTGCAAAAGTCTTATGAAGATGCTCAATGACATTGTTTGGTGGAGCAAGTACTGATAATATGTGAGTCGGCATGCTTTGTAAAACACTTGATATCAATGTGGCCTTTCCTCCATATGATAATAGCTTCCCTTTCCACGAATGCAATTTTGCCTTAACCTTCTGAATCAAGTCATTATAATAATTCTTCCTCCTTCTAGTGTGGAAAATTGGACAACCTAGGTATGTGAAGGGAAAGTTTCCTTTAGAAAAACCAGTGATATTAGCTACTGTAGCCTTCAGTTCTGCAGCAATCTTTGAATGAACATAATAAAAGCTCTTTTCTTTGTTAATCAGCTGGCCTGACTCTTTCTCATACGAGGACAAGGTTTCCATAATTTTCTGCAAGGAGTATGAGTCAGTTGATGCAAATATTATGGTGTCATCTGCATAAGCAAGGTGGTTCAGAGGATCCGACCACTTTGGCATTCCAAACCCCCTAAACTGCCTGTCTTCGAACAATTTATTCAAGGATCGAGATAGCACTTCTGCTGCCAGAATAAACAAAGCTGGAGATAGAGGATCTCCCTGCTTCACACCTCTTGTAGAATGAAAGAATCCTGAAGCC
This sequence comes from Nicotiana noctiflora, assembly GCA_032618575.1. Classification (NCBI taxonomy): domain Eukaryota; kingdom Viridiplantae; phylum Streptophyta; class Magnoliopsida; order Solanales; family Solanaceae; genus Nicotiana; species Nicotiana noctiflora. Next base: position 94,814 of record JASVEL010001243.1, on the reverse strand, counting down.
TGACCATTCACCATCACTGAGTACCAATTATTTGATATCAAATTCCACACTATGTGTATGAAACACTCTGCAAATCCCATCTTCCTCAGTACATGCAGCAGGAACTTCCAAGACACCCTATCATATGCCTTGGCCATATCTAATTTGATCACAACATTTGCTGGTTTGCCTCTTAGTCTAATGTCAGTCACTACTTCCTGTGTCAACAGAATGTTTTCGAAGATACTCCTTCCTTTAACGAATCCAGACTGGTTCAATGAAATTAATGAAGGCAAAATTTTTTCAATTCTATCATGGACTACTCTGGAGAATATTTTGTTGACAAAATTACTTAGGCTGATAGGCCTAAGATCTGAGAAAGTTTGCACTTGTTGTTTCTTAGGTAGTAGTACTAGATTAGCGTGTGTTATTGATTTGGGCAATGGATGACCCTCAAAAAATAACACAACCAGCCTATGAACATCCTGCCCCACGATCAGCCAGCATGTTTGGAAGAATAGACCTGAGAAACCATCTGGTCCACTGGCACTTTCGCCACTTAATGCAAATACAGCAGCTTCAACCTCTTTATAACTTGGTAATCTGCATAGCTCGACATTTTGTTCATCTGTCACCATTGTAGGAACATTGCTCAGTAGTTCAAAGTTTTCAACATCTCCTGCATTGGTAAATTGGCTCAAATAGAAAGCTACTGCTGCCTGTGCTAGTTTTTCCTGTTCTTCAATCCAGTCACCATCACTGTCCATGATCCTCTTTAGCTTCAGCTTGTGCCTTTTTCCATTTACACAATTGTGGAAGAACCTTGTGTTTCTGTCTCCTTCTTCAAACCAGTTCATCCCTGCCTTTTGTTTCCAAAATTGCTCCTCCAAGTTTAAGTACTTCTTCAGCTCAGCCTGTGCTTGTTGCAACACTATTCTGTTTTCAGAGGAAGGTTTCTCCTCAAATAGCTTCTCCTTAATTCTCACTACATCTTCTCTAATAGCCAGCTGTTTGAAAATATCACCATAAGTCAATTTGCTCCATTTTGACAAAGCAACTTTAACTCTTTTCAGTTTCTGTTTGAACATTAAGAATGGATCACCAATGAAGTCTGCAAACCAATTCTGTTTTACCACCCCTATAAACTCTTCATGTTTTGCCCAGAAGTTCAAAAACTTGAATGGCTTTACACATTTCATTGCTTCCTCACCACAAGACATCAATAAAGGAGCATGATCTGATCCTGTCCTTATAAGATGTTCCACCTCAATGGTTGGAAACAAATTCTGAAATGACATGTTCACCAAGATTCTATCAAGTCTTTTAAAGATACATTCTGCATTTGGTCTCCCGTTCCACCAAGTAAATGGACTACCTTTATAGCCAAGGTCAAACAATCCACACGAGTTAGCACAAAATGCAAAATCTTCATATTCTGGAGGATACACTGGCAGCCCCCCAATCTTCTCTTCCTCTCCCATCACAACATTGAAATCACCCCCAACAAGCCAAGGTAATTCCATATCACTTGCTAGATAATATAGAGTGTCCCATAATTCTAGTCTTTCCAGTGCACAACACTTGGCATATACAAATGTCATCATCATGTGTTTGCCAAGCTCCCGATGGTAAATTCTGAGTGTCATTTGTTGTTCAGTGTCTATCAAGAGCTCCCATTCAACCACAGCATCCAAGAACAACCAAATCTTTCCATTCACATTTGAGATTGCAGCCTCCATGCCTAGTCTTCTTCTATATTTTTGCAAGAACTTCACCTTTTGCATTGGTTCCATAAGTGCAACAATAAAGAAGCCGTGCTCTTTCTGCATATTAATAACTCTTTGAAATGCCTGCTGAGTCTTCACAGACCTTATATTCCATATCAATGTCTTGACATTCATTTAGACACATTGGAGGCTGCCCTTCTGGGCAAAATTCTAATAGGTGGTTGCAGCTCTTTCTGTTGCTTTTTCTTGTCTTTCTTCCCACTTCTGGCTGCTGATTTAGGAGATAGGTCCCCCTCCCTTGCAATGGCCTTAAAAATTTCAGCTATGGATTCATCATTTTCCTCAACTTCAATCTGCAACTGTTGTTCAATCAGGGACTGTTGTATATCATCCGGCAGTTCTTTATGAGTGATAATATCATGCATCAGTTGGTTTGGAGTTCTTGATGGCATATTAAGTTGGATCAGCATAGGAGATCCTGTGTCTGATGAACATGTCACAGGTATGGCCTCAACTACTTCATCATTCATAGCCACAATTGCCTTTTCTGCAACTTCTGTACATGTCACAGCACCATGCATTTTCATGATTCCCAACTGTTCTTGCAGCAGCCTGTATTGAAGCTCATACACAGACCCAAGGTTGGGGTTTACTGTAGCATTGTGTGCATCATTTACTATTCCATTTCGACCAGCTCCTTTATCTTGCAGTACTTGTGTATTTAACACCTCAACATCATCAGTATCCCTTACCAAAGCATATACAGGAATCCCATCAACAAAAGCCACAATATCTTTAGGGTCACTATGGTTTACTGCTCCATTACCTTGTTGTTCAGTCAACTCTTGTTGTTTTGGTATTTCTTGTCTTCTCCCATTCTCACTTACTCCATGATCTCTTCCCGTTTGAATTTCACTTTGATTCACCCTACATTTTGCATTATCATCATTCTTACTAATCCTATTGTTACTGTTTACCACAGTGTCTCTCCTTGCTTCTATATGATGTCTCCTGTTGGTATCATTTGTATTGCTTGTGGTTACCAAGTCTCCTGATCAAAGTTAGCCATACATACCTGGAATCGAATTTACTTCCTTATGTCACCTACTTTAAGTTCATCCAAGCTATCTTATGTTGCCAACTTCGCTTTTGCTAACTCTTACTCCTACCCACTCCCTTTTACTAAATTTCAAGTTTAAAGAACATGCATGAGTGTTAAATTCTATTTTCAAAAGCTAATGCATGAAAATCTTTCTTTCCCTTTAAGAACTGAAAATTAAAGGAAAAATGGCTAGGGTTTTTACCTTTAGAATTTGGGGAAGAAGACATTTGCCCTAGGATTTTTCGGACCAAGCGATTAGAAAATGATCCTTGAAGATTGTTAGGTTTCTCTCTCAAGAATCTCTCTTTCCTCTCTCTTGTTTTGCTAAGAAAATATGAAGAAATGAAGTTGTGGGGTGTTTTAATAAAGAAGGGATCGTGTTAAAAGTTTTAGAAAAATCCGGGCCAAGTCAAATCTGCGGTCTCATCTGCGATCGCAGAATCAATGTGAGGTCCGCATAATGGACCGCGGAATTGCTCCCAAAAAGCACATGTTATGTTATGATATGCGACCAAAATGCGGTCCACATTCGTGTTCTGCGATCGCAAAATGCACCACAGAATTAACATTCAAAAATCCTTAAGGAATTATGCGATGGTTTTGCGATCCGCATTTCCGTTATGCGATTGCATATTGTACCGCATTTTCAACACCAATTTTGCAAAATATTCTATTACACTCTGCGGTAGGAATGCAGTCCGCATAGCAGATCTGCAACCGTATTCTTGACCGCAGAAATGACATTTTCTGAAAAATTTTATTCTTTTGATTTTTAAAGCATAGATCACTACCAAGGGTCTGAACCACGACGAGCTTGCTCGCCACGAAGAATTCTACACATTCCAAACGCATTATTCGAACCATGACACCATGGCTACAAGGTTTTAAGCACAAAACTTTTACGGGGCCTTACTTGTCACGCCCCAAAATCGAGGGACATGACCGGCGCCTGACCGAGTAGCCCTAGTCAAGCGGACCTGGGTGCCTTTCTATCCCACGTATTACCCCCGTGTTGATTATTACTCATAAACCAAAGATCTAACCAATTATAACCGATTTCACAATATACAAACATAACCATGTGATTGATTTACTAATAAGTTCATAATTTATATTTACAACGCCTCATACATATACATAGGCCACAATCCCACGGTTTACATGTCTACAAAGCCTCTAGGATACAAAAAGGGGAATACAATACTTGCCGGTAACAAGGCTCCGGCTATACCTTACAAACCAAAATGAAATCTAAACAAAAGTGGAGTGAACCACACAGGGCCCCGAGGAAGAAAGGGGCTCACCAAAACGGGCAGTGGAGGATGAAGAATACTACTGCCGATGAGCTGAAGTGCCTGCTACAGATCCACCTACAATCATAACATGAATGTAGCGTCCCCGATAAAAGGGACGTCAGTACACTTGAATTGTACTGGTATGTATGGACAAACTTTGTCCCAAGTAAACTCAAGCCGTTAAACAAGGATCATGATGACAAGACACACAATAGATTACATCAAGAAATCAATTAAGCTAACTATCCATGTTTCCCACCTTTTACTCATTTCAGATAAGCCTCAACATAAGCACGTTCAAGGTCAACAAATAGAACAACAACCAATCAACCACATAAATTGCAAGTAGTCAAACATAGGGGCAATCGGTGCCCCCCAGGTTGCAAACTCTCCTGCTGTCTCCTTTCACAATTTCACATCATTGATTTTTGTATCAGTTTTCAATAGCGATTTCGATCGCTTTCCATCCTTATTACCCCTGACCACCCTTATTACCTCGGCCACCCTTATCACCCCAACCCACACCTTATTTCCTCATGTTGCGGCGCGCAACCCGATCCCACCTTACAGTTTAAAACACAACAATTTCAAACAGCAGATAAGGCACTACACACAATTTCAACAAGTTCAAATAAGCAACTTGCACATTGTTTCATGTTCTCAATTACTTATCAAGCCAATATCACAACCAAGTTACAATATTTCCATAATCAAGAATATTCACACAAGTTATGTTCAACAATTTTCCACAATTCAAGTGTTTCATCTCTTTCCACAATAAACCAATTCTCAAGTGTTTCGTTCCTTTTCCACAAGGTGCCATATAGGCCATCATAACCATTATTCACAATTCTTTACCCAATTCAACTCTCATTTACCTTTCGGTTCATATTCCATACCACATCACTCATAGTTCAACAACAACTTTGAATATCCAACAACAACATCAAGAATTTCACACAATTTGTCAAATTAGCACGAACCAAACAAATTTCACACATATAGGCGATTTCACAAGAATCAAAATTAGCCATACATACCTGGTGTCGAATTTTCTTCCTTTAACCTCCTACTTTATGCTTACCCAAGATATCCTACTCTTGCCAACCTTGTTCTTGAAGACTCTTACTTATACTCACTTCTTTTACTAATAATCAAGTTCAATAATCATGCATGAGTGTAAAATTCAATTTTCAAAAGCTATTATACGCAAACATCTCTTTACCCAATTTAAAACTGAATATTAGAGAAAATAGATAGGGTTTTTACCTTGAAATGATTTGGGGAAGTTGAATCCTTGCCCTAGGATCCTTTGAACTAAGTGGTTGGAACAATCTTTGAAGATGGAAGACTTCTCTCTCTAAAACCCCTCTCTTCTCTCTCTAATTTTGGTAAGATGATATGAGAAAATGAAGGAGCAAGGTGTTATATTAAAGAAGAGGTCGGGTCGAATTTTATAAAATTTCTAGGCCGGGTCAATTCTGCAGTCGCATTTGCGATCGCAGAACCAACATGCGGTCCGCATAGTGACCGCGGAATTGCCCCAAAATTTACACAAGTTCTGTTAAGGAATGCGACCAAAATGCGGTCCGCATTGTTGATCTGCGGTCGCAAAGTGCACCGCGGATTTATTATGCGATCGCATATCGACCGCATTTTCAACATGATTTTGCGGTCCGCATATCAGGTTTGCGGTCGCATTCTTGACCGCATATTTGACACTTTTCGGAAAAATTAATTCTCTACATTTTTGAAACTTAAATCACTACCAAGGGTCCGAACCGCGGTGAGCTAGAATTCCACGCATTCCTAACACATTATTCGGACCATGACACTATAGCTACTAGGTTTTATGCACAAAAATTTTACGGGGCCTTACATCCTCCCCCCTTAAGATCATTCGTCCTCGAATGAGGACTTTGAAAATAAATTGGTTTTGAAAGACATGATATGCAAACTATCAAAATTTTGACTAACTCTTATATTTTAGAAAAATTGCGCCAGAGTTTCCTTTGTATTATGGACATATCCACCTATCAGAGGGCCCCCGAAACACATTACCAAACAACAATACACAAATACAACACTTTCCACAACTTGTATACACTTCCTTACCTCAGCGAATGCACATATTCTATCACATTGTTACAATTGCACATAACTAATTACTTCAATGAGTTCTTACCTTATTTAACCATCTTAATACACCATGTACACACAAACAAACCATTACCAATCTACACTTACTATTAGTTGTTTACTTAACACATGAATCTTTTATAAGGCTTTCATTTATCAAGAAAGGTTCAAGCGACCTAAAGTAACAACAATATATATAACTCTTGCAAAACTAAAGAAACTTTACTAACATTAAGAAGGAAGCAATTTGGATAAAATGATAGTTGTTTCAAAGATAGAAGGGTCACCTAATTTCTTCGAAGCTTGATCAAACAAATGGGGATATTTTTCCTTCATTTCCTTTTCTGCTTCCCATGTGGCTTCTTCAACTTGTTGACTTCGCCACAGCACTTTAATAGACGCAACTTCCTTATTTCTCAACTTACGAACTTGCCTATCAAGGATGGCAACTGGAACTTCTTCATATGACAAATCTTCATTAACCTCGATAGCCTCGACTGGCATGATGGTGGATGGATATCCAATCACTTTCTTCAACATGGACACATGGAACACCGGGTTCACTGATGACATTTCAAGAGGAAACTCCAGCCTATAAGCAACTTGCCCAAACCTAGGACTCAAATTCCCTTTCTTCCTGAATCGCATGACTCCCTTCATAGTATATACCCTCAAGAACACCCAATCATCGACTTGAAACTCTAAATCTCTTTGGCGATCGTCTGCATAGGATTTTTGGCGACTCTATGCAGTTTTCATCCTCTCCTGAATAACCTTAACTTTGTCCATTGCTTGGTACACAAGATCTGGCCCTAGAAATTCCGCTTAACCTACTTCAAACCACCCAATTGGTGACCTACACCTTCTTCCGTACAATGCCTCAAACGGGGCCATTTGAATGCTAGCATGGAAGTTGTTATTATAAGAAAATTCTATAAGTGGTAAGTGTTCATCCCAATTACCTTTGAAATCCAAGACACAAGCCCGCAGTATATCTTCAAGCGTCTAAATAGTCCGCTTGGCCTGACCGTCGGTTTGTGGATGAAAAGTTGTGCTGAGATTCACCAGAGTTTACAAACCTTGCTGAAATTTCTTCCAAAAATTAGCTGTGAACTGAGCCCTGCGATCTGAGATAATAGAACGTGGAATGCCATGAAGCCTTACTATCTCCTTGATGTACAACCTAGCATATTGCTCTGCAGTATCAGTGGACTTGACAGGCCGGAAGTGAGCTGATTTGGTGAATTGATCCACTATCACCCATATTGAGTCGAACTTACGCTGAGTGCGAGGTAACCCTACCATGAAATCCATATTGATCATCTCCCATTTCCACCTTGGTATTTCTATAAGCTGAGTTAATCCACCAGGCCACTGATGCTCGGCCTTCACTTGCTGACAGTTCAGGCATTTAGATACAAAGTTCGCCATATCCCTTTTCACACCACTCCACCAGTAAATCTCCTAGAGATCATGATACATTTTCGTAGAACCTGGGTGCACGGAATACTTGGATATATGAGCCTCTGCCATCACTCTTTCCCGAAGCTCATCCACGTCTGAGACACATAGCCTACCTTGACACTGCAATACACCATCCTTGCCACTGAGAAATAATGCCAAAGTCTTGTTATTCACAACTGCTTCCTTTATCCGAGCCAATGCTGGATCCATAAACTGCTTTTTCTTGATTTCTGCCACCAGTGATGATTCTGCCCCATTATGCACCATAATATTCCCCTCGGCTGATGCCGAGATACGAACCCCCAAACTGGCCAATTGGTAAACTTCCCAAGCTAGGGGTCTCTAATCCACCCCCAACTGAGCCAAACAACCCATGGATTTTCGACTAAGAGCGTCGGCCACCACATTTGCCTTCCGCGGATGGTACAAAATATTCATATCATAATCCTTGAGCAATTCTAACCACCGCCGCTGCCTCAGATTCAGCTCCCTCTGTTTGAAAACATACTGGAGGCTTTTGTGGTCTAAAAACACATCTACTTGAACCCCATAAAGATAGTGCCACCAAATTTTCAACTCAAACACAACTGCTGCAAGCTCCAAATCATGCGTCGGATAATTTTTTTTGTGATTCTTGAGTTGCCTGGAAGCATAAGCTATGACCTTTCCGTGTTGCATCAATACACACCCCAAACCAACCCCGGAGGCATCACAATAAACTACAAACCCCTCTGTGCCTTCTGGCAAGGCCAATACTGGTGCCGAGGTCAACATTGACTTTAATTCTTGAAAACTTTTCTCACAAGCGCCGGACCACTGGAATTTGACTGCTTTCTGCTCAATTTAGTCAATGGGGAGGCGAGGGCTGAGAATCCCTCCACAAACCTCCGATAGTACCCTGCCAAACCCAAGAAGCTACGAATCTCTGTCGGGGTCGTGGGTCTAGGCCAATCCTTCACTGCTGCAATCTTCTGAGGATCCACCTGAATCCCTTCACTAGAAACAACATGACCCATGAAAGGCTACGGATTCCAACCAAGATTCACATTTTGAAAACTTGGTGTACAATTGGTGTTGATGAAGAGTTTGCAATGCTGCTCTAAGGTGAATGGCATGGTCCTCCCTGCTCTATGAGGAATTGAGGATGTCGTCAATTAATACAATCACAAAGGAATCTAGGAATGGCTTGAAAACCTGATTCATAAGGTCCATGAAAGCTTCCGGGGCATTGGTTAACCCAAAAGACATGACCAAAAATTCAAAGTGACCATAGCGAGTTCTGAAGGTGGTCTTAGGAATATCCTATTCTCTGATCTTCAATTGATGTTACCCGGACCATAGATCTATTTTGGAGAAAAACTTTGCTCCTTATAATTGGTCAAACAAAATCATCTACCCGAGGCAAAGGATATTTATTCTTGATGGTGACTTTGTTAAGCTGCCGATAATCAATGCAAATTCGAAGTGACCTATCTTTCTTTCTGACAAAAAGAACCAGAGCACCCCACGGCGACACACACTCGGTCGTATGAACCCCTTCTCTAATAAATCCCTCAGCTACTCCTTTAACTCTCTTAACTCTGCTGGCACCATTCTATATGGTGGAATGGATATTGGCTAGGTATCTGGAAATACATCAATCCCGAAATCAATATCCCTAACTAGCGGGATCCCCGGAAGCTCATCCGGAAACACTTTAGGAAACTCATTCACAACTGGCACAGACTCGAGGGTAGACACATCTGATGTGGTGTCCGTTACCTAGACCAAATGATAGATACACCCCTTCTTAATCATCTTTGAAGCCTTAAGGTAGGAAATAAACCTACCCTTTGCCACCACACCCTTTCCTTTCCATTCAATAACTGGCTCGTTAGGGAACACGAGCCTCATGACTCTCGTCCGACAGTCAAGATTGGCAAAGTATGAATAAACCGAATCCATCCCCATGATTACATCAAAATATACCATCCCAAGCTCAATAAGATCGGCCATGGTAATACGACCACTCACCGTAACAATACAATCCCTATAAACTCGTAAGGTCGTAATAGAATCACCAACCGGAGTCGATACAGAAAATGGCTCATGAAGTTGTTGGGGTTCTATCCCAAAACTTAAAGCAATGAACGGGGTGACATAAGACAAAGAGGACCCTGGATCAATAAGAGTATAACAATCAATAGCCTAGACAGACAAGATACATGTAACAACATCAGGAGAAGCCTCAGTGCTCTGGTGGCCGCTCAAAGCATAGAACCGGCTAGGTTCACCCCTACCATGAGCTCTACCCCTAGCTGTACCACGCCCTGCTGGAGCTGGAGGATGCACTGATGATATAGCAACCGAAGAACTAGATGACTGAGCAGATCCCCTACCCATACCCTGACTGGGTGCACGGTAGTCCCGCTAGATGTGACATCTCACCCCGTACCTATAACATATCAGAATATCCAAATAGCAAGTCTCTGTATGGAATATCCCACATTTAGGGCATGTAGGTCTCCCCGGCTGTTGGGACCTCACTCCTGGATGACCAAGACCAGACTGGCGGGACCTCCTACTGTCTGAACCTGGTCTCAATTGACTGCTCTGCTGATAACTGTGCACAGATAGCGGTGCACTCGCTGAGGACTGGGCATATGACTGGGATGGCCCTGATGACGCTCTCCCTGGAGCTGGTCTCTCTGAATGACCAATTGACTGGGCCCTGCTGCTGCTCTCCCTTTTTGCACGGATCTTCAACTACCTAGCCTCTGTGGCCTGAGAAAACTCCACAATCTTCCCATAATAAATTTATGAGTGCAAAGCTGTTGTGGCAGCCTCTTTCACTACCAAAGGACCAAGGCCCTGAACAAATCATCGAACTCGAGCATCCATGGTCGACACTAACTGAGGAGCATACTTGGACAATCTCACAAACTCCATGTGGTACTCCCAAACACTCATACTTCCCTATTTGAGAACCTTAAACTGAGTGGCACGGGCTGCCAATGTCTTGGCAGGCAAGAAGTGGTCCATGAAGGCATCTACAAACTCATCTCATCTAGTCGGAGGTCTCCCCTCCTCACGGGATCCTCCCACATCTCAAACCATGAACGCGACGCTCCTTTCAGCCTGTATGAAGCCAACTCTACCCCCTCTATATCTGTAGCCTTCATCACTCTGAGGGTCTTATATATCTCATCAAGAAAATCTTGCGGATCGGCCTCTGGGTCTGTGCCTGAGAATTCTGGAAGGGCCAATCACAGAAACTGGTGGACTCTGGAACCGAAGGAATCTCCCTGTCTGCTGGAGGACACAGGGGCATCATGAGACCTCTGAGCCTGGGCAGCCACTAACTGGGTCAACATCTGGATGGCTCCTCTAAGATCCTCATCAGAAACACCGGAACCAGAAAATAGGACTGTATCAGAAATAGGAATATTGGCAGGAAGGATGGTGGAACCCTCTGCCACAACCGAAACAGGAACACTTGGGTTTGGAATAGATGGACCGGCAGATTAAAGGCCGGTGAGTCATTCTCACCCATGGTATCCAGTACATGATTCACAGCCACACTTGGGGTGGCATTGGCCCCAAGGCCGAGTCTAGCTTTCTTCTTAGGCACCATATTCTGAAAATTTTGGAACAAGGCACAAATTAGACATAAATACTTCAACTTTTCACTTTATCGCGAGATACAGAATAACAAAGAAATGGGTAAATTCCCAAATGCCTGTGCAGCGCCCTACTTATAGATGTGGTCGACAACACACTGATAAGAAGGGCAGTACTAGACATGGCTCCGATACATCCTATGACACTTTAAAACTATAGGATCTGATACCAAGTTTGTCACGCCCCAAATTGAGGGACATGACCGGCTACTGACCGGGTAGCCCCGATCAACCGGACCTGGGTGCCTTTCCTAACTCGCGTGTTACCCCTGTATTGTTCATTACTCATAAACCAAAGAATTAACCAAATTATAATTGAAATCACACTTTGAAAAAACTTAAAAACACTCTTAGTTTCTAAACAAGTTTAACATTCACAATGCCCGACATATATTTACATAAGACCATAATCCCACAGTTTACTATCTAAGGAGCCTCTAAGATACAAAGGATGATACAATACTTGCTCGTAATAAGGATCCAGCTATACCTTACACAAAATAATAATAAAAAAACCAAAATGGAAGTGGCATAAGCCACGCAGGGCCCCGAGAGGAAAAGGGCTCACCAAAATGGCCAGTGGAATGTGAAAGAGTGATATTGCCGATGAGCCGAAGTACATGCTACGGATCCACCTATAATAATAACACGAATGTAGCGTCCTCGACAAAAGGGACGTCAGTACACTGGAATTGTACTAGTATGTATGGACAAGCTTTGTCCCAAGTAAACTCAAGCTATAAACAAATAAATCGCAATAATAGAACAAACAACAGATACACCAAGAAATAACGAAGCGAGCCAATCGTGTTCCCACGCTTACTTTGTTCCAAGAAATCCTCAGCCCATTTACAATTACAGATCAACAAGGAAGGCAACAACCAAACACACACGGATAGCACAATCAAGTCAAACAAAGGGGCAATCAGTGCCCCACAGGTTGCAAACTCTCTTGATGTCTCCTTTTACACTTCCACATCAATGATTTCACAATTGTATTCATATCAATATTAATGGCAATTTCAATTGATTTCCACCCTTATTACCTAGGCCACCCTTATTACCTAGGCCACCCTTATTAACTCGGCCACCCTTATCACCCTAACCCACACCTAATTACTTCGTGTTGCGGCGCGCAACCCGATCCCACCGTACAGTTTCAAATCACATCAATCACAAACAATAAACAAAAGCACTACACAAAGATCACAACAAAAGAGCAATAAGCAACTTACAAATTGGTTCATGTTTTCCAAATACTTTTCAATTCGGTACCACAACAAGGTTACAATGTTTCCATATCCAAGAGTATCAATACCGTTATATTCAACAGTTCATCAAAATTCGAGTTGTTTCATTAGTTTCCCACAAGAAGCCAAGTATGCTATCACTACTATTGTTCTTAATTTCTTTACCAATTATGATTTCCCTTTTTATCATTCGGTTAACATCTCATACCACACAACACATAGTTACCAATCGAACACCTAACAACTTAATCATAAAAATTACCCAACAATTCATATAGATATCACATACCAAATAATTTGTACACAAAAAGGCGATTTCACAAGGATCAAAGTTAGCCATACATACCTGGAGTCGAATTTACTTCCTTCAATCTCCTACTTTAAGTTCACCCAAGTTATCTTATGTTGCCAATATCGCTTTTGCAAATTCTTACTCCTACCCACTCCTTTTTACTAAATTTCAAGTTTAAAGAACATGCATGAGTGTTAAATTCTATTTTCAAAAGCTAATGCATGAAAATATTTCTTTCCCTTTAAGAACTGAAAATTCAAGGAAAAATGGCTAGGGTTTTTACCTTTTGAATTTGGGGAAGAAGACACTTGCCCTAGGATTTTCCGGACCAAGCGATTAGAAAATGATCCTTGAAGATTTATAGGTTTCTCTTTCAAGAATCTCTCTTTACTCTCTCTTGTTTTTCTAAGAAAATATGAAAAATGAAATTGTGGGGTGTGTTATTAATAAAGGGATCGGGTTTAAATTTTCAGAAAAATCTGGGCCGAGTCAAATCTGCGGTCGCATCTGCGATCGCAGAATAAACATGCGGTCCGCATAATGGACCACATAATTGCTCCCAAAAATCAAATGTACTGTTATGATATGCGACTAGAATGCGGTCCGCATTCGTTTTCTGCTGTCGCAGAATGCATCGCAGAATTGACATTCAAAAATCCTTAAGGAATTATGCGATGGTTTTGCGGTGCACGTTTTCGTTATTCGATCGCATATTGGACTAATTTTTAACACCAATTTTGCAAAATATTCTGTTAGACTCTACGGTAGGAATGCGGTCTGCATAGGAGATCTGCGAACGGATTCTTAACCGCAGAAATGACATTTTCTGGAAAATTTTATTCTTTCGATTTTTAAAGCTTAGATCACTACCAAGGGTCCGAACAGCGGTGAGCTTGCTCGCCGTGAATAATTCTACACATTCCTAACACATTATTCGGACCATGACACCACGACTACTAGGTTTTAAGCACAAAAATATTACGGGGCCTTACAATTCCATTCATTTGGATTACCCAACCTAGTCTGTCCAACCAACAACTGTCAATTGCCAACTTGATATTCAACAAAACCCAAACTTTGCTTGTTTTGCCGCCTTTCAACCATGAACTTCTTTCTCCCTTTCGCCTTACAGTGCCTGTGAGGGTTTTCACCAATAAGACTCTCATTTTTATATCTCTCAACTCATATCGCCTTACGGTGCCCGTGAGGGTTTTTACCAATAAGACTCTCTCATTTTTGGTCTCTCAACTCACATCACCTTACGCTGCCCGTGAGGGTTTTCACCAATAAGACTCTCTCATTTTTATATCTCTCAACTCACATAGCTTATGGTGCCCGTAAGGATTTTCAACAATAAGACTCTCATTATCGGTCTTTCATTTTCTGGTACCAGAGTGTTGTCCATAACATGATTCACCTTACCTGCTTGTATTGACATTTCTAAAAATTGATCAGAACGTCTTTCTTTGGACTGTAATGTGGCTTTTGGATGGGTTTAGAAAGAAAGGTATAAAGACTCAATATTTCCAATGTAGGTTAAAAAATTACGATATTCGGAATCGTATCTTCCATAATAACATAACTTCTGCCCCAGTTTCATTCTATGGGGATTTGTGAATTTTCCTTCTATTGTGACTGAACCTCAGTGAGGCTGCCTACTTACCCTTTCAGGATCAAGTCAAACATAGTTCGGATCATAGAAATCGCTTCATTGTTGCGATGTTTCCTTCATCCCATTCTTCTTCTTTGCATTTTTCGTTTTTTTCTTTTTCTTTTTCTTTTCTTCTTTTTTTCTTTTCCTTTTTTTTCCTTTTCTTTTTCATTCTTTTCCTTTTCTTCTCTTGACTTTCCACATTCAATCTTTGACTTTGTTGTTGAATCTGAAAGAGGGATATGAAAGAAATGTAATAAGGCTCGAAGGGTTATCAATGGATAAAGTGTTTGGATAGCGACACAAAATGCCTTCATCATTTCAATTTCAAAATATGACAAGTACAATCAGATAAATGAAGATAAATAACTCATACATAATATATTTTGACTGACTCAGAACTGATAGCCATTTCTACACATTTTCCTTCAACGTCTGTTAGATATAACGCTCCGTTGGACAATACCCGTGATACAACAAATGGCCCTTGCCAGTTTGGAGCAAATTTTCCTTTTGCTTCTACCCAATGAGGTAGGATGCGCCTTAATACCAATTGTCCAACTTCGAATTTTCATGGACGCAGTTTCTTATTATAAGCTCTGGCCATTCTCTGTTGATACAATTGCCCATGACATACTGCTGCTAGTCTTTTCTCATCAATCAAGCTTAATTGTTCCAACCGGGCTTTAACCCATTCATCATCATCAATTTCTGCCTCCGCAATGATTCGAAGGGAGGGTATTTAAATTTTTGCGGGTATCACTGCCTCCGTGCCATACACCAATAAATAAGGAGTTGCACCTACAGTCGTGCGAACAATAGTGCGATATCCCAGCAAAGAAAATGGTAATTTCTCGTGCCACTGCCTCGATCCTTCCACTAGTTTTCGAAGAATTTTCTTAATGTTCTTATTGGCTGCTTCAACTGCTCCATTCGCCTTAGGACTATATGGTGTGGAATTGCGGTGTGGAATTTTAAACTTCTGACATGTCTCTGCCATCAAATGACGGTTAAGATTGGCACCATTATTTGAGATAATCACCTTCGAAATCCCAAACCGGCAAATAATGTTTGCAAGAACAAAATCAACCACTAGTTTCTTGGTTACCGACTTGAATGTTTTTGCCTCAACCCATTTAGTAAAATAATAAATGCCAACTAAATAAACATGTGCCCATTAGATGATGTTGGCTCGATTGGCCCGATGACATCCATACCCCAAGCAACGAAAAGCCATGGTGCTGATATTGTATGCAACTCATATGGTGGAGAATGAATCAAATCTCCATGTACCTGACATTGATGACATTTGTGCACAAAGCTAATGCAATCCCATTCCATAGTGAACCAATAATATCATGCTCTAAGGATTTACGTTGCTAGCACATACCCGCTCATATGTGGTCCGCAGACTCCCGCATGTACTTTGGCCATAATTCTTGTAACCTTCGTTGCATCTATACATCTCAATAAACCGAGGTCTGGGGTTCTTTTATACAAAACCCCTCAGCTAAAGAAAAATCCACTTGCCAATCGTCTGATAGCTCTCTTTTGATCTCTTGTGGCCTATGCCGGATACACCCCCATTCTGAGGTACTCATTAATACCATGGAACCACGGCTCACCATCGAGTTACTCTTCTACTGTATTGCAATAAGCATGTTGATCATGAACCTAAATTTGCAACGGGTCTACATAAGCTTTGTCCAGATGATGCACCATTGATGCCAGATTGGCCAGAGCATCAGCAACTTCATTATGAATTCTTGGGATGTTCTTGAATTCTATGGACTGAAATCGCTGGCACAATTTTTGCAAACACTGCCGGTATGGTATGAGTTTTATATCCCGTATTTCCCATTCACCTTGAATCTGATGCACCAATAGATCCGAGTCACCCATGACCAAAATCTCTTGAACACCCATATCTATAACCATTCTCAGCCCCAAAAAAAACGCTTCATACTTAGCCATATTATTGGTGCAAAAGAAACGAAGCTGAGCAGTGACAGGATAATGTTGACCCATTTCTGAAATAATTATTGCTCCTATTCTGACGCCTTTGTTGTTAGCAGCCCAATCAAAGAATAACTTCTAGCCAGGCCTTTCATCTTGTTCCAGCTCATCATTGTACATTGCTTCCTCATCAGGAAAATATGTTTTCAGCAGTTCATATTCATCATCCACTGGATTTTTCGCTACCTGATCGACAATTTCTTGTGATTTCATTGCAGAGTGGGTTACATAAACAATATCAAACTCTATAAGCAAGATTTGCCATTTAGCAAGCCTCCCTGTGGGCATGGGTTTCTGAAAGATGTACTTCAACGGGTATAAGCTGACAAATAGTGTTTCAACTTCTGTGACACCCAGGTCAAAGCACAACATGTCCTCTCCAATTGAGTGTACTTCACCTCATAAGATGTGAATTTCTTGTTGAGGTAATAAATTACCTGTTCCTTCTTCACTGTTTCATCATGCTGCCCCAGTACACAGCCGAAAGAATTATCCAACACCATCAAATAATGGATTAGAGGTCTTCCTGGCTCAAGCGGAACCAATACAGGTGGGTTTGCCAAGTATTCCTTGATTTTATCAAATGCATCTTGACTTTCATCTGTCCATTTAACTGCAGCATCTTTCTTCAGCAATTTAAAAATAGGCTCAGAAGTTGATGTAAGGTGAGAAATGAATCTGCTAATGTAATTCAACCTGCCGAGCAAACTCATCACATATTTCTTGATCTTTGGCAGAGGCAATTCCTGGATGGCTTTAATTTTGGACGGGTCCAGTTCAATAACATGTTGACTCACCACAAACCCCAACAACTTCCTTGATGGCACCCCAAAAGCACATTTTGCTGGATTGAGTTTGAGATTGTATCTGCGAAGCCTCTTGAAAAACTTCCTCTGGTCTTTAACCTGGTCATATTAGTTTCTGGACTTGGAAATGACATCATCCACATAAAATTCAATCTCCCGATGTATCATATCATGGAACATGGTGGTCATTGCCCTCATGTATGTTGCCCTGGCATTTTTCAGTCCAAACGGTCTCACCCTGTAACAGTATAGTCCCCAAGGTGTGATGAACACTGTCTTTTAGCATCTTCCTCATCCATTAAAATTTGGTGGTAACCCACATAGCAATCCACAAAAGAACCAATCTCATGTTTGGCACAATTTTCAATCAATATATGGATGTTTGGCAATGAAAAATTATCTTTTGTACTTGCTTTGTTGAAGTCCCAATAATCAACACACACCCTGGTCTTTCCATCTTTCTTTGGCACATGCATAACATTGGCTAACTAGGTGGGATATTTGGTAACCCGTATAACCTTCGCTTAAAATTGCTTATTGACTTCTACTTTTATTTTACACTGATATCGGTCTTGAATTTCCTCAACTTCTGTTTAATGGGCAGATATTCTAAATAAGTGGGCAATTTATGGACCACCAAATTAGTGCTCAGTCCTGGAATATCATCGTATGACCATGCAAATATATCTTTGTATTCATGCAACAACTTTATCAATTATTCCCTGAGTGAGGCTTCCAAATGAACTCTTATGTTTGTTTCCGGGACATTTTCCCGATCCCTTAGATTAATTGCTTATGTCTCATTCAAGTTCGGTTTGGGTTTTATCCTCATACTGACTCAAATCTTTACCAATTTCTTCCAAATCTTCTTCATCATCATACTCCACCTCATTATCACATTCAATTTCGTGTATTACTATTTGATTATCAAGACTAGGGCGGGAATTCCTCATCCATGACACATCATTGAAATCATCATAAAATGGACTGTACAAGAAAAAGATAAATAAAATAAGGCCATTAGGAATGGAGGGAGAAAAAAATTGCATTTCATTAAAATTCAAAAGATAACAAGGTTTGACTTATCCGATTGGACGGAACATAGAATTCTGTATTACAACCTTGAAATAAAACAGATTTAAAAGCAAAACAAAAGCTAACTACCACAACTCCCTCCGAATTAGAATAGGAGTAGCTTCCCAGTTATTCAATTTAGCCTGGGATCCGAAAAACTGGACATCAATTCTACTTGTGCTTTCATCCGCTTCTACCATATCCACTTCTTCACAAGCGCGCAACATATCCTCCTAGATCTGAATGGTACACTCGGAGTGTCCGTTCGTCTGAGGATGAAAGGCAGTACTCAACTCAACCTGTGAGCCCAACTCACGCTAAAATGTCCTCCAGAACTGCAAAGTAAACTGAGTACCTCTGTCTGATATGATAGAAACTGGAACTCCATGCAATCTCACGAATGAATATCTCTGCTAACCACTCCGAGGAGTATGTAGTACACACATGAATGAAGTGAGCTGACTTGGTTAGCCTATCCACAATCACCCAAACTGAATCAAACTTCCTCGATGTTCGAGGGAGTCCACTAACAATGTCCATAGTGATCCTTTCCCACTTCCACTCAGGAATATCACTACGCTAAAACATGCCACCGGGCCTCTGATGCTCATACTTGACCTGCTGACAGTTGAGGCATCATGCTACATGACTCACGATATCTTTCTTCATCCTTCTCCACCAATAATACTGTCTCAAATCCTGATACATCTTCGCGGCACCTGGATGGTTAGAATACCGTGAGCTATGGGCCTCCTCCAATATCAACTCACGAAGGCCATCAACACCGGGCACGCAAATCTGGCCCTACATCCTTAACACGTCATCACTATCAATAATAACATCTCTGGTATCATCATGCTGAACTATGTCCTTAAGGACAAGTAAGTGTGTATCATCATACTGGCGATCACGAATGCGATCATATAAAGAAGACCGAGAATCAACGCAGGCCAACACCCTACTAGGATCTGAAATATCCAACCTCACTAGCCAATTGGACAACGCTTGAACATCATATGCAAATGGTCTCTCCCCAACTAGAATATACGCCAAGCTGCCCATACTAACTGCCTTTCAGCTCAAAGCATTGGCCACCACATTGGCCTTCCCCGAATGATATAGAATAGTAATATCATAATCCTTGAGCAACTCAAGCCACCTCCACTGCCTCAAATTAAGATCCTTCAGTTTGAACAAGTGCTGGAGACTATGATGATCAGTATACACCTCACAAAACACGTCGTATAAATAGTGCCTCCAAATATTCAAGGCATGAACTATGGAAGCTAACTTCAAATCATGAGAGGTAGTTCTTCTCATGAGGCTTCAACTCACGAGAAGCATAAGAAATAACTCTACCCTCCTACATTAATACACAACCTATCCCCACTCTCGAGGCATCACAATATACGACATATGAACCTGAAGCTGATGGCAAGACTAACACTGGAGCTGTGATCAAAGCTGTCTTCATCTTCTGAAAGCTCTCCTTGCACTCATCCGACCACAAGAATGTTGCACCCTTCTGCGTCAATCTAGTCAAAGAAGAAGCAATGGAGGAAAATCCCTGAACAAACCGGCGATAATACCCCGCCAAACCAAGGAAACTCAGGATCTCCATAGCTGAGGACGGTCTAGGCCAACTCTGCACCACCTCTATCTTTTTTGGGTCAACCTGAATACCATCACAAGAAATCACATGACCCAGAAAAGCTACCGACTCGAGCCAAAAATCGCACTTGGAGAACATCGCATACAATTTCTCCTTCCTCAACCTATGCAACACCACGCTCAAATGCTGAGCATGCTCCTCCTGGCTACGAGAGTACACCAGGATGTCATCAATGAACACGATCACGAAAGAATCCAGATATGGTCGGAACACATTGTTCATCAAGTGCGTGAATGCGGATGGGGCATTGGTCAGCCCAAAAGAGATCATAAGAAACTTATAGTTCCCATATCTCGTCTTGAATGTAGTCTTCATAATATCAGAATCTCTAATCTTTAGCTGATGATAACCTGAACAAAGATTGATCTTCGATAACACCCTCGCTCCCTGGAGATGATCAAATAAATCATCAACGCGTGGTAGAGGATACTTGTTCTTCATTGTTACCTTGTTCAGCTGTTTATAGTCAATACACATCCTCATAGAGCCATCTTTCTTCTTAACAAACAACACTGGTGCACCCTACGGTGACACACTAGGGCGAATGAATCCCTTATCTAAAAGCTCCTGGAGTTGTTCTTTCAATTCATTCAACTCAACTGGTTCCATACGATAAGGAGGAATTTTAGAAATGGGCTGAATGCCCAACACCAAATCAATACCAAAATCGATAGCCCTGTCCGGCGGCATGACTGCCAGGCCTGATGGAAACACATCTGGGAAGTCCCTCACAACGGGCATAGAATCAATACTAGGAGTCTCAGCTCCCACATCCCTCACAAATGCTAGATATGAAAAGCACCATTTTCAACCATTCTCTAAGCCTTTAAGAATGAAATCACACCGCTGGGGACATAATCAGTCGAACCCCGTCAGTCAATCTGAGGAATACCAGGAATAGCCAATATAACTGTCTTGGCATGATAGTCCAAAATAGCATGGCACAGGGACAACCAATCCATGCCCAAAATCACATCAAAATCCACCATACCTAGCAATAGCAGATCCACTCGAGTCTCTAGACCTCCAATAGAAACAATACAGGAACGAATAGACGTGATCCACAATAATCGTATCACCCACCAGGGTGGATACATGAACAGGCAAAGAAAGACTACCACGGGTCGCACCCAAATGATGTGCAAAATAAGAAAACACGTATGAATATGTGGACCCGGGATCAAACAAAATAGAAGCATGTATGTGATAAAGTGTAATGATAACTGTAATCACTGTATCTAAAGCAACAATATCTCTCCAATCAAAAAGTGCATAGAAACGTGCCTGACCACCACTCGATTGCTCCTCACTCCTGGGGTGACCTCTAGAAGAGTGACCTCCACCCCTACTAGCCTGGGATGTTGCTGAAGTAGATGGAGCTGAAGAGGAGGGTTGATCCCTCTACTGAGACCTACCCCTACGAAGTCGAGGACACTGCCTCCTAATGTGTCCAAACTCGCCACACTCAAAGCAACTGCCTGGCGCTGGAGAAGGGGACTAAAGGGAACCCCTCACCACAGATGAACCCTGGGCTAAAGAAGTAGGTGCTGTACTCTGAGCTGGGAGGGCACTGAGTAAAGACTGGCCCTGCTGGAAACCCTGACGGCCATGGTTTGAAGAAACTCCACTATGCTCTGGGCGACCTGACTGAGGAGGTCTAGATGAATGACCTCTGCCCTGATGAGACTGGCCCTTGGATGGAGCACCACTATAAGGCCTCGTAAAATTTTCGTGCTTAAAACCTAGTAGCTGTGGTGACATGGGCCAAATAATGTATTAGTAATGCGTAGAATTCTTTGCGGTGAGCTTGCTCGCCGCGGTTCAGACCCTTGGTAGTGATTTAAGTTTCAAAAATTTAAAGAATCAATTTTTCCAGAAAGTGTCAATTCTGTGGTCAAAAATGCGATCGCAGATCTACTATGCGGACTGCATTCCTACCGCAGAGCTTAACAAAATGTTTTCCAAAAATCGTGTTGATAATGCGGTCAAATATGCGATCGTAGAATGGAAATGCGGACCGCAGATCTACCGCATAATTTCTTGGTAATGTTTTAATGTCAAATATGCGGTACATTCTGCGACCGCAGAACACGAATGCGGATAGAATTCTTGTCGCATACCATGACAGAACATGTGCAATTTTTGAGGCAATTCTACGGTCCATTATACGGACCGCATGTTGATTCTGCGATCGCAAATGCGACCGCAGAGTTGACTCGGCCCAGAATGTTTATAAAATTTGACCCGACCCCTTCTTTAATAAAACACCCTCAACCTTCATTTTTCATACATTTTCTCACCAAAACTAGAGAGAGGAAAGAGGGGTTCTAGAGAGAGTAGTCCAATTATCTTCAAGAATTGATCCAAACGTTTGGTCCGGAAGATCCTAGGGTAAATATTCATCTTCCCCAATCTTTACAAGGTATAAATCCTAACCATTTTTTTTTATTTTCAGTTATTAAAATGGGTAAGGAAAGAATTGCATACAATAGCTTTTGAAAATAGAATTTAACACTCATGCATATTATTTGAACTTGAACTTTAGTAGAAAGAAGTGAGTAGGAGTAAGAATCTACAAGAACGAGGTTGGTAAAATAGGATAACTTGGGTAAGCATAATGTAAGAGATTGAAGGAAGTAAAATCGACTCCAGGTATGTATGGATAACTTTGATTCTTGTAAAATCACCCCTATGTGTGCAATTCATTTGGTATGTGCTAATTTGAGAGATTGTGTGAAATTCCTTGATTTGTTGTTGGGTATTCAATTGATATTGAACTATGTGTGATGTAGTATGGAATATGAACTAAAAGATAAAAGGGAATTGAAATTGGTAAAGAACTGAGAACAATTGTTGTGATGACATTCATGGATTCTTGTGGAAAGAAATGAAACACTTGAATTGTGATAAGTTGTTGAACATAATGGTATAGGTACTCTCGATTATGGAAAAATTGTAACTTGGTTGTAATATTGATTTGAAAAATATTTGAGAACATGAACCAATTTGTAACTTGCTTATTTGCACTTGTTGTGATCTTGTGTAGTGCCTTGTTTGCTATTTGCGATTGTTGTGATTGAAATTGTACGGTGGGACCGGATTGCGCGCCGCAACACGAAGTAATAAGGTGTGGGTTGGGGTGATAAGGGTGGTTGAGGTAATAAGGGTGGCCGAGGTAATAAGGATGGAAAGCGATCGAAATTGCTATTGAAATTGATATAAAATTATTGATGTGAAATTGTGAAAGAAGACAGGAGGAGAGTTTGCAACCCGTGGGGCACTGATTGCCCCTTTGTTTGACTGCTTGTGTTTTACGTAATTGATTGGTTGTTGTCCTCCTTGTTGGTCTTAAATCATTCTTTGTGTTGAGAATTATTTGAAATGAGGAAAATGTGGAAAATATGGTTGGCTGGCTTAATTAATTATTGGTGTAATTTATTTGTTGTCTTATCATCGTGATTACATGTTTAATGACATGAGTTTACTTGGGACAACGTTTGTCCATACATACTAGTACAATTACAGTGTACTGATGTCCCTTTTTCCGGGGACGCTACATTCGTGTTATGATTGTAGGTGGATCAGTAGCAGGAACTTTAGCTCATCGGCAGTAGCATCCTTCATCTTCCACTGCCCGTTTTGGTGAGCCCCTTTCTTCCTCAGGGCCCTACGTGGCTCATGCCACTTTTGTTTTAGACTTCATTTTGTTTTTGTAAGGTATAGCCGGAGCCTTGTTACCGGCAAGTATTGTATCCTCCTTTGTAATCCTAGAGGCTCCGTGCACATGTAAACTGTGGGATTATGGCCTATGTATGTATATGTCGAGTGTTGTGAAAATTGTAAACTTGTTAGTAAATCAATCGTATGGTTATTTTTGTACATTGTGAATTTAGTTAAAATTGGTAATATCTTTGGCTTATGAGTAATAAACAACACAGGGGTAATGCGTGGGATAGAAAGGCACCCAGGTCCGCTTGACTGGGGTTACCCGGTCAGGCGCCAATCTTGCCCCTCGATTTGGGGCATGACAAACTTGGTATCAGAGCCTAAGGTTTTAAAGTGTCCTTGGATCTCGGAGCCGTATTTATTAGCCCCCTTCTTATCGGTGTGTTGTCGGCCACATCTATAAGTTGGGGGCTGTACGGATATATAGGAATTCACCCATTTCTTTGTTATTCTATATCGTGCGGTAAAGTGCATAGTGGAAGTATTTATGTCTAATTCGCGCCTTGTTCCAAAATTTTCAGGAATATGGCGCCTAAGAAGAAGGCTAGACTCGGCCTTGGGGCCAATGCCGGCCCAAGTATGGCCGCAAACCATGTACCTGATGCCGTGGGCGAGAATGACCCACCAATCCTGAATTTGCCTAGACCGTCTATTCCAAACCCAAGTGTCCCTGTTCCAACTGCGGCAGAGGATGCCACCATCCCTCCTCCCAGTGTTCCTGACTCTGATACAGTTCCAGCTTCTGGTTTTGGTATCTCTAACGAGGATCTTAGAGGAGCCAATCACATGCTGACACAGTTAGTGGCCGCCCAGGCCCAGACGTCCCATGATGCCCCTGCGTCCTCTAGCGGATAGGGAGATTCCTCCGGCTCCAGAGTCCACCAGTTCTTGCAATTGGCCCCTCTAGAATTCTCAGGCACATACCCGGAGGCTGATCCGTAGGACTTTCTTGATGAGATATATAAGACCCTCATAGTGATGAAAGCTACAGATATAGAGGGGGTAGAGTTGGCCTCATATAGGCTTAAGGGAGTGGCACGTTCATAGTTTAAGATGTGGGGGGATTCTCGTGAGGAGGGAAGCCCTCCGGCCAGATGGGATGAGTTCGTATATGCTTTCACGGACCACTTCTTGCCTGGTGAGACAATGGTAGCCCGTGCCACTAAGTTCGAGGTACTCAAACATGGAAGTATGAGCGTTTGGGAATATTACATGGAATTTGTGAGACTGTCCAAGTACGCTCCTCATCTAGTGTCGACCATGGATGCCCGGGTTCGACAGTTTGTTCAGGGCCTTAGCCCTTTGGTAGTGAATGAGGCCACCACAGCAGCTTTGCACTCAGATATGAACTATAGGAGGATTGTGGGGTTTGCTCAGGCCATAGAGGCCAGGAAGTTGAAGATTCGGGCGGAGAGATAGAGTAGCAGTAGGGCCCGGTCAATGGGTCATTCGGGGAGATCACTTCTAGGGAGAGGGTCATTAAGGCCTTTCCAGTCATATGCCTAGTCCTCGGCGAGTGCACCACCATCTGTGCACAACCATCAGCTGGGTAGTCATTCGAGATCAGGTTCAGACAGTAGGAGGTCTCGCCAGTCTTGTCGTCCTGGGTGAGATCCCAACAGCAGGAGAGACCTACATGCCCCAAGTGTGGGAGATTTTATATAGAGACCTGCTACCTTGATATCCCGATATGCTTTAGGTGCGGGGTGAGAGGTCACATACAGCGAGACTATCGTGCACTCGGTTGGGTATGGGTAGGGGATCTGCTAAGTCATTTGGTTCCTCGGTTGCTACATCATCAGCGCGTACTCCAGCAGCAGCAGGGCGTGGTGCAGCTAGGGGTGGAGCTCAGGGTAGGGGTGGACCTAGCCGATTCTATGCATTGAGTGGCCGCCGAAATGCCGAGGCTTCTCCAGATGTTGTTATAGGTATTATGTCTGTTCAGACTATTGATTGCTATGCTCTTATTGATCCAGGGTCCTCCTTGTCTTTTGTTACCCTGTTCGTTGCTTCAAGTTTTGAAATAGAACCCGAACAGCTTCATGAGTCATTCTCTATATCGACTCGGTTGGTGATCTTACAGCCTCACGAGTCTATAGGAATTGTGTTGTTACGGTGAGTGGTCGTGTTACCACATCCATTCTCATTGAGCTTAGGATGGTAGATTTTGATGTAATTATGAGAATGGATTGGCTTTATTCGTACTTTGCCAAGCTTGACTATCAAATGAGAGTCATGAGACTCGAGTTCCCTAACGAGCTAGTTATTAAATGGAGAGAAAATGGTGTGGTGCCAATGGGTAGGTTTATTTCCTACCTTAAGGCTTTGAAAATAATCAAGAAAGGGTGTATCTATCATTTGGTCCGGGTAACGGACACCACCTCAGTTGTGCCTACCCTCGAGTCCGTGCCAATTGTAAATGAATTTCCTGAGGTGTTTCCGGATGAGCTTCCAAGCATCCCACTAGATAGGGAGATTGATTTCGGGATTGATGTATTGCCAGATACTCAGCCAATATCCATTCCACCATACAGAATGGCACCGGTAGAGTTAAGGGAGTTAAAAGAGCAGCTGAGGGATTTATTAGAGAAAGGGTTCATACAACCAAGTGTGTCGCCATGGGGTGCTACGGTTCTCTTTGTCAGAAAAAGGATGGTTCACTTCGAATGTGTATTGATTATCGGCAACAAAGTCACCATCAAGAATAAATATCCTTTGCCTCGAGTGGATGATTTATTTGACCAATTGCAAGGAGCAAGGTTTTTCTCTAAAATTGATCTACGGTCCGAGTACCACCAGTTGAATATCCGAGAGCAGGCTGTGGTGACCGCCTTCAGAACTCGTTATGGTCACTTCGAGTTTTTGGTCATGTCTTTTGGGCTAACCAATGCCCCGGCAGCTTTCATGGACCTTATGAATCGGGTTTTCAAGCCATTCAAGATTCCTTTGTGATTGTATTCATTGACGACATCCTCATTTACTCTCGGAGCAGGGAGGATCATGCCATTCACCTTAGAGCAGCATTGTAGACCCTTCTTCAGCATCAATTTTATGCCAAGTTCTCAAAATGTGAGTTTTGGTTGGAGTCCGTAGCCTTTCTGGGACATGTTATTTCCAGTGAAGGGATTCAGGTGGATCCTCAGAAGATTTCGGCAGTGAAAGATTGGCCTAGACCCACGACCCCGATAGAGATTCGTAGCTTTTGGGCTTGGCAGGGTACTATCGGAGGTTTGTGGAGGAATTCTCAACCCTCGCCTCCCCATTGACTATATTGACGCAAAAGGCAGTTAAGTTCCAGTGGTCCGACGCATGTGAGCAAAGTTTTCGAGAATTGAAGTCAAGGTTGACCTCGGCACCAGTATTGGCCTTGCTAGAAGGCACAAAGGGGTTTGTGGTTTTTTTGTGATGCCTCCAGGGTCAGTTTGGGATGTGTATTGATGCAGCACGGGAAAGTCATAGCTTACCCTTCCAGGCAACTCAAGAATCACGAGAAGAATTATCCGACGCATGACTTGGAGCTTGCAGCAGTTGTTTTTGCCTTGAAAATATGGGGTCACTATCTTTATGGGGTTCATGTAGATGTGTTCTTAGATCACAAGAGCCTCCAGTATTTGTTCGAACAGAAGGAACTGAATTTGAGGCAGGCGGTGGTTAGAACTACTTAAGGACTACGATATAAACATATTGTACCATCCAGGAAAGGCAAATGTGGTTGCTGACGTTCTTAGTCAAAAATCCATGGGTAGTTTGGCTCATTCTTGGTGTGGATCAGAGACCCCTGGCTCGAGAGGTTTACCAATTGGCCAGTTTGGGGGTTCGTATCTCGGCATCAGACGAGGGGAATGTCATGGTGCATAATGGAGCAGAATCATCATTGGTTGCGGAAATCAAGGAAAAGCAGTTTATGGACCCAGCATTGGTTCGGGTGAAGGAAGCAGTTATGAATAACAAGACCTCAGGATTTGTACTCAACAGTGAGGATGGTGTATTGCGGTGTCAAGGTAGACTATGTGTTTCGGAAGTGGACGAGCTTCAGGAAAGAGTGATGGAAGGGCTCATATTTCTAGGTATTTTGTGCACACACGTTCCACGAAAATGTATCATGATCTCAAGGAGATTTATTTATGGAACAGTATGAAAAGGGATGTGGCAAGCTTTGTATCTAAATGCCCGAACTGTCAGCAAATGAAGGCCGAGCATCAACGACCTGGTGGATTAACTCAGCTTATAGAAATACCAAGGTGGAAATGGGAGATGATCAATATGGATTTCATGGTGGGGTTACCTCGCACTCAGTGTAAGTTTGACTCAATATGGGTGATAGTGGATCGAATCTCCAAATCAGCTCACTTCCTGCCAATCAAGTCCACTGATACTGCGGAGCAGTATGCTAAGTTGTACATCAAGGAGATAGTAAGCCTTCATGGCACTCCACTTTCTATTATCTCGGATCGCGGGGCTCAGTTCACAACTAATTTTTGGAAGACATTTCAGCAAGGTTTGGGAACTCAGGTGAATCTCAGCACAGCTTTCCATCCGCAGACCGACGGTCAGGTCGAGCGGACTATTCAGACGCTTGAAGATATGTTGCGGGCTTATGTCTTGGATTTCAAAGGTAATTGGGATGAACACTTGCCACTGATAGAATTTGCTTATAATAACAGCTTCCATGCTAGCATTCAGATGGCTCCATTTGAGGCATTGTGCGGGAGAAGGTGTAGGTCGCCAATTGGATGGTTTGAGGTAGGTGAAGCGGAATTGCTAGGGCCAGATCTGGTGTACCAAGCTATGGAAAAAGTCAAGGTTATTCAGCAGAGAATGAAGACTGCACAAAGTCTCCAAAAATCCTATGCAGACGTTCGCCGAAGAGATTTGGAGTTTCAAGTCGGTGATTGGGTGTTCTTGAGGGTATCTCCTATGAATGGAGTCATGCGATTCGGAAAGAAAGGGAAATTGTGTCCTAGGTATGTCGCGCCATATCGGATCGTTCAAAGGATTAGGCAAGTTGCTTATAGGATGGAGTTGCCTCCTGAGATGTCATCAGTGCACCCGGTGTTCCATGTGTCCATGTTGAAGAAAGTGATTGGAGATCCATCCACCATCATGCCGGTCGAGGCTATTGAGGTTAATGAGGATTTGTCATATGAAGAAGTTCCGGTTGCCATCCTTGATGGGCAAGTTCGTAGGTTGAGAAATAAGGAAGTTGCCTCTGTCAAAGTATTGTGGCGAAGTCAACAAGTTGAGGAGGCCACGTGGGAAGCAGAAAAAGAGATGAAGGAAAAGTACCCCCAATTGTTTGATCAAGCTTAGAAGAAATTAGGCGACCCTCTACTTTTAATAACTGTCGTCTTGTCCAAATTGTTTCCCTCTTAGTGTTAGTAAAGTTTCCTTCATTTTGTATTGGGTTATATGTGTTGTTACTTTGGGTCATTTAAACCTTTCTTGATAAGTGGAAGCCTTATAAAGATTCATGTGTTAAATAAGCAACTAATAGTAAGTGTAAATTGGAAATTGTTTGTTTATGTGTATATGGTGTATTGAGATGGTTAAATAAGGTAAGGACACATTGAAGTAACTAGTTTATGTGCAAATGTAACAATGTGATGGAATATGTGCAATCATTGAGGTAAGGAAGTGTGTGCAAGCTGTGGAAATTGTTGTAAATATATGTTGTTGTTTGGTAATGTGTTTCTGGGGCTCTCTAACAGGTGGATATGTCCATAATAAAAAGGAAACTCTGGCAAAATTTTTCTAAAATATAGGAGTTAGTAAAAACTTGGACAATTTACATATCATGTTTTTCAAAACCAACTGATTTTCAAAATCCTCATTCGAGGACGAATGATTTTAAGGGGGGGAGGATGTAAGGCCCAATAAAATTTTCGTGCTTAAAACCTAGTAGCTATGGTGTCATGGGCCGAATAATGTATTAGGAATGCGTATAAGGTGTTAGGAATGCGTAGCTCGCCGCGGTTCGGACCCTTGGTAGTGATTTAAGTTTCAAAAATTTAAAGAATCAATTTTTCCAGAAAAGTGTCGATTATGCGGTCAGGAATGCGACCGCAGATCTGCTATGCGGACCGCATTCCTACCGCAGAGCTTAACAGAATGTTTTACAAAAATTGTGTTGATAATGCGGTCAAATATGCGATCGCAGAATGGAAATACGGGCCGCAGATCTACCGCATAATTTCTTGAGAATTTTTTAGTGTCAAATCGGCTGTGCATTTTACGACTGCAAAACACGAATGCGGACCGCATTCTTGTCGCATACCGTGACAGAACATGTGCAATTTTTGAGGCAATTCTGCGGTCCATTATGCGAACCGCATGTTGATTCTGCGATCGCAGATGCGACCACAGAATTGACTCGGCCCAGAATTTTATAAAATTTGACCCGACCCCTTCTTTAATAAAACACCCTCAACCTTCATTTTTCATACATTTTCTCACCAAAACTAGAGAGAGGAAAGAGGGGTTCTAGAGAGAGAAGTCCAATTATCTTCAAGAATTGATCCAAACGTTTGGTCCGGAAGATCCTAGGGCAAAGATTCATCTTACCGAATCTTTACAAGGCAAAACCAGTAACCATTTTCTTTTATTTTTAGATTTTAAAATGGGTAAGGAAAGAATTGCATACAATAGCTTTTGAAAACAGAATTTAACACTCATGCATGTTATTTGAACTTGAACTTTAGTAGAAAGAAGTGAGTAGGAGTAAGAATCTGCAAGAACAAGGTTGGCAAAATAGGATAACTTGGGTAAGCATAAAGTAAGAGACTGAATGAAGTAAAATCGACTCCAGGTATGTATGGCTAACTTTGATTCTTGTAAAATCACCCCTATGTGTGCAATTCGTTTGGTATGTGCTAATTTGAGATAATGTGTGAAATTCCTTGATTTGTTGTTGGGTATTCAATTGATATTGAACTATGTGTGATGTAGTATGGAAAATGAACTGAAAGATAAAAGGGAACTGAAATTGGTAAAGAACTGAGAACAATTGTTGTGATGACATTCATGGATTCTTGTGGAAAGAAATGAAACACTTGAATTGTGATAAGTTGTTGAACATAATGGTATGGGTACTCTCGATTATGGAAACATTGTAACTTGGTTGTAATATTGGTTTGAAAAGTATTTGAGAACATGAACCAATTTGTAACTTGCTTATTTGCACTTGTTGTGATCTTGTGTAGTGCCGTATTTGTTGTTTTGCGATTGTTGTGATGGAAACTGTACGGTGGGATTGGGTTGCGCGCCGCAACACGAAGTAATAAGGTGTGGGTTGGGGTGATAATGGTGGCCGAGGTAATAAGGATGGAAAGCGATCGAAATCGCTATTGAAATTGATATAAAATCATTGATGTGAAATTGTGAAAGGGGACTGCAGCAGGAGAGTTCGTAACCTGTGGGGCAATGATTGCCCCTTTGTTTGACTACTTGTGTTTTATGTGATTGATTGGTTGTTGTCCTCCTTGTTGATCTTAAATCGTGCTTTGTTTTGAGAATTATTTGAAATGATGAAAATGTGGAAAATATGGTTGGCTGGCTTAATTAATTCTTGGTGTAATTTATTAGTTGTCTTATCATCGTGATTACTTGTTAAATGGCTTTAGTTTACTTGGTACAAAGTTTGTCCATACATACCAGTACAATTCTAGTGTACTGACGTCCCTTTTGCCGAGAACGCTACATTCGTGTTATGATTGTAGGTGGATCGGTAGCAGGTACTTCAGCTCATCGGAAGTAGCATCCTTCATCTTCCACTGCCCGTTATGGTGAGCCCCTTTCTTCCTCGGGGCCCTGCGTGGCTCATGCCACTTTTGTTTTAGACTTCATTTTTATTTTTGTAAGGTGTAGTTGGAGCCTTGTTACCGGCAAGTATTGTATCCTCCGTTGTAATCCTAGAGGCTCTGTAGACATGTAAACTGTGGGATTATGGCCTATGTATGTATATGTCGGGCGTTTTCAAAATTGTAAACTTGTTAGTAAATTAATCGTACGGTTATGTTTGCACATTGTGAATTCGGTTAAAATTGGTAAGATCTTTGGCTTATGAGTAATAAACAACACAGGGTAACGCGTGGGATAGAAAGGCACCCAGGTCCACTTGATTGGGGCTACCCGGTCAGGCGCCGGTCAGGCCCCTCGATTTGGGGCGTGACAACCACTAAAACTGCCAGAACCTCGAGGCCACTTGGCCTCCCTCTCCTCTCGCTCAAGGCGATGATCTGCCTCAATCTGGCGTGCCATGTCCACAACCTCCTCAAAAGATGCTGCCAGTACTTTCTCCTTGGTCATCAAGATACGAATAGAATAGTTGAGACCATCAATGAACCTCATGATCCTCGCCCGATCTGTCGAGATCATCCAAAGAGCATACCTGACCAACTGAGTGTACCTCAACTCATACTGAGTCACTAACATATTACCCTGCACTAGCCACTCAAACTGGCGACGTAGCTCCTCTCTGCGAGACTGTGGCACATATTCTCTAAAAAAAGAGTGGAAAACTGTTGCCAAGTAAGGGGTGCTGCCAGCCTACGCGTCTCAAACTCCTCCACCAAATAAATGCTGGACTTGAAAGTTGGAATGTAGTAAAAGAAAACCACTGGACTCGAGAATCCCCGTTGTACGCAACATCCTCTGACACTTGTCTAAAAATCCCTGGGCATCCTCGCTCTTAGTACCAGTGAATGTAAGCAGCTGAAGTCTACCAAATCTCTCTAACTGACGCTGCTCGTCGTCCGGCATCACCGGAACAACATACCTTGGGGCTGGCGTAACTGGCACACCTGGAACAGTCGGTGCAACTACCTGGGCTGGGACTGCCTCTCGCGTCTGAAGTCCCTGCACAACCTACTCTGGTGTGCAAGCTACAGGGGTCTGATGACCACCCCCAGTCTGAGATGTCGCTGTCGTAGTAGTAGCTAAAACTGCATGAGCGATCCTAGTATAAACCAATAATATATGGGCCAATGCCTCCTGAAGGCCAGGAATAACAATAGGCACTGCCGGTGACTGAGCGGGTGCTGCTGGAGCCTCAACCACTGGGGCCTGATCCTGAATAGGGGCAACAGGTGGGTCTACTTGCACTGCCCCTACCACTCTACCATGACCACGATCACGGCCGCGACCACGGTCTCTAGCTAGTGGCAATGGTGGTCATCCACCTTGTCCTGTAGCACGAGTCCTCAGCATCAGCAAGAGAATAGAATACAGAAGTTCATTTCTTGGAACAACAAAACCGCACGATAGAGTTCAAGAAATATGAAGTGTTTCCTAAAAGGTCTGCAGCCTCCCGAGGATAAATACAGACATCTCTATACCGATCCGCTAGACACTACTAATCGGCTCAAGACTCATGAGGCCTAGTAACCTAGGCTCTGATACCAACTTGTCACAACCCCAAAACCTGGTCGTGATGGCGCCAAGCACATTGCTAGGCCAGCCTGACCAACCTTTCATAATTCTGAGCTACCATCTCTCACGTTACCTCAAAAGCATTAACAATGATAAGAGAAATACGAAATTTAGCATAAGTTGCAAAAATAACCCAAACAGTATAACACCTCCCACAGAATCTGAGGTCATAATTCAAGAGCCTCTACCAAGAGTATAATAGTGATACTGAATACATAATGTATCTGACAAAAGCGGAAAAAAGTCTAAAAGACAAAGGATAACAGGGAAAGTCAGGTCCTGCGAACGGCAGCTACCTTGATAGTCCGGATATGATCTCTGAAGCAGCTGGGGAGTCATCCCTGTTGTAATGTACTTGTATCTGCACATAAGGTGCATGGAGTAGAGTGAGTACTTCCAACTCAATGGTAATAAGCACGGATAAAGACATTGAAGGTAAAAATACCCAATAGACCACACAGTAAAGCTATACTACACCTCTTTTTACCATTTTAACAGTATAAGTCTCAAATAAAGCAATGACAGCTAAAGCAGTACAACAGATATGTCTAAATGCAATGCAGATGCATGAACATGAGTGCTACGGTGCGTAGCCCGATAATTTGGGTACCCGCACTCACTCTTGGGGTTCGAACTCCGAAAGGGTTCCTACAGCCCAAGCGCGATATTAGTAATATACTGCAGCGCATAGCCCGATCCACTACCAATCCAGCTACATGCAATGCAAGCCTCATAGGCACAGTAAATATCATTTTTAAATCCTTTTTTATCAGTAACAGTAGAAAGCAATGTTCAGAAATACTAGAGTTTGGAAAATCATTTTTGAGAGTGTTTAGCTCAGGACTAATATCAAGATAACATGCTATAATCATAGAAGCAGTAATAACGATCCTCACGGGATCCAAATAACTGGCTCACAGCCCAAAGATATCCACAACCATCCAAGTAGGAGGTTTATCGTCTTATTTATAGCCAACAACACAGTATGATACTACACAGTCGGACTAAGCCATAGTCCCCAATCACAATCGATCCCGCACTCACAGTAGAGTACGTGTCTCGCCTCAATACAGTATCACATAGTGATATACCAGGGTATCAAACCCTCAGGTCATCATCCATACCCATTACTCACCTCGAACCGGCTCAAACACTAGTCTACAATGCCCTTGCCACGATAATCGGCCTCCATAGGTGCAGAATCTGATCAAAACCAATAGAAATACACCAAATAGGCTAAAGGAACACAACCCATTCGAAATAACTTGAATTACACCCAAAAACACGAAGTTGCCAAAACCTAAGCCTTGGGCCCGCTTCTCGAAAAAAATACGAAACCCACATTTTCAGAATCCTCGTCTCGCCACAAGTCCAGACATATAAAATTTGCTCGATTTGGGGTTCGATTGGTTCTAACAAGATTCGGACAGAACCAAAGGTGTTTTGGGCACGAGGGAGGTCAGTGGGTGCCGTGGTGTGATTTTGTGGTAGATTGGGGTAGGTCCAGGTTCTGCTCGAATCTTCAAATGAAGATTCGAGACTATGGGGGTGATTCGAAGTAAACGGGTTCGAGATTTTGATTGGGGGTGGTCAGATAGTCAAGGGATGTTAGTTTGGTGATCGGCGGTGTTGTTGCCGCCGAGTTTCAGGTAGAAGTATATCAATGGCGGCTGGGGTCTGGTGGTCATTTGAGGTGGGGTAATGAAGAAGGAGAGAAGGGGGCGGGTTTCTTTTGATTTAGGGTTAGGTAAATGAAATGAAATCTGAGACGGGGGTCGTTTGGGTTATGTGCTGTTGCGGGTCGTGTTAGACCGGTTTGGGGTGGGTGTTTTGGTTTTGGCTTGGGTAAATTAAATTTGATTGTGGCCCAAATTAGATTTAGTTCTTTTCTTTTTCTATTTATTCAACAAAATTAATACTAATAAACCTAAATTAAATTATAATCCCAAATTAACAAATAAACAAGCACACATAAATGCAAACAATAAAAGAAAAATAACACAAATCCGTAAAATTTGCACACAGCGCAAAACTATTTTATTTTAAATTTTCTGGGAGTAATTCTCGTATAGGGCAAAAATCACATGCTCTCAGAGGTGATGGGTAGGTGTGGTATTTTAGTGGTGATTTGGCTCCCTGTGCGACTATTACGGCACTCACATCTTTCTTCTTGGACGTGCCACCAGATTGTAAAACCTTGTTGGTGGCTTGTAATGCTTCAAGATTAGTAATCATACCATTCTTAATGGCTTCTTCGATTATTTCTCCTAGTTTGATAATATCGGAGAACTTCTGACCCTCGATCAACATCAACCTTTCGATATTAGGGATCCTGAGCACAGATGAAGAACCTATTCATTTGTTCTTCTTCTAGGGCCGGCTTGACCTTTGCAGCTTCTGACCTCCAACGAGTAGCATACTCGCAGAATATTTCGGTAGGTTTCTTCTTCAAATTCTAGATGTAGAATACATCTGGTGCATTCTCTCTATTGAATAAAAATCTATCCATGAAATACGAGGCCATGCCTACCCAGCTTGTCCATTTCTTGGGGTCCTGGCTGATGTACCAGGATAAAGCATCCCCCTTCAAACTTCTCATAAAGAGCTTCATACGGATCCTCTCATCCTTTATAACTCCAACAAGCTTATCGCAATAAGTCCTCAAATGATCTTTAGGATCTCCTGTTCCATCAAATATTTCAAACTTGGGAGGTTTGTACCCTTCCGTAAGTTTAATATCTGGCTGAATGCAGAGGTCTTCATAATTTAACCCCTTGATACCTTTGTTACCTTTCATGCCCTAAACTCGGCTGGTTAATTTCTTGAGTTCTGCCACTAAGTTCCTGATAAGGGAGTCTTTGTCATCAGACTCAGGTGCATTTGAGATTGGCTGAGTGTAGTATGGTACAATAACCACATCAATAGGAGTATTGTAGAGATGGTCATTTGTGATGTTTAGTGGATCGGGAATGAGTAGTGGAATGTTGTTTGGAGTGTGGCATGTGTTGCAGTGTTGAGTATGAGTGGGTTGTATCTATAGTTATGGAGTGTTTTGTGGAGGTGCAGGATTCTTGGTTTTGGGAAGGTTGATATCAAGATCGGTAAGAGAAAATGACAGGTTCGCCAAGTTCCGAACCTGATCCAGTTCTTTGTGGAATTTTGGATTTTCAATAGTTTTTGCTTAAGTTGGGTAGCAGTTTCCTTAGAAACTGAGGCACCCTGAGGAATCTCAATTTCCTTTTTGGCACTTGGATCTCCCATTCTACCTTTGTTCTTGTTCCGGATAGGACTCGAAGGAGGAGGAGGTGAAGGGCCCTTGGATCTTGTGGAGTATGATGATGATGCAAGAATGCATGAATTAACCTTTGGGGAGGGGAATAAAATATAAAAGAAAAACAAAAGGTAATAAATTAGTGCAGGTTATAAGAAAAATATTTCAGTATTTAAACACATTGTACGAATATGTAAATCGCGTCGAAGATTTGGTGCCTTGTTTTGCCAAGGTAGGCCTAGCGACAAATAGTTTTGGAGAACTTATAATGCTAAATGCCTCATTTTATTGACAAAAATAAGACTAATCCAAAACGACTCTAAATAATAGAAAGTAAAATGTCACTATTGGTCATTGGCCTTATTATAGTAAAATAAAAAATAAAGGACTCCTAACTACTTGGTCCCAGAAGGACCATTCCTAGATTTGGCATCTTCGTCTCCCTCGAACAGCTTCACCAGCTCGTGTAGTCCTAGCAACAAATAAGCTCGGGCCAAATGCCTGCCTGCATTTCCTTTAGCGTTTTGACAATCTTCAATTCTATTGATGAACTCCCCTTCCAGCTCTACTAGACCCCGCTCCAGATAACCTAGTCGCTTGTTGGCACTGACAGCCATATCTTTCCACTCCTCTATTAACTTCTTATGGGCTTCTTGTTTTTCCTGGTGCTCACTTTCACACTCTCGAATTTTCTTGCGTAGCTGATTATACTTAACCCGTGCTTCAGCGTACTCGTCGATAATTCTATGACCTCGAACGAATTTGGGCTGACTCATGCCATTGTCTTCTAACCAACCCGAATAGATGGCACACAATCGGCATGATACCTGTCCGGCTCAATAGATTCTTTCCCCAAAATGAGTTTGCAGTGCCACAAGTGCTGAGCTTGGCACCTGTGAGGCTATCATCATCTTGGAAATTAGCCCTGAAGTGACTCATTTTGTCGACCCTTGGTATGATTTGCTTTCTTACAGCCTGCCTCATGGCTAGGAGAGAACATAGGGATAAGTTCCTCTCAAACCAATTAGTATGAGAAATGGTGCATCTCGGGATCGAACAATGAATTCATCTGTGGGGAACCACTCGACTATCCATTGTACCTGGTCTTCTTTCAGATTTTCAAATATTTCGGCCCATCCTCTGGCGTCCTCTAGCTGAGCCAACATTTTAAGCATATAATTCATACGCCTTGGCTGGTGGAAGGCCATGTGATCATCCCAGTCTCTGCGTAGGATCTCTTGTCAGTATTCCCCTTTCTGGAGGTGTTCCGTGAGCCAGAGCTGAAGTAATAAGTTGTAACCCTCAAAATGACTGCCACGTTGCTGACAGTTGTTCAAGGCATGGTATATCTCAGCGATGATCATAGGCACTATGCTGAAGGTCCGCCCTACAATTCCTTCCATCAAGGTCTTGGTTACCATGGCTAGTCTGGTGTGGATCCTAGCCTACTTCATAGGGAACACCATCATTCCCAAAAAGCAAAACATAAAAATGAAGACCCTTCTATGGACATGCCCCAATGAGGTGATGTCAAACTCATCTGAATATGTGCGATATAACTTGCTATGGTCGTACCTCTTGTACATATAGTCGAATGGGATGTAAGAGTCTTTCAAGCATATTAAGTTTGGGTTCTTCTTTACTCCCATCATCTTGAGGAAACCCCTTCCTTTGCGATTCACTAGCATAAGAAAACTAGGAGTCTCCTAAAGAATACCAGCTAAACCTCTTATTTCTTCAATCAAATGAGTCATTTCAAGGACCCCGAAGGGGAACGTGAACTTGTCACTATCCCAGAATAATGTCGCAACCTCTATGATTTTGTTGTTATGCTGAATTTCTAGAAGAGAAGGGAAATTCTCTAAGTACTTGCAGATGAGTGTCTGAGGTCTTTCCACCAATTCAGCAGCCTTGGATGAATGTTGGTCACCATGCCAAATTTGGGTACTTCGTGGCTCATTTTCTGCAAAACAAAGTGTTAGGCCCTTACCCCCACCGGAATTGACTATTTAAACCAATAATTATCAAAGAAAACACTTTAGTTCTCCAAATAAATGCACAGAATATGGAGGTTTCTGTTTGGGTTTCAAGGAAACCGGGTGGACTTTGGACAAGGCTATCTTAATGAGTCATTATGAGGACAACATAACTGGCTCAGCTAGGTTTGACCATGGTGCATGTAGAGATTAAACGGAGGAAGGTTTCTATTGGGGTATTAGATAGGTACCCTTGAGCGTAAAACTCAAGGGGGGAAGGCGTGGAACCGTCGACTACACCACTGATCAACTAATTTTATCACAAATATTCCTTTGCCAAATTTAGGGAGTGATAGTATTGGAAGAACGGAACTACTCGTTATAAGCGTTGTTGTAGTCTTTGTTTGGCACAAGTGGAATATGATGTTGAAGATGCAGTTTACAAGAACGAAACAAACTGATATGTATTTTCACGTTCATACAATAAAGTTTACAATAATTGCTCAAAATTACAACAGCATTGACGGAAAAAGCGGTAAATAAAAGTAATTAAATGAAAATAAACAAAAGAAACAAATCAGTTTCAAATAAAGGCATTAAACAAAAGCAATAACAGAAAGCAATAAAGTCACAGATAGCATGCAATGGTAAAAGCCTAAAGAATCCCCAACAGAGTCAACATGCTATCGACGCCCCCTTTTCCCCTCCCTCTAGAGAGCGAGAAATCGGGTTTACGACATTTAGGAAAGACAACTATTCCCGTTTTGGAATTGGATTTTGGATTTGAAGAGTCACAACCTAATTATTATAGTGCATTAGGACACTTTAAGAAAGAATTTGAGATGAAAAACCAGAGTTTGGATAAGGGCTAGAAATTATCTCGAGGGGAAGGTGTTAGGCACCTTTCAAGATCCACTACTGTGATTCCCGGCCATGCTACAATTGTGACTTTAAATACAAACAAAAAGCAGGCAAGCAAGCATTGCAGATACGAGGAAACTTTCACATAATGGTTGCAAAATAAAAAGTACAAAAGGTTTAAAAGTGCTGAAATCTGGAAGAAAGTAGCTTTTTAATTAAAGAAAAGATATACGTGTAAAGGGGAAGGGCGTTAAATAATTGACGCAAGTAACTTAAAAGAAGTGAAAGAGGCGAAAGTTTAGGGGGAAACAATACTAAAATTCAGACAATTAGAAGAGAGATTTTTTTCATGATAGGTGCAAAGAATTGAATTAAAAGAAGATAAACTGAAATTGAACAGCTTTAAAATTCTGGAAAAATAACAAACTAATAGGGAGGGAGGGGGTCCTAGGTTTATATATCACATGGATCATCCACACAACATTGATACTCAATTGTATGCATAGTGTTATCGTGTGATTATTATCTCCATGTCTACTCTTCCCCACCCCGTTAAGGTATTAAACGTAGAATAATATTGTTACTTATTGCATGCTATTACCTATCCCAATCATGTTAGTCCCGGAGGCAAATGGACCACCAATCCTGAAGGGAGAGGGGTTTGGGGCTTTTAGAACTTTTCAAAGGACAAAATTCTAAGGCGTCAATCAAAAACATGTAATGCAAATAGAGGGGAAACAAACAAGCAAATAGGGCTCAAATACTCCTCCATAAATCAGCAAAAGTCACAGAGTTTAGCATGTCTTACACGTACTGATTTGGTCTTAAATAAATAAAGCGACGGGTGGGCTGGTTCAACGCATATTTTTAGACAGAAAGTCTACATTAGGCTCGCTCGAATGCAGTTAGCTAAAACCGATCTGGTTGATTAATTAATCCTTATGTATAACTGTTACTTTGAACTAGGCATGATATCTACTGATTTTAGTAAATATGTAAACTAATTATAGAAAAGTTTACCAGTTTTAACAGAACATTACGAATTCAACAGTTGATATTGCTTTTAACGAATGAGACAATTTAGATTCGAGACTTCCTATAGTCATGCTTTCTATATATTTATTGGTTTTGACATTTTTCAGACGTTATTAGAAGTCCTATGAACATGGTATCTATATGCAGCTTTTATTATTAAACTTATGAATTATTTGCCTAATGACGCTTATATGTGCAGAAATGCAGTAGTCTATAGACATTATTTTTATGCGTATTTACAGAACAATTAGAATTTAATCCTATAAGCATGATTTCTATGTGTGAATTTGTAGAAATTAAGAGTTAACCCTATATGCGGGATATCTATATGTGGAGATGCAGAAATCAGAAGTTAGTCCTATAGGCATGACTTCTATAGGTGGAGATGCAGAAATCAGAAGTTAATCCTATAGGCATGATTTCTATGTACTTTATTGTAGAAATTAAGTTAACCCTATAGGCATGATATCTAGGTGTGAAATTGCAGAATTATAATAAAACCATATAGGCATGATCTCGACCCTTAGTGCATAAAATAAATCTCATCCTCCCTTTTTACTAAATCCTCGAGTTTATACAAGTCATTACAGCCCAAAAGAAACAAAATTGGAATTAAAAAAAGTACATCATGAAACATCAGCTACATCCGAGCAACCTAATTCAGACTTAATGCCTAATAATATGAGATTGAGCCACTTCCTAGATCCAG
Source organism: Nicotiana noctiflora (assembly GCA_032618575.1). NCBI lineage: Eukaryota > Viridiplantae > Streptophyta > Magnoliopsida > Solanales > Solanaceae > Nicotiana > Nicotiana noctiflora. The sequence continues at coordinate 53,684 of JASVEL010001243.1, read as the reverse complement.
ATTTCCAAGCCTTCTCTCATCTAGGGTGTTTCAGAGATCTAGGGGAGTTTAGGAACCCCAAGCAGTGCATACACTGAAGATGTTAAACAGAAATTGAGTTGTGTAGTGCAGAAGGGCCAGCCCTTATGTGTCCAAGTTCAGAGGGAGCTCAAGGGTCCCATGGCAAGGCTCACACAAGAGGGGAAAAACGTAAGTTCTAAGAGTGAGTGCAAGTGCAATGAAAGGGAGAGGATAGGGAATACCCAGGCAGGCTGGTGGTCAAGCCCAGCCATGAAGTGGACTGGCACACCCCTGACAAAACCTGTTGGTCAAATATTTAGAGAGTAAAGACATATTGTAGGTCAAGCTATGGCTTGAGCAATAACTAGAATACTGTCAGGATAACGTTGTTACTCAGCACCCACAATAAGGGGATAGGGATGGAAAATCGACAAGCTTAGGGCCCAAAGGGTCCAGTTCATATTCATAGGCAATAACTTCAAATATTGCCGTATTTCTAAACAATAACTTAAAGCATATAAGGGAATATGGGGGTTTGGGATTCATAAGGTAGCAAATAAAAAATACACGACTGGCAGAGTGCACACATAAATAAACATTAATTTACAAGGGAAAGGGAACATATTACAATATGCTAGTAACATATCTAGACTACAGAAGCATGAACAGAATTAAACAGGAAAGAAAACATGTTGTTGTTGAGGCTTGTAAATTAACTAGGACATACCAGTAGAGAAAGCAAAGTGCAGAAAAGGTAGAGCAAACAAGAGCCCAACAATCTAGCCTTGGCTTTCAGCCGGCTAAACCAAGCAACAACACAAGTAGCAGTAAAGAAAGAGAGATTGTTTTTTGAGTGTAAGAGTGTATTTTGAACTCAAGTTATTCGCGTGTTCAAAGAAAAGAGAGTAGGGTTTTTATAGTTTTGAAAACGAGTGAATAATAAGTAAAATTTTACCACAAACATGGAAACAATCACAAATCAGAATCAATCAACACAAGATTTTCCTTTAACTAAGGAAACATTGCTTAACGGGTATCAACATGCCTAATTAAGGAAAGAAATTCAGTTTGGGGCAGATTGATTATTGCCATATAAAAGGGTAGTAAAAGCATGAAGTAAATAAGTAAGTCTAAATACGAAATAGGCTTATTTTGGGAAAGGATTCAGCATGGTCAAACATTACAGAATCAATTAATTTTAAACAGGTGAGTAAAATAAGGGCTCGTAAAAGAAAAGCTTTTTTGCAATCAGTCACAAGATCAAGAGAATCAAGATCAATAAAGAAAGGAACATGATCTTGCACTTCACCATATAAATAGCATGGGATGGACAAGCATGCAGACTTAAACATGTTGGCGAAAAGAAGTAACACAAACATACAGTAGCAGTAAGGCAAACTAGCATTCAGCAACAAAGAAAACATTCGACGCACGGTAGTCAAGTAGGTCAAGTAGTCACATAGAACCAACAGTGAAGAAGAACATAGAAGTATGTAAAGGTCTTAGAGTAGTAATATGTGAGAAAACTTCTAGAAAATTTAGTGCGTTAACAGTAACCGGGTTTGCAAGATGGTAAGAACTCAAAATTAAACAAATTAAATGAGGAAGAAAGAGTAAGTAACAAAGAACAAATGCACATTTAAACAAACAAATTTCAAAACACAGATAAAACTAAAAAGAACTAGGGTTTTTAACATGGTGAAACATATAGAGGAATAATATAAGCAAATCATAGCCAAACCATAAATATGTTAAAAATCAGAGATCTTTTTTTTTTGTTTTTGAAAAACTTGAACGAAAACCCTAATGAAGGTTCGTTTTTGCAAGAAAAGTTGAAGAATTTTCGAGAAAACACTTGAAACATTCATGGCAAGTACAGATCTAAAGCATATCTGAAAGAAAAATTAAAAAATCCCAAAGATTAGGGTTTCGAAGAACCCAGAAAGGTGAGAAAGGCCTTGAAAATTAACGCTCTAACCAGGAGAGTCAAGGATATGAGTCGAACGGCCATCGCTAGCAGGAGAAAAGCTAGGGATGACCGGAGAAAGGTCAAGAACGGAAGTCAGGCAACGACTGGACCAACTTCCTTCGAGGTTTGGCCGTGAAACCACATAAGCGAACACCCAAGAGCCACGAGAGACCATTACTCATCTTGATGGCCATGGAAGCCATGGATTAGGGTGGGATTGAAAGTTGGCGGCTAGGGTTCATAAGGGCTTCAGAGAGAGTTGAGAGAGAGGAGGAATTCAAGGGCGTTAGGGATCAACGGCTAAGATTAAAAGAGTTAGGTGGGGACCCGGATTGGGTCGTGTTTGGACGAAATTGGGTTGGGAATTTTTGGGCATGAATTTAGGGCTGAATGGGGATGCCAAATTGGCCATAATAAAAATGCACTTGAGGCCAAATCGTAAATAGCAATTTTCCCTTTTAATTTTTTATAAAATAGTAATACAAATTTTAAAAGCCTATTAAGAGTACTAGGTAAATAAATATTGTATAAATATTAATTTCAAAATAATAGAATTAATTTTGAAAACATAAAATGCTATAAATTACAAGATAGGCTATAATTGTCATTATATACAATTTAGCTTTAAAAATACTAAATGAATTTGTAAAAATATGCAAAAATTAATTTAATTATATTTTGGTGTAAATATAAGGATAAAATAAGTTATTCACTAAAATGACAATTTTAGAAATAATTATTGGATTTTTATATATTTAAAATAGGCAATAAATTGGTTTTAACATCGTTAAAAATGCCAAAATTCTTGGGTGTAATTATATATGCACAAATATGCTATTTGTGAAGTATTTTGGTTATAAAAAATATTTAGGGAATAATTGGGTATTAACAGATATGACAGAAGCAGCATACTTCAGTCCTTTTTCAAGTTTAACTTCACTCGAGCCTACCTCGTTTGACGCTCGGGCTTCGTGCCCCGTCCAACATATCGACAAGTCTGAAATCATGAGGTGGACCAACTCGAACCCTCGAAACATTCAAGACAATGTTAAATCGAGGAATCAAACCCCAAAACCAAATGAACCAAATCATTGTACTTCAAGTTCTTAATTTTCTTCCAACGGGTCAAAACGCCCGTAAACTACTCCGATTGACACCAAATTTAACGGGTAGGTCTTAACTGATATTCCGGACCTGTACCAAGTTTCAAAATTAAAATCCAAGCTCGATACGTAGGAAAACAATGATTTCTAAGTTTATTTAAATCTTTAAAATTTTAATTTAATAATTTCTCAGAAAAATTCATTACTTGGGCTAGGGAACTCAAAATTCGATTCTGTGCATACGCCCAGGCCCCATATTTTCCCACGGATCCTTCAAGATCATCAAATCATGAATCCGGGTCCACTTCTCAAGAAAGTTGATCGAAGTTAAACTTGACCTTTTTAGAGAAACATAAATAAGTAAATGGACATATTGTTACTCAAAACTCTTCCAACTTCCGAACCACCCATCACCGCAAGTCTATTGTTTAAAGCAAGTGTGAAAAATTTTATTTAAGAAAAGGAGATTCTAAAATGCAAGATGATCAGTCGGGTCGTTACAACTACCCTAGCTTGTAGATTCTATGACATAGGCAGTAGTTAAATTAGTTGTTTCATGTATGTAGTTGATAAAGTAAGTAGAGCAAAATCTAGGATGCATGTCTAGAGTATGCTCAATGACAGTATGCACATATTTGTTTGTGAAATGAAAGTTAATTACAAAAAGAAATAGCACAGACAACTCACGTGCCAACACCCCGATAACCCTCACAATAATACCATGTGTGTCAAGACATAACAACACAATAAAATAACTTTCACAACATGTGCCCATATGCTACAATATTTCCTCAAAACAGTTTCAATACCACGACCACACATAGACCTCAGCTTAACAACACTGAGTACAACAATAATAACATGAGAATACGATATGTAAATCAACACAAGAATTTCAGAACACAGAGACACGGAAGAGCGGGCGCACAAAGAAAGACACAACATGGAGTAATGGTCTTGACAAGAATAATATGCAAGACATCATGGATAATATATTTATCCGCTGGTTAACCCGTTTGTTATCCGTATTAAATATGATCGGACTGACGCTTTATCCATCTTTTCATTATCCGTTTTCGGCCCAAACCATATCCAACCCGACCCGCCCATTTGCCACTCATACGTGCCACTAAAATGAAATAACATTTCATCGTTTGAGCTTGTATATATAGAGCACGTTTGGCTTAGCTGATTTAGAGTAGCTGATAAGCATTAGGCACGGAAAAGCAGTTTTAAGTGTTGAAGCTGATTTAAAAAATAAGCAGTTACGTATTTGGATAAAAGTGCTGAAATTAATAATAAGCAGCTGAAGAACTGGGTATACGAAGAGTTTTGTTCTAAAAGAAGTATTTAGGGATAGAATAGTAAATATTTTGGTCAAAACTAAAGTGCTATAAGCGAAAATTTGATAACTTGGGGGAGAACAACTTATGACTTTTGGCTTATTTTTGGCTTATAAGCACTTAACTTAGAGGGTATTTGGCAAAGCTTATAAGGTGGTCAAACTAGCTTATAAGCACTTTTTGGCTTATCTACGCATTTGGTAAAATTAAAAGTGCTTATAAGTTAAGTGCTTATAAGCCAAAAATAAGCCAAAAGTCATATGTTGGTGTCCTCCATCTTATCAAATTTCAACTTATAAGTACTTTAGGTTTGACCAAATATTTACTATTTTATCAATAAAATACTTCTTTTTAAAATAAACTCTTTGTATACCCAATTCTTCGGTTGCTTAATATTAATTTCAGTACATTTATCCTTACACGTAACTTCTTATTTTTTAAATCAGTTTCAGCACTTAAAAGTATTTTTCAGCATCTATTACTTATCAGTCACTCTAAATCAGCTAAGTCAAACGGGCTATTATAAATACTTTTATTTTTACCAAACGCGTAAATAAGCCAAAAAAATGCTTATAAAGTCAAACACCATCATTATTGCGCCTTAATATATTCAGTTTTTTCAGTTAACATCAGGTATAACTTCATTTCTCACAATTCCATAGTCCCCCCATCTCTCTCTCTCTCTCTAGTGTAATGGATACGGAGTTGACTCAGTTCCAGATTGCCAAGATGGAGGCGATTTTGGGATCTGACTCGGAGCCATTTGAAACCTTTATTTCCGATCAGATGTCGAGCTCCGAGGAAAATGACTCGGATGCTAATAAGTCAATGTTGAACATGATAAAGCACAAGGATCCTGAGTCTCTAGCTATTAAGCTTTGTAACTTCCTCAACTCTTCACAAAACATTGATTCCCGTAAAAAGTGTGCTGTCCTCCTAAGTAAGTTGCTTGCTGCTGATGATGATAATGATGACAAGTTGTGCAATACTTGGCGCAATCTAAGTGTTTCTACTCAATCCACAATCAAATGCACTCTCCTTAATCGTATCTCCCAAAATGAAGAATCAAAATCCATCATAGAAGAGCTGAGTGACACCATTTCGGATCTAGCTGCTTCACTTATACCAGATAATAACTGGCCCGAATTACTGCCATTCTTGTACCAATGCCTCACCTCCACTTCAAACCACAAGTTAAAAGAGTCGGCTTTCTTAATTTTTGCTCAACTAGCTGACGACATAGGTGAAACCATAGTCCGTAAGTACGTAAATATATTGCACCCTCTATTCCTTAATACACTGAATGACGATACCCACAATGATCTCAATGTGAGAATTGCTGCCACGACCGCTGTGATCAGCTTTATTCAGTGCATACCTAGTTCAAATGAAAAGGAGCGGTTTCAAGATGTCTTGCCAGGTATGATGAGGACGTTAACTGACGGATTGTGCAACGGTGATCAGGAGGATGCAGCAAAGGACGTGCTTGATCTTTTCATTGAGCTGGCCACTAATGATCCTAAATTCTTGCGGCTACAACTAGTGGTTGTCCTGGGCTCAATAATGGAGATAGCAGAGACTAAGAGTTTGGAAAAGGAGACGAGGCACTTGGCAATTGAGTTTATGTTAACTTTGGTTGAGGCCAGGGACAAGGTCCCTGGCATGATGAAGAAGGTGCCACGGTTTACATACACTTGTTTTGCTATCTTATTGAATTTGTTACTGGATATTAAGGATGAACCTAGTTGGCATAGTGCGGAGACCGAGCATGAGAATGCAGGGGCAAGAGACAGCTATGGTTTTGGTAAGAAGTGTTTAGGCCGGTTTTCTAAAGCATTAGGTGGCAAGACTGTTGCTCCTATTGCCATAGAGCAGCTGTCTGATTATTTAGTTGCCCCTGAATGGGAGAAACGTCACGCAGCTCTCATTGCACTTGCTTATATTGCTGAGGGAAGCTCAAAGGTACAAATCTGATGTCTCATTAGTGTATTTATCATGATTATGTTGCGATTATTGTGTAGCATTTAGGAGGTGCTTCTTTGCTTGCAAGCTCCTAGGATATAAGGTAGTTCCCCTATTTGTTTTAGTATACTTTTCTTAGGTTAAACCCATGGTTTATCTGTTTATAGGTGATGATCAAGTATTTGGAGCAAATAGTTAATATGGTTTTGCGTTCTTTCGAAGATCCTCATCCTCGAGTCAAATGGGCAGCAATTAATGCAATTTCCCAGCTGTCGACTGACTTCTGTCCAGATTTGCAAGAACAATATCATAACGAAGTATTGCCCGCATTAGCTGCAGCTATGGATGATTCTCAAAATCCACGAGTGCAGGTCTGACCAATGGTTGAACACTTCATGGTTGTTGCAGACTTCACAAAATAAAATTGCTGTTATAGAAGTATAAATTATTATTGATAAAAAAAATAAAAATAAAAAAACGGCAGAAGTATCTATCTTGCTGCACATTTACGAAGGGTTGCATATTCCATTAAATTGATGATCTTTAAATTTGCATAAGAATTCGTAGGTTTGATGTGTCATTACTGCTTCGTTTAGTTCATGATGCAACCTTGGTTACTCTTTTTACCCTTTTTGGCATTTTCATAGGCACTTGCAGCTGAAGCTGTCATGAATTTTTGCGAATCTAAAAAGCCAGAAACTCTGATACCCTACTTAGATGGAATACTCAACAGAGTGTTTGTACTTCTACAGGTATGCCAATATAGAGGCCACCATGGTATAAAGTTAGATTACTGCTGACAAGTCTAAGATATTCGTGCTGTTTTTTTCCTACTCATTTCTGTTGTTTGAAATGCAGAAAGACAATCAAATGGTTCGAGAAGCAGCATTACTTGCATTGGCTGCTACAGCTGGTTTGTCTAAGGTATTTACTTGCATTTATTTTTGACTCAATATTTCTACTTATGATGGATAATGATGGCTACTATATTATTTGTACTTCAACAGGAGCACTTCCAGAAGTACTATGATTCTGTAATGCAATATTTGAAGACTATCCTGGTAGATGCAAATGATAAATCTGATCACATGCTTCAAAGCCAAGCCTTGGAGTGCATAAGCATGGTTGGGATGGCTGTAGGTAAAGAGAAATTCAGAGATGACTTTAAGCAGGTCTTCTCCCAACTATCCTCAGTACTTCTTTGTGCCTGTGCATGCGCAGAACGCATATGTTAGAGCTTTTGGGAAAAACATACTTGTGTCCGGTGTTTATGCCATAGCACATACACTTACCATGGTTAAGTAATAGTTTGAGGTGAAAATAGATGTTAATTAACAATGATCAAGTGACAAGTTTATGTAAAAGATACATGTCACGTGTTCATTGATTCTGCAGTGCCATTGCATATGGAATGCCATTTTTCTTGTTTGCATTTGCTAGCCTTTGTCATATGGCTTTCGCACAGGCCAGCCATAGTATTGATTATACCTATTTGAATTACAGACTAGCTTCATACTGTGGGGAGCAACGAATTGTGACTCACACACTCCTACTAGTTCCTTTTTGGTCCTAAATTCTTACTGTACTTTGGAACTCCTTTTCTTCTCTCAGTGGCACGGTGGCCTGATCTTGTTAATTATTCATTTCTCGAAGTGGAATATTTTTCTTATTTTATTTTTGTTGTCATTAAAGGTTATGGAAGTGCTTAAGTCATTACAAGAATCACAAGTAAAAGAGTTTTATACAATTGTTCGCAGTGTTCAGGTATGTGTTAATCCTTTGATTTTACGGGCTCAAAACTTTTTCTCCAGACTGGCCTCTCAGTATTTTCTCGATCTCATTTCAGGCATACGGTAGAATTTGCAAGTGCATGGGAAAGGATTTTCTTCCTTACATGAGTACCATCATTCCCCCTTTGGTTGAATGTGCTCAGCTTGAGCCCGATAAGACCGTATCCTCAGATAAATTAGATGATAGGTAAGCTTCAATCATGGAGGTTTGGCATTTTCTTTCTGTTATGAAGTTCATTTAGATTGTTTTTTCTTTCTTAATATGGATTTTTGCTTCATTTTCTAGACAATCTAGGATAAACGACTGAATCAGCAAAAGCCTATGTGACACCGTGTTCTTACAGTCTTCTAACAGAAAATAATCTTTATTTTCTATACTATTGCATCATATTCACTCTTTTGTCAATAGTAGTCCCACATAGGTGGGAAGAAGATTTTGGGGGGATTTTCCCCTATAAAAGAAGGCCTAATGTTTAGGATTTAAACACACCTCTCATTTGCCTTCTTATCTCTTTAAGGCATTTGTATCTTCTCTCTTTAGTATTATTTCACTTGTATTTGGAGTGGAATAAAATATTGGTTGTGTCCGAGGAGTAGGCAAAATTAGCCGAACCTCGTAAATTCTGGTGTTCTTTATATTGTTGCTTTATTGTCTTATTTATTATTTGGTGGCTGCCATAATTTTTGATATAGTAGTTGTGACTCATTCACACTATATACATTTGGCTTCCGCAACAATTGGTATCAGAGCCAAGGTATTATCTCGGTATGCTCTGTGGTTGCAGCGTAGTCTGATCTTCCACATCAGAAAAGATTTATCTTGGTAACTGAGTCAAGGTTCTTTCTCGGTATGCTCTGTGGTTGCAGCTTAGTCTGATCTTCCACATCAGAAAGGAAATAATCTTGATTTGTGTCGTCAGCTATTAAATAATATTTATGTCAAAGATGGGAGACAATAAACAAGAAGAATCTACATCAAGTGTCAGCAATACGTCATCATTGACATCTTCGCTTATGACAAGAATTGTGTCAAATGCGAAATTTGCGGTAGAAATTTTTGACGGGTCCGGACATTTTGGGATGTGGCAAGGCGAGGTTCTAGATGTCCTTTTTCAACAAGGGCTAGATCTTGCTATTGAAGAAAAGAGACCGGATGGTATTGGAGAAGAAGATTGGAGAATTATCAACCGTGTTGCTTGCGGTACCATTCGATCCTACCTTGCTAGAGAGCAGAAATATCCATACACAAAGGAAACTTCTGCAAGTAAATTATGGAAAGCACTGGAGGATAAGTTTTTGAAGAAAAACAATCAAAATAAATTGTACATGAAGAAGAGACTGTTTCACTTCACATATGTTCCTGGTACCATGATGAATGAACATATCACCAGTTTCAATAAGTTGGTCACGGATTTGCAAAATATGGATACAACTTATGATGATGGTGACTTGGCCTTGATGTTGTTGGCGTCACTTCCTGACGAGTACGAGCACCTTGAAACTACTCTACTCCATGGAAATGACGAAGTTTCTCTCGGAGAAGTTTGTTCGGCTTTGTATAGCTATGAACAAAGAAAGCGAGAAAAACAGAAGGGCGGAGAAGGAGAAGCACTATTCGTGAGGGGTCGTCCTCAAAATCAAACGAGGACAAGGAAAGGAAGATCTAAGTCAAGATCTAAACCCAGCAAAGATGAATGTGCCTTTTGTCGAGAAAAGGGGCACTGGAAGAAAGACTGTCCGAAGTTGAATAATAAGGCCAAACATAACAATGGAAAGGCCATTATGAATTCAAATGTTGCTGATTGTGATGATTCGGATTTCTCATTAGTTACAACGGAGCCGTCAACGTCATCAGACATATGGTTGATGGATTCGGCTTGTAGCTATCATATGTGTCCCAATAGGGATTCGTTTGTGGACTTTCAAGAAGAAGAATATGGAGTCGTCCAAACAGCGGATAACGACCCTCTTACCTCATATGGAATTGGTTCAATACGATTAAGGAACCATGATGAAATGATCAGAACATTAATAGATGTTCGATATGTACCGGGTTTGAAGAAAAATCTCATCTCTATGGGAGCCCTAGAATCAAAAGGGTTCAAAATTATTGCAGAAAATGGTATGATGAGAGTATGCTCCGGTGCACTAGTGGTAATGAAGGCCAATCGGAAGAACAATAACATGTACCGTTATCTCGGTAGTACGGTTATTGGGACAGCGACAGTAACATCCAGTGACAACAAAGATGCAGAAGCAACCAGGCTATGGCACATGCGCTTGGGACATGCTGGAGGAAAATCCTTGAAAACTCTATCAGATCAAGGATTGTTGAAAGGGTTAAAGGCTTGCAATTTGGAGTTTTGCGAGCATTGTGTCAAAGGGAAACAGACAAGGGTTAAATTTGGTACAGCAATCCATAATACTAAAGGCATTTTGGATTATGTACACTCTGATGTTTGGGGTCCTTCCAAAACACCTTCATTGGGTGGGAAGCACTATTTTGTGACCTTTGTTGATGATTTTTCCCGAAGAGTATGGGTGTATGCAATGAAGAGCAAAGATGAAGTGCTGGGAATTTTTCTCAAATGGAAGACGATGGTGGAGAATCAAATGGGCAGGAGGATCAAGTGTATTCGCACAGACAATGGAGGTGAATACAAAAATGATCATTTCAATAAGGTCAGTGAAAATGATGGCATCGTCCGACATTTCACTGTCAGACATACACCACAATAGAATGGAGTGGCAGAACGCATGAACCGTACCTTGCTGGAGAAGGTACGGTGTATGTTGTCCAATGCTGGCTTGGGCAAAGAATTTTGGGCTGAGGCAATTACATATGCATGCCACCTCATTAATCGCCTACCATTTGCTGCTATTGATGGCAAGACACCATTTGAAAAATGGTATGGAAAGCTTGTTGTAGATTATGACTCTTTGCACGTGTTTGGCTCAACTGCATATTATCATGTGACGGAGTCAAAATTGGATCCAAGGGCAAATAAGGCTATTTTTATGGGGATTACTTCTGGAGTCAAAGGACATCGCTTATGGTGTCCTATGACAAAGAAAGTAATATTCAGCAGGGATGTTACCTTCGATGAATCTTCTATGGTAAACAAGGTAACAAATAAAGATACCAAACAAGATGATGGTGCTTCTAAGCAGGTGGAGTTTGAGGGAAAATTTATTTTTCCTACACAAGAAGCAGAGGAGGAAACAAATGAAGATTATCCTCTGGAAGGAGAGCCAGTAGAGGAGATTCCAACTCAGGAACCTCAACAACAACTTGAATCAATAGCAACCAACAGGCCAAAAAGGAAAGTAACGAAACCTGTTCGTCTCATAGAGACAGTTGCTTGTGCAACCGCAATTGCAGCTGATGATGTTCCCACCACTTATAAAGATGCAGTCCAAAGTTCAGAAGAAGATAAGTGGAGGATTGCCATGAATGATGAATTACGGTCCCTTCATCAGAATCATACATGGAGATTGGCCAATCTCCCGAAGGGAAAGAAAGCAATTGGGTGCAAATGGGTATTTGCAAAGAAGGAAGGGTTTCCTAACCAAGTAGATGTTCGCTATAAAGCAAGATTGGTGGCCAAAGGATATGCTCAAAAGGAAGGAATTGATTACAATGAAGTATTTTCTCCGGTTGTAAAACATTCCTCCATTCGAATTATGTTGGCTTTGGTAGCACAATTGGATTTGGAACTAGTTCAGATGGATGTAAAAACTGCATTTTTACATGGAAACTTGGAGGAGGAAATCTACATGACTCAGCCAGAAGGATTCAAAGTTGCTGGAAAGGAAAACATGGTGTGCAAACTTGAAAAATCATTGTACGGATTGAAACAATCTTCTAGACAATGGTACAAGCGATTTGACAAGTTTATGTTGCAGCAAGGGTACAAGAGAAGCAAATACGATCATTGTGTGTATTTGCGCAGGCTTAAAGATGATTCCTTTATATATCTTCTCCTATATGTTGATGATATGTTGATAGCTTCCAAGAATTCGGAAGAAATTGATAAGTTGAAGATTCAACTGAAGAAGGAGTTCGAGATGAAGGATCTGGGTGAGGCGAAGAAAATTCTTGGCATGTAGATAATAAGAGATAGACGTTCAAAGAAACTCTGTTTATCTCGGAAAGAATATTTGAAGAGAGTACTACAACGTTTTGGCATAGATGACAAGACTAAGCCAGTTAGTACTCCACTTCCTCCCCATTTTAAGCTAAGTAGTACTATGTCGCCATTGGATGAAGCTGAACGAGAGTATATGTCAAAGGTACCATACGCAAATACTGTTGGTAGCTTGATGTATGCAATGGTCTGTACGAGACCTGGCATTTCATAAGCTGTTGGAGTTATTAGCAGATATATGCAAAATCCAGGAAAGGAGCATTGGCAAGCTGTGAAGTGGATTCTACGGTATATTCATAATACTGTAGATGTCGGGTTAGTTTTTGAGCAGGAAGGCAATCAGTCTGTAGTTGGATATTGTGACTCGGATTTTGCGGGTGATCTGGACAAACGAAGATCAACTACTGGTTATGTGTTTACTTTTGCAAAGGCACCAGTTAGTTGGAAGTCTACTTTGCAGTCAACAGTTGCTTTGTCTACAACAGAGGCAGAGTACATGGCTATTACAGAGGCTGTGAAGGAGGCAATTTGGCTTCAAGGATTGCTAAAGGAGCTTGGTGTTGAACAAAAAGGTATCACAATTTTTTGTGATAGTCAAAGTGCTATTCAATTAGCGAAGAACCAAGTTTATCATGCAAGGACGAAGCACATTGATGTTCGGTATCATTTCGTACGAGAAATCATAGAAGAAGGTGGAGTCACGGTGAAGAAAATTCATACTACGGAGAATCTTGCTAATATGCTAACAAAGGTGGTGACTGCGATCAAGTTTCAACATTGTTTGGATTTGATCAACATTGTTGAACACTGAAGATTGAAGATGAAGACACAACCAAAATTTGTTGTAGAGAGAAAATTGAAGATGTGAAATTTTTGTCAAGGTGGAGATTTGTTGAAGTTTGACAAACAATTTTGTCAATAGTAGTCCCACATCGGTGGGAAGAAGATTTTGGGGGGATTTTCCCCCTATAAAAGAAGGCCTAATGTTTAGGATTTAAACACACCTCTCATTTGCCTTCTTATCTCTTTAAGGCATTTGTATCTTCTCTCTTTAGTATTATTTCACTTGTATTTGGAGTGGAATAAAATATTGGTTGTGTCCGAGGAGTAGGCAAAATTAGCCGAACCTCGTAAATTCTAGTGTTCTTTATATTGTTGCTTTATTGTCTTATTTATTATTTGGTGGCTGCCATAATTTTTGGTATAGTAGTTGTGACTCTCTATACTATTGCATCATATTCACTCTAGTTGCCAACAGTTGCTGGGCCCATGGATCTATATTGATGATTCACTAAATTTAGCATTTTAAAAGTATCATATAAATTTACGATTCTTAGGAGGAATACCATTATTTGATTAGTGTATAAATGATACGGAGTCGGCTAAGTTATAACTTATTTTTCTTACTTTTCGATCAGTAAAGAATTTGCTATCAGTGGAGAATCTAAAGGGGACGTGCACTGTAGATAATCAGGTCATATAGTGCTCCTGACCTTCTTAAGATATCCCCTTATAATGGTGTTGTATTCTTTATTACATTAATCTTGAGCATGTTCAGTTTCCTTTCTAATTTTTATGCTTCTTCCTGCCAAAAAATCTCTTCTCAATATATTCAAATAACTTCCTGCCCTCCTCCTCGTTATCTCCAACTTTTACTCAATAATCATTAAATTATTGCCATTCAATGCATGATATTGTCTGTGTTTAAGTCTGCAACTCAAAGTAGCATAACATGTCCTCTAGATCATCAAAATTTGACCCGCTGATCTGTATTGCTTTGATGTCTGTGAGACATGGTGTCAACTAGTTTACCACATCCTGGTTTCAATCAGTTTTAGTAACCCAGTAAAAAATACAGTGTTCTTCACTCAGTTAATAGATATGATATCTATCAGACATAGGATTTCTTGTTATTTCTTTTACTTTACTTATCACTGCTAAGACTGCATAAACAGAAATGAAGAAACCAATTCGAGCCCACTGAATTCACAGTGTTTCCTTAAGGAATTTAATTCCCTCCTATTACCCAAGGTTATGGATTATTTCCTCCCAGGATAGAACGAATTACACACTGGTGTAGTGGTACTTCAAACCCGAGTGTTTCAGCGAACACAAAGTTCGGTAGCAAATCACACTTACTTTTTGCTTTGTTTGATGCTAAAAGTATGCGGAAGAAAGGAGGAGAAACTCAGAAATTCGTAGTGAAATTCTGAGCAGAATAGTGTTGTATTTATAGCCAAAAGTTGGGCTGAAATCTGAAGAGTCTCTTCAGAATGGCTGTTTCTGCAAAACTGCCACAGCATAAATGCCATTGCATAAATGGCCATTTACTCAATAATAAAGAGGGAAAATAAAGAGGGAAAATTGATGGGTAGTTAATTTTCTGTTACAAAAACAGAAAAAACTAAAATTTGGATTTAATATTAATATTTATTTAATATTAATATTCTGTAATTAAAATAAATATTTTAATAACATTTCCGTTAATATTTTACTATTAACAAATAAATTTGGTCCAAAAAGTTAATCAATCGATCATGTGACCGTAGCTGAAGCCGAGCCGAGCCGAGCCGAGCGAGCGACGACGACGACGCGAGGCTTGCTTTCTTCTCAACTCTTTAAGAGCTAGAAGAAGAGCAATTGCTTATATACCCATAAAAAACCTCTTCCTCTTCCGATATGAGACAATGCCCATTTACCAAGGAGAGGGAAATTAAAATTTCACTCAAAATTTCATTTCCCTCCATTTCTCATTCACCCTCTTTTAACTCTGTTCTTCACTCAGTTAATAGATATGATATCTATCAGACATAGGATTTCTTGTTATTTCTTTTACTTTACTTATCACTGCTAAGACTGCTAGGGAGAGGTGGTTATTCGGGCTATTAACGATCTTGCTTAAGTTTCACATTTTGCAGCATACACAAAGTCAAGTTTGGGAATGAAATAATGTGTGTCAAAGGAAGTGATCTCCTAGCAGGGAAATGTGTAGCCTGTCAAATACTTGCTTTATATGCTCAGGAATTGAAAGAAGACTTCTACCCATGGATTTCCCAAGTTAGTATGAATAGTCACTTACATGTTCACCTTTTGCTGTTAAGTGGACTCAAAATAATCAATTGAAATATGTGGCTTAAATCATGAAACAGGCTGCTTCAGTTTTAGTTCCCCTTCTGAAATTCGATTTCGACTATGGTGTCAGGGAAGGTGCTAGTGCTGGTAAAAAGAATCTCATGAATTTCATATGGTTTTCTTTATTTTTCTTTGACTTTCTCCAATACCTAATGAGATGTTTTAAATTGTGGTGGTTAAGCATTGTACTTCCTGTTGCATTCTGCTAAACTGGCGGTAGAGAATGGGACTGCTCAAGGTGGAAACCAGTTGTACCTCAAGCAGTTGTCTGGCGAGATAATACTGGCAATTGGGGACACTTTATATTCAGTTACCTTCACCACATTACTATTTACATTATCTCTTTCTGTGGGGAAAACTCATTTATCTGAATAATGAGAAACTAACACTTTGATTGCTGTCTCATGTAGGAGCATGACACAGAAGTATGTACAACTAAATTGAGTGGATTGAACGAATGCTTAGAGGTATGTTATGTTAAGGTAGTTTCATCACTATGATCCAAGTTTTCAGTGTTTTCTTATGTTGATGCTGTGCTGATTTTTAGCTTCTTATTTCCATAGTCTCATAATTACTCTCTCCATTCCAATTTATGTGAACCTGTTTGACTGGGCACGGAGTTTAATAAAAAATGAAGACTTTGGAAATTTGTGGTCCTAAACAAGTCAAAAAGGGGCTAGAGTATTTCTGTGATTATAAAAGCTTCTCATTAAGGATAGAATTATAAGTTTAAGTTAAATTGTTAGAAAGAAGTCATTCTTTTTGGAACGGCTAAGTTTCTCCCACATGGCAGTTTAGGTGCCGTACCCGTGTCGACACGACACTAGTATGGGTATGGGTATGGGATCTGTACCGGATCTGGTCAAACAATTTTGGGTACTTTGACCGCGACGAACGAAAAAATTTGAGACGAGATACAATTTGATTCCCGAAATTAGAACCAATACTGGGGTGAATTTGAAGAAAATAACATCTCTTATCTTGAAAATCAATCATTTACTTATCTAGAACTTGAGAATAAAAAAAGGAATCTACATTTTACAAGCTATTTATAAGTATTCCACAAAATTTCTCATAATTTAGATATATTTTTGTACATATTTAATTATTTTTAGTCGTATCCTCGCACCTGTATCCATACTTGGATACTTATCCCCGAATCTTAGAATTTTTGTTTAGAAGGATCTGATCTCTAGATCTGCACCCATGTCGGACACCCGCACACGTGTCAGAACAACTTAGTGGAACAAACCAAAAAAGAAATAGGTTCACATAAACTGGAACAGAGGGTATTACAAAAGTTCCCTCGACATGAATAGGTAAGACTGACAAAAACATATTCTTAACCATGGAGTAAACCACTGTTAAGTGAACTTATGAAATGTTTCATGATTTGTCTAAGCAAAAAACACCATTAGTTGTAGAAATTTAGTTAGAACGATAATTATTTTGCTGAATGAGTTGGCAGATTGATCATAATCTGCTCCTTCAATGTGCTGACAGATTTGATGATAATTTGTTTCTGTAAATATGGTACAGTAGATATTTAGGAAAATTTGTTAGAATTTATTCTAGGGAACTAGTTTAGATGTAATCCCTTGATTGAAGGTCCTCCTAAGAATTGGGGATTGATTAGGTGATTTAATTGTACCTATTGCCCTGTAAATACTGTACAATTCTATGAATAAAATAAGTCTTTTCTGTGTACAAAGTTTCATGGTATCAGAGCGGAACTTTCCTTTCTAATACCTTACGGCCAAAACAGCCTTTCACGGAGAGCGCCACTTTGCAACATCAACAGAAGCTGAAAGTTCTTCTCTTGAAGCTTCGGCAGAAAAAATGGTGACACAAGGAGGCGATTCCTCTCACATGTCCTTCCAGCTAACGTCCCATCGCTTAAACGGGAAGAACTATCTGGAATGGGCACAGTCCGTAAAGCTTGCAATCGATGGCCGTGGAAAATTAGGACATCTGACTGGAGAGACGAAAAAGCCGGAAGTCGGAGACCCAAAGATAAATGCCTGGAGATCAGAGAACTCACTCGTGATTGCCTGGCTAATAAATTCAATGGATCCCGTCATAGATAAATCTTATCTTTTTCTACCCACTGCTAGGGATGTGTGGGAAGCCGTTAGGGAGACATATTCTGATACAGAAAATGCTTCTCAGAGATTTGAGTTAAAAATTAAACTTTGGCAAGCTAAGCAAGGTGAGAGGGAAATAACTACTTTTTATAATGAAATGGTGTCTCTATGGCAGGAGTTAGATCAGTGTTACAATGATGAATGGGAGTGCCCTGCCGATAATGTGAAAGCAAGAAAAGGGGAAGAAAATGAGAGAGTTTACCTTTTTTTAGCAGGATTAAATAAGGAGTTTGATGCGGTCAGGTCACGAATCCTAGGAAAGAACCCTCCGCCTTCACTTCGTGAAACCTTTTCTGAAATTAGGAGAGAGGAAACTAGGAGGAAAGTTATGTTAAAACCTGATTTGAACATTGAACTAAAACCTGTTGTAGATGTTTCAGCACTTGCAACATTGAAGAATGAAGATGATAAAAGGAAAAGGCCATGGTGCGATCATTACAAAAAACACTGGCATACCCGTGAAACATGTTGGAAGATTCATGGGAAACCACCAAACTGGAAGAAAAAAGGATCTCAACATGGACAGGCCTTCCAAACAACCTATTTTGATCAGGGGCAGCATCCTACTCCAGAAATGTCTCCATTCACAAAGGAACAACTGGAACTTCTGCACAAACTCCTTCAATCTCTACAATTTCGATCTGGTGGACCAGATCCTTTTAATCCTTCTTGTTCTTTTGCTCAAACAGGTAGTGTACCATCTGCGTTTCTTAGTGCCAACGTCAACCAAATAGATTCATGGATCATAGATTCAGGAGCTAGTGATCACATGACAGGAAGTTCCAATTTTTTCTTTACTTACACTCCTTGTGCAGGGAATAATAAAATCAAGATAGCTGATGGTTCCTTCTCAGCAATCGCTAGAAAAGGAACTGTTAAACTATCACCATCTCTCACACTTCATGATATCCTTCATGTTTCGAAACTCTCCTGCAATCTAATTTCTGTCAGTAAATTAACCCGTTCTTTGAATTGTCGTGCTATATTAGACTCTGATTTATGTGAATTTTAG
Source organism: Nicotiana noctiflora (assembly GCA_032618575.1). NCBI lineage: Eukaryota > Viridiplantae > Streptophyta > Magnoliopsida > Solanales > Solanaceae > Nicotiana > Nicotiana noctiflora. The sequence goes on along the minus strand of JASVEL010001243.1, from coordinate 35,081 downwards.
GACAAGGTCTCGGGGAAGATGATTGGCAGTGCTAGAGAACCTGGAGGTCTTTATTTCCTTGATAAGCATCACCGATCTCCTTTTCCTTCTAAATAATATCAGTCTTCAAAACCTTTTATAATGATTCATAGTGATGTTTGGGGACATAGGATTTCCACAATGTTCGGAAAATGATGGTTTATAACTTTCATTGATGATCATACTAGATTAAGTTGGGTTTATTTATTAAAGGACAAAAGTGAGTTAAGAATGTGGTTGAAACTTTCTATGTTATGGTGGAAACACAGTTTAATGAGAAAATCAAGATATTTCGAAGTGATAATGGTCGTGAATTTTTTAATGATCAATTAGGAAGTTTTTTCAGAAAAACTGGTGTAGTGCACCAAAGCTCTTGTCCAGATACTCCTCAACAAAATGGCATCGCAGAAAGGAAGAATAGGCACCTTTTAGAGGTAACTAGAGCTTTAATGTTTACTAGTAGAGTTCCACAGTTCCTTTGGGGAGAGGCTCTCTTGACCGCTACTTACCTTATTAATAGGATGCCATCTAGGATTCTGAAATTTAAAACACCTTTTAGTGTTTTTAGAGAGAGTTTTCCTAGTTCTAGGTTAAGTACAGATTTGCCTTTCAAGGTTTTTGGGTGTACGACTTTTGTTCATACTTATCATCACAATCGTAGTAAACTCGAACCACGAGCTAAGAAGTGTATTTTTGTAGGTTATGCTACAAGTCAAAAGGGATATAAGTGCTATGAGATCCACACACTAGGAAAATAATTGTCACAATGGATGTAACTTTCATTGAGTCGCAATTTTATTTTACTACTCATCTTCAGGGGGAGTATCATGCAACTGAAGATTCGTCTTTTTGGAATATTGGGGAAACTAGACATCTCACAGATAAAGGACTAGATTTTATAATAAATACTGATGTGGGGGATCTAGGAGAAAATATAAATAAGTGTGATCTAAGAGATGGAAAGAACTGTGATTCCAGAGATGAGGGGTACCTTATTGACTTAAATGATAAAAACCTTGATATCGAACCTGTAGAGCCTTTAAATGACACAAATGGAATTAGAGAACAAACAAAAGAAATACTGGTATATTCGAGGAGGAATAGAATTCAAGGGAAAAAGATAGAAGATCCTCAACACTATCAAAAGTCTGATCCACAAGACCTCACTAGAATTCAAAGTAATCTTCCAACAAAGTCTAATTTTAATTCCTTCTCAGATTTGGATCTTCCCATTGCAAAATGCAAAGGTGTCAGAAATACTCCTAAACATCCTATTTCTATGTTTCTGTCCTATGAAAAGTTATCTCCTAATTATTCTGCCTTTATCTCACAACTTTCCACAGTGGAGATTCCAAAAAATGTGCAGGATGCTCTACGGGTTCCAGAGTGGAAGGAGGTTGTTTTGCAATAAATGCGAGCTCTTGAAAAGAATGGGACATGGGAATTGGTGGATCTACCAAAGGGAAAGAAACCAGTGGGTTGCTAGTGGGTGTTCACAACCAAATTCAGAGCAGATGGATCTTTGGAGAGGTATAAGGCCCGCCTAGTAGCTAAAGGATTCACACAAACATATGTCGTTGACTATTTGGAGACGTTTGCTCCAGTAGCTAAGCTAAATTCAATTAGCGTCCTCTTGACAATCGCGGTAAATCTTGACTGGCCTCTTCAACAGCTGGATGTGAAGAATGCTTTCTTGAATGGGCAACTAGAGGAAGAAGTCTATATGGATCCTCCACCAGGTTTTGAAGGAAAGTATAATTCGAAGGTATGTAGGCTCCGAAGATCTCTTTACGGTCTAAAACAGTCTCCACGGGCTTGGTTCGAAAGGTTTACACAATTCGTGAAGAAGCTAGGGTATGTGCAAGGAGAAGCAGATCACACAATGTTTACCCGACATTCATTAGAAGGAAAAACAACAGTTCTTATAGTGTATGTCGACGATATCATTCTTACGGGAGATGACATGGTTGAAATAAAGAATCTGAAGGAGCACCTTGCCTCAGAATTTGAGATAAAAGATTTAGGCCCGCTGAAGTACTTTCTCGGCATGGAGATTGCACGATCGAGGAAAGGAATTGTAGTGTCACAACAAAAGTATATACTTGATTTGTTACAAGAAACAGGAATGAGTGGTTGTAGACCAGCTGAAACTCCAATTGACCCAAATCTAAAATTTGGAAATAAGGAAGGGAAATTGATTGATAAAGGCCAATATCAGAGATTGGTAGGCAAGTTGATTTACTTGTCTCATACTAGACCTGATATTGCCTTTGCTGTGAGCCTAGTCAGCCAGTTTATGTATTCTCCGCAGGAAGAACACCAAGAAGCTGTGTATCGAATCCTAAGGTATCTAAAGAGCTCTCCTGGGAAAGGGTTGTTCTTCCAGAATAAGGAGCAAAGAAGTGTTGAGGCTTATACTGATGTGGACTAGGCTGGGTCATCTTCTGATAGAAGGTCTGCATCTAGATATTGTACATTTGTTTGGGGAAATTTGGTAACATGGAGAAGTAAGAAGCAAAATGTGGTGGCTCGAAGTAGTGCCGAGGCTGAGTATCGATCCATGGCACACGGAATTTGCGAAATGTTGTGGCTCAAGAGACTTTTGGAAGAACTAAGAAGACTTATGAGTTTGCCAATGAAGTTTTACTTTGACAATAAGGATGCCATAAGCATTGCTCATAATCCAGTTCAACATGACAGAACAAAGCATGTCGAAGTGGACATACACTTTATTAAAGAGAAGATTGAAAATGGGAGTGTGTGCGTGCCTTTTGTTCCAACAAATAAACAAGTTGCAGATATTTTCACAAAAGGTCTTTTTAGAACTACTTTTGAGTTTTTTGTCAGCAAGTTAGGCATGTTCGATATTTACATGCCAACTTGAGGGGGAGTGTTGAATGAGCTCGCAGATTGATCATAATCTGCTCCTTCAATGTGCTGGCAGATTTGATTATAATTTGCTTCTGTAAATATGGTACAGTAGATATTTAGGAAAATTTGTTAGAATTTATTCTAGGAAACTAGTTTAGATTTAATCCCTTGATTGAAGGTCCTCCTAAGAATTAGGGATTGATTAGGTGATTTGATTACCTATTGCCCTATAAATACTGTACAATTCTTAAGCCTTTTCTGTGTCCAAAGTTTTAACTTGGTATGGTCCTTTTTGTGTCTCCTTACAGATCTGTGGACCACTTCTCAATGAAGATCAGGTTCATAGCATCATTGATGAGATAAAGCACGTCATTATAGAAAGTTCACTTAGAAAAGGAGAACTCACAGAGAGAGCAAAAGCAGAAGACTTTGATGCTGAGGAAGCTGAATTGTTGAGGGAGGAAAGAGAGCAAGAAGAAGAAATTTTCCGCGGTGTATGGTTGATAGACATAACTCATGACACCATGTTGTCTTTATAGAACCTTTCACTTGAGGTTGTTCTTGATTCACATAAACATTCGTTTTATCAGGTTGCTGACATCTTGATTACTTTGATCAAATCATTCAAAGCTGCTTTCTTGCCTTTCCTTGATGAGCTTTCATCATATCTAATGCCTATGACGGTGAGTTTCCACTCACGGTAACTAACGTCAATTTAACCTGCTAGGTTGTTTTCCTTTAATATTTCTCAAAGTTCTTTCTTTTTTCCTGCTTGAAGGGCAAGGATAACACAGCTAAAGAGAGAAATATATGTATTTGTATCTACGGTAAACTTGTGGAGCACTGCGGTGAAGCAGCTCTAAAGTAGGTCTATCTTTGTGAGTTTTTCTTAAATTAGATCATAATTCTGATAGTTACTTCTTTGTCTAAACTAGGTACTATAATATGTATCTTCCTTTTCTTTTGGACGCATGCAACGACGACAGTTCGGATATTAGACAGGTTTAATTTGTGTATCTTAGTGGTTGGGACAGTTTTTAATCAAGTTACAATTCTATTTGATTCATCCGAACACCATTAATGTCATGTTTAGAATGCACTTTATGGACTGGGGCTTTGCGCTGAATATGGTGGTTATGCTTTCAGACCTTTTATTGGAGGTATTATATTGTTCACCCTGTTATTTTGACACTTTACATCATGGAGGATGAGGCTATTAGGAGTGATATATTTTGGTATTTAATCATTCCCATGATTTCAGAAGCTCTTTCAAGGATCAATGTAGTCATTACGCATCTCAATGCTCTTGAACCTGAGAATGCAGAGGCATATGACAATGCTGTTTCTGCACTTGGTAAGATATGTCAGTTTCATCGGGAAACTATTGACTCAGCGCAGGTACATCTTTCTAGGAATCTCTAACTTTTTATTGTTCATACATTGTAAATATACCTCAACTCATATGTACTTGAGTTATTCAAAATTATCGGGTTTAGATTTTGGGTACTTTGATCACTCTGAACTGCATGGAGGTTTCAATTACCCCAGTTATATATTTAGCTTTTCTTTTCCTATCTTTCCAGAAATGAAATTGTTTTACTAATTTAGATGCATATATGCTGGGATAACAACTTAGTTCCTCTTTAGATAATACCTGCATATATAGATTCTAGTGGTTGGTTTCCCTTCCAACTTATTTAGATTTTAATAACCTGTAGCTGAGGGTATTTAGTCAGCTTAAGAAAAGGAAACTTTAGACACTTTCTACGTGTTAAAATGAAACTTCTAGACTTTTATGTGTGTTGTTATTTTATTGTATTTGTAATATAATTTCCGAAAATATAAATAAATACAAATAAATAATGTGCATAAACAGAAATGAAGAAACCAATTCGAGCCCATTGAATTCACAATGTTTCCTTAAGGAATTTAATCCCCTCCTAGTACCCAAGGTTATGGATTATTTCCTCACATGATAGAACGAATTACACATTGGTGTAGCGGTACTTCAAACCCAAGCGTTTCAGCGAACACAAAGTTCGGCAGCAAATCACACTTATGGATGCTTTGTTTGTAGTTAAAAATAATGCAGAATAAAGGAGGACAACTCAGAAGTCGAATGGAAATTCTGAGAGGAAGGAATACAATGTATAGCCGATGTTAATCAATCGATCGATCATTTGACCAAATCCAAATCCAAATCCAAATCCGAAGCCGAAGCCGAGCCGAGCGAGCGAGAGAGCGACGACGACGGCACGAGGCTTGCTTTCTTCTCGACTCTTTAAGAGCTAGAAGAAGAGTAATTGCTTATATACCCATAAAAACCTCTCCCTTTTCCGATATGGGACAATGCGCATTTACCAAGGACAAAATTTTATTTTCCTCCATTTCCCATTCACCCGCTTTTAACACTTTAATATATTAATTAAATATATTAAAATCCCAACAATCCCCCACATGAATGGGGAATGGCTATATCACGGAAGTATGCATGAAAAATTGTGTGATTCGCAAGTAAGGATTAATTGCATCTGGATAAGTAGGTTTCCCCTTTGAACTTTCCGTAGTGAACTTATGTCGGATATAATCGATCAATCGGTAGATTTGATATCTTTGAACCGTCGAACTTTGGTGTATACCTAGACAACCACAAGTTACACAACCAACCCTTAATCGTCTTTGGTTCTCATTGTTGTGTTCGTTTCAGCCATGAACACCGCCTGGTTTCATAAGTGCGTAGAGAACTGGCCTTACAGAATTCTCCTTGAAGCGGCTAACACTTCACACTTACATAGGTGATTCCTAAACGTGTTATCCCGTAGATACACTATTTGATATACCCGTATCAAATTTAGAAATCATTAAAAAGCCTTAATGCTTTATCCTTGGTACTGAACATTGTCTTATAAGAGAATGGACCAAAAGTTTATTTGACAATGTTGAACCGTCATAAATGACTTTGTTTGATCTCCTTGAACCTAGATCTTTGGATCTCCAGTCTTCTAGGTAGAGTTACCGCCACTATGACTTGTTCTCGGCCACAGTCCCATTCCCCTTGATGATTTCTCAACTACATCTCTAGTTAGGCCTTTTGTAAGTGGATCCGCCACATTATCACTTGACTTTACATAATCAATCGTGATAATTCCTCTATAGAGTAATTGTCTAACGGTTTTATGTCTTTGTCGTATATGACGAGATTTACTGTTATACATAACGCTCACATCCCTTCCAATTACCGCTTGAATATCACAGTGTATGCATATTGGTGCCAAGGGTTTGGGCCAAAATGGAATATCTTCCAAGAAATTCCGGAGCCATTCAGCTTCTTCACCAGCTTTATCCAAGACTATGAACTCAGCCTCCATTGTAGAGCGGGCAATACAAGTTTGTTTGGACGACTTCCAAAATACCGCTCCTCCACCAATGGTGAATACATATCCACTTGTGGACTTGGAATCAGTTGATCAGGTGATCCAATTTGCATCACAGTATCCCTCAATGACCGCATGATATTTATTGTAGTGCAAAGCAAAGTCCTGGGTATGTACTAAGTACCCTAAAACTCGTTTCATGGCCATCCAATGAGATTGACCTGGATTGCTCGTATATCGGCTCAATTTACTTATAGCACATGCTATATCTGGTCGTGTACAGTTCGTGATGTACATTAAGCAACCCAACACATGAGCATAATCCAATTGTGATATGCTTTGGCCTTTGTTCTTTGCTAATGAAAGATTCACGTCAATTGGAGTCCTTGCAACTTTAAAGCCCAAGTGCTTGAATTTTTCAAGCACTGTCTTGATAATGAGAATGTGACAACGCCAGACCTTGAGAAGTCTTATGGATCTTAATTCCCAGAATTAAATCAGCAACTCCCAAGTCTTTCATATCAAACTTGCTAGTTAGCATACGCTTAGTAGCATTTATATTGGCAATGTCATTACTCATTATGAGCATATCATCCACATATAAGCAAACAATGACTATGTGATTTGGAACATTTTTAATGTACACACATTTATCACATTCATTTATCTTAAACCCATTTGACAACATTGTTTGGTCAAATTTCGCATGCCATTGTTTGGGTGCTTGTTTTAATCCGTAAAGGGACTTAACAAGTCTACAGACCTTCTTTTCTTTACCTGGAACCACAAACCCTTCTGGTTGTTCCATGTAGATTTCTTCCTCCAACTCTCCATTTAAGAAGGCCGTCTTAACATCCATTTGATGAATTTCAAGACCATAAGCTACAGCTAATGCTACTAACGTTCGTATGGATGTAATTCTTGTAACTGGAGAGTATGTATTAAAATAATCAAGAACTTCTCGTTGCCTATACCCTTTGACCACAAGTCTTGCCTTATATTTGTCAATAGTGCCATCCTATTTCACTATTGACTGTCTCTTTCCAGAAGACAAAGCTTCTTTAAATGTTTGAGGCTCATTTTCCAATAAGAAAGCCACAAAATCTGGTCCAAATGAAGTAGTTCTTTGACGTTTACTACGCGTTGGATCTTCCTGGTTAAGTGTACTTTCTTTTGCTTCTTCCCGAGATCGTTTAGATCCTTCACTAATCGACTCACATTCCTTTTTATACGGATATATATTTTCAAAGAACTCAACATTATCTGATTCTATAACCGTATTATTATGAATGTCGGGATTTTCTGATTTATGAACCAGAAATCGATATGCTTTACTATTAGTCGCATATCCTATGAAAACACAATCAACGGTTTTCGGCCCTATTTTTACCCTTTTGGGTTTAGGAACTTGCACTTTTGTCAAACACCCCCACACTTTAAAATAATTCAAGTTGGGCTTCCTTCCTTTCCATTTTTCATATGGAATAGATTGTGTTTTGCTATGGGGCACTCGATTTAGTATTCGGCTAGCCGTAAGAACGGATTCCCCCCACAAGTTCTGTGGCAAACCAGAACTTATCAATAATGTGTTCATCATCTCCTTTAATGAACGATTCTTTCTTTCTGCAATCCCATTGGATTGGGGCGTGTAAGGGCCGTTGTTTGATGAATAATTCCATATTCTAAACATATTTGTTCAAAAGGAGATTCATATTCACCACCTCTATCACTTCTTATCATTTTGATTTTCTTGTTAAGTTGTGTTTCAACTTCATTTTTGTATTGCTTGAATGCGTCTATTGCTTCATTTTTACTATTAAGTAAGTAAACATAGCAATATCGAGTACTATCGTCAATAAAAGTTATGAAATACTTCTTTCCACCGCGAGATGGTATTGACTTCATGTCACAAATATCTATGTGAATTAAGTCTAAAGGATTTGAATTCCTTTCAACCGACTTATAAGGATGTTTAACATACTTAGATTCCATACATACTTGACATTTTTATTTGTCACATTCAAATTTAGACAATACTTCCAAATTAATCATTTTTCATAAGGTTTTTATAATTGACATGACCCAAACGTATATGCCATAATTCATTTGACTCAAGTAAGTAAGACGAAGCTGAAATTTTATTATTATTTTCAACCACCATTACATTCAGCTTGAAAAGGCCCTCAGTGAGGTAACCTTTTCCTACAAACATTTCATTCTTACTTATTACAACCTTATCGGAAACAAAAACACATTTAAAATCATTCTTAACAAGAAGTCCAGTAGAGACCAAATTCTTCCTAATCTCGGGAACATGAAGGACGTTGTTCAAAGTCACCACTTTGCTGGAAGTCATTTTGAGAAATATCTTCCCACATCCTTCAATATTGGCCTTTGAAGCATTTCCCATAGAAATCGTCTCATCGGGTCCAACGGGAGCATAAGTAGCAAACGCTTCTCTAACAGCACAAACATGGCGAGTGGCTCCAGAATCAATCCACCACTCTTTAGGATTGCCTATCAAGTTGCATTCGGAAAGCATGGCATATAAGTCATCAACATCATCATGATTTTAAACCATGTTTTTTTGACCCTTCTTCTTGTCTTTCTTTGGAGCACGACACCGTAGATTTGTGTCCGGTTTTTCTACAGTTGTAGCAGTTTCCACTGAATCGCTTCTTGCTTGGTTGTATTTTGGTCCATAAGCCTTCTTCCTCTTTTTGTTCTCTTCGACAATATTTGCTCCCATTATTGTTGAGTTTCCACGGCCTCTCTTTTCAGCAGCTTTATTGTCCTCTTCGATTCTCAACCGAACAATTAGATCTTCAAGGGACATCTCCTTGCGTTTGTGTTTCAAGTAGTTTTGAAGTCTTTCCACAAAAGAGGCAACTTCTCAATCATTGCTGCTACTTGGAATGCTTCATTGATAACAAGACCTTCAGCAAGGAGATCATGGATAATCACTTGTAATTCCTAGACTTGGATAATAATAGACTTGCTATCTACCATTTTGTAGTCCAAAAACTTTGCAGCAACAAATTTTTTCAACCTGGCATCTTCAGTTTTGTATTTCTTTTCAAGCGCAATCCACAGTTCCTTTGACGTCTCTACGCCACTGTAGATGTTATACAAAGCATCTTCCAGCCCGCTCAAAATATAATTCTTGCATAAAAAATATGAATGCTTCCACGCCTCAATCACGAGAAAGCGTTTAGTTTCTGGAGTTTCATCGGACAACACAGGAACATCTTCCTTGATGAACTTCTGGAGACTTAGAGTAGTCAAATAGAAGAATATCTTTTATTGCTAGCGCTTGAAATCAATCCCGGAAAATTTTCCGGGTTTCTCCGCCGGTGTCAATGCTGCCGGAGTTGTTCGGCTTGTTGAGGCATTAGCAGTCACCATTGGAACAACTTGGTTCTCATTCTCATTAGTCATTTATGTAAAAGAATGACACAAATATTAAAATCACGTAGATTTTAATAGAGTACAAAACCACAAACGATTTACTCTTCCAGAAACAGTAAGAACAAATACAGAAATATATTAAATTCCTTAAGCTTGTTATTATATTGTATTTGTAAAATTATTCTGAAAATATAAATAAATATAAACAGAAATGTGCATGAACAGAAATAACAAAAACAGAAATGAAGAAGCCCATTGAATTCACAGTGTTTCCTTAAGGAATTTAATCCCCTCATAGTACCCAAGGTTATGGATTATTTCATCCCAGGATAGAACGAATTACACACTAGTGTAGTGGTACTACAAACCTCAGTGTTTCAGCGAACACAAAGTTCGGTAGAAAATCACACTTACTTTTGCTTTGTTTGATGCTAAAAGTATGCAGAAGAAGGAGAGAAAACTCATAAAATCGTAGTGAAATTATGAGCAGGATAGTGTTGTATTTATAGCCAAAAGTTGGGCTGAAATCTGAAGAGTCACTTCAGAATGACTGTTTCTGCAAAACTGCCACAGCACAAATGCCATTGCGTAAATGGCTATTTACTCAATAATAAAGAGGGAAAAATTCCAATCCAAATTCGAAGCTGAAGCCGAAGCGAAGCCGAAGCCGAGCCGAGCCGAGCGAGCGACGACGGTGACGGCGCGAGGCTTGCTTTCTTCTCAACTCTTTAAGAGCTAGAAGAAGAGCAATTGCTTATATACCCATAAAAAACCTCTTCCTCTTCCGATATGGGACAATGCTCATTTACCAAGGAGGGGGAACTTGAAATTTCACTCAAAAATTTTTATTTCCCTCCATTTCCCATTCACCCTCTTTTAAATATTTAATATATTAAAAACCCAACATGTGTAACATACATTATCAATACCTCGGCTCTACGTACTAAAAGGAAACTGGACTGCATAGTGACTGATATTTGGTGCAAGTGGTTTGAAAGATAGAATTGATCATTGAACAGATGAATCTCATTAAGCCATGAGCAGCCTTTCAATACAATGAAATATGAAACTGACTTCCTAAATGTGCTCCTTTGACAACGGAGATTTATTTGACAAATCTTATCCTAACAAAATGCTAGAAAAAGGCCAAACTATAACAACCTAACATCATATTTCCTTTTATTTATACCTTTTTAGAGGGGTATGTCGCATTATACATATGCTCGCTATGTCATTGTTTTGGCAAAGCATGTAGGTTTTGATCTTCCAAGAAAAAATGGCGCTCTTCCAATGTACATATTCTTGTTAAAGTACCACAAAATTCTCATTCCATGTTTTTTGGTAGATCATTGCTTGGTTGAATTGTCTTCCTATAAAAGATGACAAGGATGAAGCCAAAGTAGTTCACGGCCAGCTCTGTTCAATGGTTGAGAGGTATTGGACTAATTTTATCATCAACTGGTCTTTACTATTTGGAGTTTTCCATGTTACCTTAGCATTGTTCACTTATGTAACTTCATTTATAATTTGTTTCACATACAGTCAAGTAAATTCCAGTAGAATGACCCCAAGCTTGCGTGAAAAGTATGTACATATTAAATTTGTGCCTTAACAACCATCATCCAACAATGAAATTGAGAGAACTAGACTTAAATTTAATGTATGAGGTAAAACCATGTCAATCAAGTTTAAAACAATTTTAAAGTTCTGATTCAATGCCGATATGCAGTTTTTAATTTCTAGTTCGGATTCGATGACTAGCTTTCTTATACTAAATATCTAATTTCCTACACTTTACTGGGAAGAATGGAGCTTAGGCCTAACTCAACCTCAGAAGGCAGAGAGTATTGCGCAAATACGTATAAAGAGACCACAATCCATTCCCTCAATCAATGTGGGACTTAACATTCCTAACTTATTCATACAAAAACAACAACAACAACAATCCAGTATAATCCCACAAGTGGGGTCTGGGGAATATGTACACAGGCCTTACCCCTACCCAGGGGGGCAGAGAGGTTGTTTCCAGGAGACCCTCGGCTCAAGACATCTACAAGAGACATCAACAAGAGACGATAAGTTAGTACTATCAATAGACTCATACTAAAAATAACATAAAATAACAACATAACACAAAATAATAAAGTAACAGCAGTATAAGAAATATAAGAAATACGAAATAGATGAAAGGTATACTAATATCCAATAAATAACTCCATGTACTGATCAGTAACCTCCTACGATTACCTCCTAACTAGTTAATCTCACTCTAGTGCGCTGTGGCAATATCCACAACTACCCCCTAACCTACAACTTTAATGCTCAACTTCCACAATCCCCTATCAAGAGCCATGTCCTCAGTAATCCTAAGAAATACAAAATCATACAAAAAGCTCCTTAGTATTTGATATAATTCCTTTGCCATACATTTATCTAGTGTCAGTCTCTTCAAGACAGAATGCATGTGTGCCTTGGTGCCTGGACAGAAGTGTCACCTAAGCGACATGAAACACCCAATATGCATTCAGTTAGCTGCATGGCTTAAATGTGTATCAAACATGTCTTCAGAAACATTTTTTTCAATATAGCGTAACAATCTCATAGATCTTTCATTCAAAATAATCCATCTCATAGATCTTTCATTCAAAATAATCCAAAGAAACATAATGGTGATATTTTCCAATCTATTTTCCTCTCATAGCATATCTCTGTATTCTCCAAATTGAACTAATGTTTCAATAGTTTAACTGTTTAAACATCACAATTAAGAGCAATGTGAACACTGAACAGTTTATATAGATTAATTTGATGTAACAGAATTTTGATTAAATTTTCATCTTGAGTGAAGCCTGTTGTACTAAAAGATGAACTTTCCTGACTCTAAAGATGTAATATGAGGTGTTAATATGTATTTAGTCTTTAATGTTTTTATCAAATCTTCTGACTCACAGATCAGACAGAGAACTTTGGGATCCCAACTATCTGCACCTTCCAAAGGTTATTTCAGTTTTTGCAGAGGTTAGTTCAAAATAGCAGGTGTAAGAATGAACTGTTCATTTGTGCTTGTTATAAAACAGGTGATTTTAATAGTTACTTTTGTAAGAAAGGAGGCAGAAAACCAGGGCCCGTAATCTATTAGTATCTGTTGGTAGTCCCACACATTTAGAGTCGGATTCAAAATTTAAGTTCTATGGTTCAACCTTAAGATTCTTAGCATTGAACCTTTTATATTTTAAACTTATGGGTTCGTATCTACTATTTATTGTAGTAATATTGAATTTTTATATATAAACTTATGTTCCGCATCGAAAGTACTTCATGATGCATCCGCCCTACACACAATAGGTGTGAGTCTGATTTTCACTGGCCCTTTCTCCCTTCCCCTTTCCCTGCCCTATGCAATAGGGAAAATAAAGACCAAAAAAAAAGGCAGTAGAAATTCATATTATCTAAAAGAAAAACCATGTCTTTTTATCTTAATTGTATCATGTGTTTGTCAGTTGGGAATTAGTGCTCCATCTGTCTATTTGGGGGGTTCATTTGATTGTTCCTTTTCGTTTGTTTTTCTTGTTTCACTAATGCAGTTTATTAATCTATTGATATGGCTGTCTTAATTACTTACTGTGACATTTACATCAAATTACATTTATGCTATTGTTGACGTTAAGTAATTGAAAGTTGGTTCTTTTGTAGGTTCTATGTGCTGGAGAGGATCTTGCTACGAAAGAAACTGCAAAACGCATGACTAATCTGTTGAGGCATTTTAGGAAAACTGTACCAATAGCCACCTGGGAATCAGCTTGTTCCTTGCTATTGCCTCAGCAGGAGATGGAATTGGAATCCATCCTATCACCTGAAGAAGATGTTAATATTTCAGCCCATGCAATCAAACTACTAGTCTTGTGAACTTGTGGGGATCAAACATTTTTTATGCTAAATTCTATCTCACAAGTTCAAGGTTGGTCATGTGTAAGGTTTAGAGTTGGTATGGAGAGTCTTGTCTAGTCATTTTCTCGTTATTGTTTTTTGTTGCCAAAGTTCGGCTCTTGCCACTATTTTGAGTATTTCGTTCCCCACCTACTCCATCCGCACTAGGGATGGCAATAGGGGCAGGGCGGGATAGGCATGGCAGGGCAGGGCAAAATGTTATATTTAAAAAAAAAATTAATGGGTTAGGACATGACAGGGTAAAGTTCGAATTATAGTTATAGCCTGTTTGGCCAAGCTTTTTTTGAGCCAAATGTGCTTTTTTGGGTAAAAGTATTTTTGGCCAAATATTGAGGTGTTTGGCCAAGCTTTTAGAAGGAATAAAGTGTTTCGAGGAGAAACTAAAGCAGTTTTGAGAAGTAGAAAAATTGTAGTTTTCTCCAAAAGTACTTTGAGAGAAGTGCTTTTGAGAAAAATACACTTATAGCCCGTTTATCCAAGTTTCTTAAGAGTCCAAAAGTGCTTTTTTTCTCCAAAAACACTTTTTCCCCTAGCTTAGGTGTTTCGCCAAGCTTTTTGAGGGATAAAGTGCTTTTAGGAAGACACAGAAGCAATTTCTAAGAAGTAGAAAAAAGTAGCTTCTTCCTAAAAACAGAAACAGAAGCAGTTTTGACTTTTGTTCTTACCAAAAATATCATTACAAAAATAAAGTATTAACCAAAATAATGTCACGACCCAAAATACCGATCGTGGTGGCGATTAAACAATTAACCACAACCCTTTTCCTTAAACATTTAGCCATTTTTGTGCAGGTTTAAATATCATACTTTCATTAATAAGCGTTTAAAACAACAGAGAAAAATATGTGGAAGTCAATAAAACATGAACTACACAACCCCAACAAATCTGGTGTCGCGAGTCTAGAGCCTCTAATACAAGTTAGAATACCTACTACATCAATAGTCTAGTAAATGCGGAAAAAGGATAATAAGATAGAGGGGAGAAACAGGACTGCGGACGCCATGCAGCTACCTGGAAAGCTCCGTCAACACACTGAATCAGCTAAAAAGCCCTCATTCGGACGCTCAAGCACCTGGATCTGCACTCAAGGTGGAGGGAGTAATGTGAGTACGTCAATTCAGTAAGTAACAAAAGTAAATAAGTACTGAAAGCAGTGATGAGCAGTTCAAAAAGCATATAACTAAGAAATCACAGAATAACAGATCAACTTTAAAGTTTAAAACTAGTTTTGCGAAAGAATCAACTTTTCTAGTTTAAACATTTGAAATCAGATACTTAACAATATTTTCAATAGAGGCTTATTTGAAAACGGGAGTGAAATAAATGAAAACATCATAACTGGGCCCCCCAAGCAAGGAATCACTCAAAGTATGACCTCTCGGGCAGCCTCTCAGTGACTCGTCACTTAACACTCGTCACTTAGTCTTACCACAACTCATAATAATAGAAATCATAATAATTTTGTGGCGTGCAGCCCGATCCATATATTTATAGTCGATTACGCTCACTAGGGGTGTGCAGAATCCAGGGGGCTCCTACAGCCCAAGCATCATATCGCGGTGGCGCGCAGCTCGATATGTATGTGTATATATATATATATATATATATAGAATCCAGGGGGCTCCTACAGCACAAGCGTCATATCGCGGTGGATATATATATATATATATATATATATTGTTGTTGCGTGCAGCTCGATCCATAGCTCACATATATATAAATATCCTCACACTTAGTTCCTCATCCTCTCTTAGTCATTAACCTCACAACCTCTCGGGCACAATAGTGAAAATTAGGAAACTTAGTCCAAATAGTTCTCTCTTTTAAAAATGAAAAGAATAGACTCGTTTTAGGCATTTAACAGGTAAAACATGACTGAGGATATGCTTTTAGCTAGGGGTGTTCATAGTTCGGTTAGGATCGATCTTTTCTTTAAAAAAACCAAACCAAGTAAGTCGGTTTTTCAAATATTAGAACCAAACCAAACGAATTAAGTCGGTTTTTCTCGATTCGGTTTATGTCGGTTTTTCAATTTTTTTGGTTATTTGTCGGGTTTTTCTTAAATATAAGACATACACTACCAAACACATATTCTGGCGACTACATTTTCAATGTGACGCTATCAAATCAATTGCCTTTTGAGAAATCTATGATTTACCAAGATATATTGATGACAATCGAATCAAATAGTGATGAAAAATTTTAGAACTCAATTAAAAATATGTTATTTTTAACACGAAATACATTCTTACATTAAACAAAAGAAAACTACCAATAAAACTATAATGTAAAGGTAAAGAATTATATTAAAAGTGCAAACTATTAACATTTACCATAAATTTTTTGAAACTTTGTATAACAATATACATATATATAGGTGTACCAATAAATTTGAAATAGCTACTCCTATAGTCGGTTTGGTTCGATTTTTTCTTGACTAAAACCAAAACTAAACCAAATTTGACCGATTATTGAAATTCAAAACCAAACCCAAATCAAACCAAAATGTATCGGTTTTTTTTGGTCGGTTTGGTTTGGTTTTCGGTTTAGTTCGATTTTTCAGGATTTTATGAACACCCCTACTTTAGTAAGTAAAGCGAGGAAAACAGTTAAAATGCCCTTAAGGGTTTCTACAGGTCGGCACAAGGCCTCAAACATGGCATACAACCCATGATACAGTGTAACATCCAAAATAAGGAATAATATAATATTTCCAAACCAAATACGCGACATAATAGTCACTATGGGATGGACCAAGACACAGTCCCTACCGGTGCATGCCCACACACTCGTCACCTAGCATATGTGCCACCGTGTTTATCAAAACAAGTCAAATACCGGGGTTTTGTACCCTCAGTTCCAGATTTGCAATGGTTACTTACCTCAAACTGGTGAAAATACTACTCCGCGATGCCTTTACCCCTCGAATCAGCCTCCACTTGCGTCGAATCTATCCAAAATCACAACGAGGACGTCAAAATACGACAAGGGAACGAAACCCAAGCGAAAACAATCAAGATAATACCAAAATTCCGAAATTGGTCAAACCCGACCCCTAGTCCCACTTTTCGAAATTTAGAAATTTTGAAATCGGATTCCTTATCTTCCCACGACTTCATACATACCAAGAAAATCAAAATCCATCCACAAATGACCCATCAAATCCGAAATGTTTGGTCTCCAATTTCAAGCCCTAGCACTTCAATTTTATGCTTATATTTCCTGATTTTCTAGGTGAAATTTACATAATAATTGAGTTTTAAGAATCTTACCTCAAAATAATTCCCCTTGAATCCCTCTATAATTTCCTTCGAAAATCTCAAAAAATGACCAACTATGGAGGAAAATAACCCCACATTCGCGGACGAGATGAGTTTAAAACATTCTGCCAAGGCCTTAATTTCCTTCTTCGCGAACATAGTCAAAGCCTCACGTTCGCGAAGCACAAAATTCTGTTGACCAAAAATTCCTCTTCGCGAATGCGATACCTTAGCTTCACCAACCTATGCGAATGCAACCCAGACTCACGCGAACGCGATGCCTACCAATCCAGCCCTCCGCGAACACAGGACTACCCTTCGCAAATGCGAAGGCCAAACCTGACGCCTTCCTTCATGGCTCTTCGTGAACGCAAGGGTCTCTCGTGAACGGGAAGACCAAAGCAACTGCAATAGCTGAAACCATTTTTTTTTGCAATTTCTCTTAACTCAAAATGATCCGATCAACCCTCTGAAACTCACCCGAAGCCTCCGGGACCTCAACCAAAGGCACCAACATTCCCTAAAACCTTATTCAAACTTGTTCCACTCATCAAAAGACCTCAAACAACATCAAATCATCCAAAACACATTAGATTCAAGCCTAAGTTTCTAAAATCTTCCAAATTCTGCTTTTGATCAATAACCCAACCAAACCACGTCCGAATGACTTGAAATTTTGCATACTCATCCCAAATGACATAATGAAGCTACCGCAACTCTTAGAATTCCATTCCGACTACTATATCAAAATCTCACCAACCAATCAGAAATCGTAAAATATCAACTTCGCCAATTCAAGCCTAAATTTACTACGGACCTCTAAAACCTATTCTGATCACGCTCCTAAGTAACAAATCACCTTCGTATGCTAACCGAACCATCAAAACTCATATCCGATCCCTCTAACATATAAGTCAACATCTGGTTGACTTTTCCAACTTAAGATTCCTTAAAAGAGACTAAGTGTCTCTAACCTTACCAAATCCTTTCGAACTCGATCCGACCAACTCGATACCGCAAAACACGGATAAACAAAGCACAAAGAAGCAGAAATTAGGGAAATAGCGGTAACTCATGAGATGACTGGCCGGGTCATCACATCCTCCCCAACTTAAACAAATGTTCGTCCTCGAACGAGTCAAGAAACATACCTAAAGCCTCAAATATGTGAAGATATCTACTCATGATCTCCCACTCGGTCTCCTAGGTAGCCTCCTCCACAGGACGACCTTTACACTACACCTTTATTGAAGCTATATCCTTTGACTCAACTTCTGAACCTAACGACCCAAAATAGCTACTAGCTCCATATCATAGGTCAAATCATCATCCAACTGAACCGTGCTGAAGTCTAGAACATGAGACGGATCCCTAATATACTTCCGGAGCATAGAAACATGAAATTCTGGATGCACACTCGACAAGCTAGGTGGCTAAGCAAGCTCATAAGCCACCTCCCCAATCCTCTAGAGTACCTCAAAAGGCCCAATGAACTGCGGACTCAACTTCCCTTTCTTCCCAAATCTCATAACGCCATTCATGGGTGAGACCTTAAACAGAACCTTCTCAGCAACTATGTACGACACATCTCGCACCTTCCTGTTAGCATAACTCGTTTGCCTAATACTCCTTAGGATTTTTTTACCAGTCGACAAAATTTTAGGTGCTCCAGGTTCGGGTGTCGGACCCAATGCAAATGACGTGGGTTAAATCAAATGAAAATCTAGGTATTGGGCAGAATTTAAGTGTCATGACCCCAAATCCGGTCGTGATGGCGCCCAGCACATTGCTAGGCCAGCCTGACCAATCAATAACAATGACGGAGCTAGGAGCTCGCTTTATCCCATTTAAGCATATCAAAACATGAAGCAACAATGATACATATATCGAAAACGGGGAACCAAGTCCCAAAATATACCAACTCCCATAGACCGCAGGGTCAAGAGTCATGAGCCTCTAAAGAACATAAGTGTAATAAAGTTTATAACAAACTCGGTGCGGAAAGGAAAGACAACAAGATAAGAAATGATAGCTAGAAGGGGAGTCAGGTCCTGCGGATGCTGCAGCTACCTCGACTATCCCGCACAATGCCTCCGAGTAGCTACCGAATCAAGTCTGCTGAGAGGTACCTGGATCTGCACACAAGGTGCGGGGAGTAAAATGAGTACTGCCAGACTCAGTGGTAATAAACAAGGGTAAGACAGCGCAGATAAGAAATCCGCAATAAAGCACTATGTAAAGCTATAATCAAATACCCTGTCACAGAATCAATATCAACAGTAAATGTGCCAACAAGTATCAACAACAAAGTATAACAGCTATCAGATGTAGCTAAATGCAATGCAATGCATGAAATGACCGCTACGGCGCGTAGCCCGATCCAATTTGGGTACTCGTGCTCACTGTGGGGTTCAGACTCCGGAGGGGCTCCTACAGCCGAAGCACAATATCATGAGGCGTGCAGTTCGATCCAACATATATACCGCTGCGGCGCGCAGCCCGATCCACTACCAGTCAACTAATATGCAAATACAGCCTCGCAGGCTCAAAAGTAGTTTTGAAAACATCTTTTATCATTTTTCAGTTGAAAACAGTAATATCAAGTTCCAGAGATTGGAAGTAGCATGATAACAGAATAGCTACGGGTTGGTAGTAAATTAGCATGTCAATATCACAAGACAATGATAACGATCCTCGCGGGACCCAATAACTGGCTCACAGCCCACAGGTATACTCAACCGTCCAAGAAGGAGGTTCAACGGCTCAAGAGTAGCCACTATCACAATATAGTATGCAACCATCCGAGGAGGAGGTTCGACGGCTCAAGAATAGCCAATATCATAACACAGGTGCCAACAAGTCGGACTAAGCCATAGTCCCCAATCACAATCGACCCCGCACTCACACGAGAGTACGTGTCTCGCCGCTATACAGCGTCACAAAGTGGTATACCGGGGTTTCGAACCCGCTGGTCATCACCCACATCTATTACTCACCTCAATACAGCGCGACGACTACTCTACGATGCCTTTGCCACGAGAATCAAGCTCCGCACGCGTAGAATCTGATCAAATACAGTAGAGACACAACAAATTAGGCCAATGAGACGACACCCAATCAATACAACTCGATTTACACCGAAATTCACAAAGTTGCCAAAACCCGACTTTCGGTACGCTTCTCGAAAAATTACAAAAGTCACATATTCGGAATCCTCATCTCGATACGAGTCTAAGCATATCAATTTTACCAAATTCGGACTCCATTTGCCCACTCAAATCAGTGTTTTTCTTCAATTTTAGGCCTAGGGCTCAAACCCACCTTTAATCTTTCATTTATAGAGAATTAACCAAGGATTTCATGTTAAAATGATGTAATTAAGCCACAAAACTTACCTCCGACGACACCCCAATGATTTCTTAGCACTCTCCCGTCAATACCTTCTCTTAGAACTCAAAAATGGTGTTTTGGGGTGTGAAACCCACGACTGGTTCTGTTCTGGTTTTTAATTCACTGCCAGTCCAATTCCTTCATCGCGTTCGCGATGCCCCTCACGCGAACGCGATGCCTTAGCCCTTTTCTTCATCGCGAATGCGACGTGAAGTCACGCGTCCGCGAAGGCCAACTCCCCAATCTCCGGATTTTTACTCTACGCGAACGCGTCCCTGCCCATGCGAACGCGACGCTTCGCCTTTTCCTCTTACGCGAACGCGACCCAAACCATCGCGAACGCGATGCTTCCCTTCTTTCTCTTACACGAACGCGAACCCATCCTCGCGAATGCGATTCACCAAGATGCCCCAGCCTACGCGAATGCGGGCCTTGCCCTCGCGAACGCGAAGGCTTAAATTGTGCCCAGTGATCTGCAATTTACAGCAAACTTTTCATGTTCCAAAATTGCCGGATGATGGTCCGGATTCACCCCGCGGCCCCCGGGACCCCAACGAAAACCACCAACATACTCCAAAACACGATACGAACTTGTTCCAAGCATAAAAACACCATCCTAAACATCAAAATCACCAATTACACACGGATTCAAGCCTAAGTTTCTTCAAAACTTCCGAAACTAACATTCGATCAAAAACCCGACTAAACGACGTCCGAATGACCTGAATATTTGCGGACATATCCAAAATCACATAACAAAGCTACAGGAATTGTCGTAATTCCATTCCGACCCCCGGATCAAAATCTTACCTACCGTTCGGATTTCGCCAAAATTCAACCTTAGCCAATTCAAGCCTATTTCTACACCGGACCTCCAAATTCAATTCCGATCGCTCGCCTAAGTCACAAATCACCTCCCGGAACTAACCAAATCATCAGAATCTGATTCCGAGCCCTCTAACCAAATAGTCAACTCCAGGTTGACTTTCCATATTCAAGTTTCCTTCAAAAAGGCTATATGCCTCATTTTCAATCCAATTCACTCCTAACTCACCCGATAGATTCTAACACTGATATAAAAGCATGAAACATATAATTACAACATAACGGAGTGGTAATTCCTGTGATGACAGGCCGTGTCATCATTTATCAACATTTTCCAACGTACCTGGAGACAGAACTAATATAGCACACCACAGTGCAATCAGTTAACCAACAACAACCTCCCCAACTTGTATATGTCCCAAAACACCATATAGCTGAAATTTCACAGACCATCTGAACCATAAACCACATTGCACTTTCTGAAATCATATGCTAAATGATAATCCCATGCCTATACTCAGGATACACTCGAATCCATTGCAATAACCCATACTCACTACTCCGAGTGGGACCATATGATGTATCAACAACCCCATCACTCTAGACGATAGTCTCTAATCATAACAACTGGCCACAATAACCAATTACTAGCAGAAAGAAAATTCCTCATGAGCTAAAGTCTTAGTCCAGCACCTTCATATACTGCACACGGCAACCGAACATGCGATATATCGAATCCATCTCTCAGGTCACCCATTCATGAATCCATTTCTCTTTTAACTGATACCACAATAGATTTCGGAGTCGAACCTCGATATTACCTTTCTAACCAGCTGAAATCACATATACTCATACTCATTATTGGCTCCAACGATCATTTCGATTATAACACACCGCACCGGTGATATGACACCTCAACACCGGCCTAAGCCACTACAAGCACAACACAGTCTCCAAAAAAAACGATCCGAACATACTCGAATCATGACAAGCGACTCAAACAAAAGAGTAGTAATACAATTCCTCTGTACCATCATAACATGGAAGCGAGATCGCGTCTCGCATTATAGAAATAGAGTACATGACTCCTTCTCGAAAGGTCATAACATCACGTGGCTTTGCCACAATTCATGATTCTATCCAAACACCATTACTCATGAAGCACCTCGAGTTACCAAGCTCAAAAAGGTCAGCCACGCACATATTTAGGTCTAAACCCAAGCAATCAATCTCACCCACGGTGAAACAATTAATGTATGCTATTGTAACGACCCGGCCCGTCGTTACGGGAATTACCACCCCGTTACCTTGCATTTACATATATTATGCTTTTAAAACGGTATTAGAGTATATCGGGTGAGTTAGAAGTGATTTGGATTGAAAATGAAACAAATAGCATGTTTGAAGAAAGCTTGAATATGAAAAAGTCAACCAAGAGTTGACTATTGAGTTAGAGTGCTCGGAACCGGATTCTGATGATTCGACTAGTTCCGGGGGATCATTTATGACTTAGGAGAACAATCGGAATTGAATTCGGAGGTCGGTGTAGTTTTAAGCTTGAATTGGCGAATGTTGAATTTTGGCAAAAACCGGATGGTAGGTGATATTTTGATCCGCGTGTCGGAATGGAATTCCGACAATTTCTGTAGCTTCGTTATGTGATTTTGGAACTGCAAATTTTCAGGTCATTCGGACATCGTTTGATCGGGTTTTGGATTGAATGTTAGTTTTGAAAGTTTTGAAGAAACTTAGGCTTGAATCCGTGGTTAATTGATGATTTTGATGTTTAGGATGGTGTTTTTATGATTGGAACAAGTTCGTATCATGTTTTGGAGTATGTTGGTAGTTTTCGTTGGGATCCCGGGGGTCTCGGGATGAATACGGGGGTCCAAACGGACCATTTTTGAAAGAAAAGAGAAAAATCTGGTTGCTGTCATAACCTCAGCAGGCAATTGCTCTCCGCGATCGCGGGGATGGGGATGCGATCGCGTAGGGCTGGGGGCTAAGGCATCGCGATCGCAGGGTAAGAGTCGCGATCGCGTAGAGGTGAACGGGTGTTAATCGCGATCGCAGGCCAATATACGCGATCGCGTAGAAGAAGAAATGGGTCCAGGGAGAATGAGCTACGCGATCGCAGGAATGAAGGACGCGATCGCGTGAAGCAGGGTGATTGTGCATCGCGATCGCGTGAAGGAAGTCGCGATCGCGTGAGGCCGAGAATTTGAGCATCGCGATCGCGTGAGGAAGATCGCGATCGCGTAGAAGAACCTGTTCTGGCAGTGAACTTAAGTCCAGAAACAGAGAGTTACGGGTTTACACCCCCAAAACTCAATTTCAAGCCCTAGAGAGAAGAAAACTCGAGGAAATCACTGAGAAAAGTCATCGGGTATCGTCGGAGGTAAGATTCTTGACTCAAAAACATCAATTTATGGTAGTATTAACATCAATCTTCATGAAATTGGGTTGAAATCTTGAAGAAATGTGGCCTAAGTTTTGAAAACGGGATTTTTGGATTTGGGAGGCCATTTGAACTCCGATTTCGATAAATTTTATATGCACGGACTCGTGGCGAGATAAGGATCGCGTTGGTACTAATTTCGGAATTTTCCGAGCAGTGGGGCCCGGGGTCGGGTTTTACCAACTTAGTGTAATTTTGCGAATTTCATATAAATTGAAGTGGGTTATGATTCTTTGACCCGTATTTGATATAATTATTGTTATTTGACTAGATTCTACACACGAGGCAACGAAATTCAAAGGAAAAGGCATCGCGGACGATTCGACGACCGGCTAGAGGTGAGTAGTTTGTGTATATTGTAGCATGAGGGTTCGAAACCCCGGCTTAGCACATTGTGACGCTAATAGGGCGTGGCTCGCACACCGTGGCAGGTGCGGGATTGATTGTGATTGGGGATTGAGACTTGGTCCATCCCGGAAATGAATAATATGTGTTAGTGTTGGAAATACACCGTTTTTGCTATATTTGTGGGCTGTAAGCCTTGTTTGGGGCCTTGTGCCGATCTGTAGCGTCCTTAGAGGACAATATTTATGTGATAGCTGTAATTGCTTAAATCACTGATCTCAGTCCTGGAAATTGAAATCACACTTTTGAAATGCTAAGTCATCGGCTTTTACAAACTTAATAAGGTTAAAGTATTTTTCATAAATTATGAATTGAGAACTGGAATTAAGGAAAATGAATTGTTTTGTGACTTAATTGCTTGTTGTGGACTGAGTATGGGATCGGGCTGCACGCCGCGGTGGTTGATGTGAGGATCGGGCTGCACGCCGCAGCAGTATTGCGCTTGGGCTGTAGGAGCCCCTCGGAGTCTGTACACACCCCAGTGAGTGTCGTCGACGTTAAATTGGATCGGGCTACACGTCGTAGCGGTTATGTGCATTGCATTGCATCTTTAGAGGCTCTATTACTCTGTGGTAGCTGTATTGTATTATTGTTGCTAGTTCGTAGGAGATTCGGACTGTAGTGTAGCTTCATATTGTGGTATTTTGTGGATTTCTTACTTTCAGCTACATATATATATTTGTTACTCACTGAGTACTTAGTACTCACCCCTACTCCCTGCACCTTTTGTGTGCAGACTCAGGTACACAGGAGCAGTAGACGGACATCTCCGGCGTTTACATTGTCACATCGAGTTGCTGAGGTAGCTGCCTACGTTCGCAGAGCCTAGCTTCTCCTCTCATTCCAGTTGTTATTGTATATTTTGTATTCAGACTTGAGTACTTCTATATCGTACTCTCTATTTCCTATTGGGTTTTGTTAGAGGCTCTAGACTTGTGACTCCGGATCTTTGGGAGTGTCAGTATTTTGTTCAGTATTATTATTATTGGAGTTCTTAAACTCATATATTCTTCTTGGGTTGTCCATTTGGGACGGATATCTATGTGTTAATTGAATTGTTGGTCTGGCTGGCCTAGCTTGATTGTTGGGCGCCATCACGACCGGATTTGGGTCGTGACAAGTTGGTATCAGAGCCCTAGGTTATTAGGACTCGCGAGTCGTGAGCCGGTTTAGTAGGCTTTCGCGGATCGGTACGTAGACGTCCGTATCTATCTTCGAAGGGCTACGGAAACTTTAGGAAAAACCTCATTTTCTTGAATTCATATCGTGCGATTTGTGTTATCATGAAATTAAATCTTTCCATATTCTATTCTCTCGCGGATGGCGAGAACACGAGCTAACGGACGTGGCGGACGACCACCGGTGGCACCCGAGAGGCCGTGGTCGTGGTAGAGGTAGAGGCGACGGCACCGGCGCCGCACTGGCGACCCGCGGCCGATCGGACTCGGGGACCGGATTCCGGCGGTGAACGCTCGGCGGCTCGGGTTCGAGGCACCGGCGGTGCCTATTGTGATACGGGTCTTCGGGAGACCTTGGCTCGGATATTATCAGTGTGCACAGGATTGGCACGGGTAGTTGCTGCTACTGCTGCGGTATCATCTTCACGGGCGGGGGAGGGAATCGGACCCCGTGGCTCGCACACCGAGCCGGTTCGGCCGGTTGCGCCCGTTGCACCGGCTCCCTGCATATGTGGTTCCGGTTATGCCCGACGATGAGCGGCGTCGTTTGGAGAGATTTGAGAGGTTACGGCCTCCGACATTCAGTGGAGCTGAGGGCGAGGATGCCCGGGGTTTTCTTGACGGATGTCGGCGTATGCTTCGCACGCGGGTATTCTAGAGTCCAGCGGTGTTTCATTCACCACTTTCCAGTTCACAGGTGCAGCTTTCCGGTGGTGGGAGGATTTTGAGAGGCGTAGGCCCGGTGGGGCGGTGCCCTCGCGGCGACGAGTTCTCCGCGGTATTTTTGGAGAAGTACGTACCTCGGTCTCAGAGAGGGGCTGCGACGTCGGTTCGAGTGGTTGAAACGAGGAGAGATGACAGTTAATCGGTATGAGATGAGATTCGCACAAGCTGGCCCGTCGTGCCATGTGGATGGTTCCTACGCACAGGGAGAGGATCGGGAGATTTATTGATGGTCTTATTTATCCCATCCGCATATTGATGACCGGGGAGAGAGTTTCTACAGGGTTACCTTTGAGGAGGTGGTTGATGCTGCCGTCATATTGAGACAGATCGCCGCCGAGAGCGAGAGGAGAGAGAGGCTAAGAGGCCTCGTGGTGCGGGGATTATGGTGGTGCTCCGTCTAGGGGCCAATTTCGGCATAGCGAGAGGTCGCTCCTTCGGATCTCATCGGTGCGGAGCGTGCGCGAGTCCGGTGGGGTTTCATCGATCGTGGTCGTCAAGGCCGGCGGGGTTATCGGGGTCGGCGGGCCGTCGGCGAGTCGGCCACACGCGGGTGCTCTTCCGGCTCGAGCTGCGCTCGCTGTTTCCTCGGCGCGGGATTCGTCGGTAGCGAGGGGTCCTCGGCGGCCCCTTCTCCCATCTTCGGGCCGTTGTTTTGAGTGCGGTGATTTGGGCCATATCGGGAGAGAGTGTCCTCGGTGGCTTCGTAAGAGGTCACGGCGGAGGGATCAGCCCGTCTTCCACTCCTGTTTCTTCGGCGCCGGCACGGTCGGCTAGGACTGGTGGCCGGGTATCCAGAGGTCGCCCTAAGGGGCGAGGATCGTACTGGTGGAGGCGAGGCTCGTTTCTATGCTCTTCCGGACAGGAAGGATGCTAGCGCTTCAGATGCGGTTATTTCGGGTATTATCTCAGTCTGCCACAGGGATGCTTCCGTCTTATTTGATCCCGGATCCACCTATTCTTATGTCTCTACTTACTTTGCACATCATTTGGGTATGACCCGTGGTATCCTTGCTTTGCCCGTACATGTGTCTACCCCAGTGGGGGATACTGTTGTTGTGGATCAGGTATATCGATCCTGTATTATTACTATTGGGGGTCTGGAGACCCGAGTTGATCTATTACTACCGGGCATGGTAGATTTCGATGTTATTCTAGGCATGGATTGGCTATCTCCTTACCATGCGATTCTGGATTGTCATGCCAAGACAGTCACACTAGCTATTCCAGGTAATCCGAGGATCGAGTGGCGTGGCTTGACTGATTATGTGTCCGACAGGGTGATTTCGTATATAAAAGCTCAACGAATGATTGGCAAGGGTTGTTTGTCTTATTTGGCCTTCATTAGAAATGTTGAGGCTGAGACACCCAGTCTTGATTCGGTCCCCATTGTGAGGGAGTTTCCGGATGTATTTCCAGCAGACCTACCAGGCATGCCGCCTGACAGAGATATTGATTTTGGTATTGACTTGGTGCCGGGCACTCAGCCCATTTCTATTCCTCCTTATCGCATGGCACCGGCGGAGTTAAAAGAATTGAAAGAACAGCTTCAGGAACTCTTAGATAAGGGTTTCATTCATCCAAGTGTGTCACCTTGGGGTGCACCGGTGTTGTTCGTGAAGAAGAAAGATGGCACAATGAGAATGTGCATTGATTACAGGCAGCTGAACAAGGTAACAGTGAAGAATAAGTACCCATTACCTCGTATCGAGGACCTATTTGATCAGCTACAGGGAGCTAGTGTATTTTCTAAGATTGATCTTCGATCGGGCTATCATCAGTTGAAGATCAGGGACTCGGATATTATGAAGACAGCGTTCAGGACGCGATATGGGCACTACGAGTTCCTGGTGATGTCTTTCGGGTTGACTAATGCCCCAGCAGCATTCATGCACTTGATGAATAGTGTATTTCGGCCGTACCTTGATTCTTTTGTGATTGTGTTTATTGATGATATCCTGGTATACTCACGCGGCCAGGAGGAGCATGCACAACATTTGAGAGTGGCATTGCAGAGGTTGAGGGAAGAGAAGCTTTATGCAAAATTCTCTAAGTGTGAGTTCTGGCTTGATACTGTGGGTTTTCTGGGACATATAGTGTCCAGTGATGGTATTAGGGTTGATCCTCAGAAGGTCGAGGCAGTGCAGAATTGGCCAGACCTTCCTCAGCTACTGAGATCCGGAGTTTCCTCGGCTTGGCAGGCTACTACCCCAGGTTTGTTCAAGGTTTTTCATCTATTGCTTCACCTTTGACTAAGTTGACAGAGAAGAATGCTCCATTTGTGTGGTCTGATGAATGTGAGGAGAGCTTCCAGAAGCTCAAGGCGGCTTTGACCACAGCTCTGGTACTCGTGTTGCCATTAGCTTCAGGGTCCTATACGGTGTATTGTGATGCTTCTAGAGTTGGACTCGGTTGTGTGTTGATGCAGGAGGGTAGAGTTATTGCATATGCTTCTCGTCAGCTAAATCCCCGCGAGAAGAACTACCCTGTTCATGATTTGGAGTTAGTTGCTATTGTTCATGCCTTGAAGATTTGGAGGCATTACTTATATGGTGTATCTTGTGATGTATATACGGACCACCGCAGCCTTCAGCATTTGTTTAAGCAGAAAGATCTAAATTTGAGGCAGCGAAGATGGCTTGAGTTGCTTAAAGACTATGATATTACTATCTTGTACCATCCCGGGAAAGCCAATGTAGTGGCTGATGCATTGAGCCGGAAGGCTATTAGTATGGGCAGTTTGGCGTATATTCCGGTTGGGGAGAGACCCCTAGCAGTTGATGTTCAGGCGTTAGCTAATCAGATGGTAAGGCTGGATATTTCTGAGCCCGGTCGGGTGATGGCTTATGTAGTAGCTCGTTCTTCTTTATATGATCGTATTCGAGAGCGCCGGTATGATGATCCACACTTACTTGTCCCTAAGGACAGAGTTCAGCATGATGATGCTAGAGATGTCACTATTGATAGTGAGGGTGTATTGCGGATGCAGGGCCGGATATGCGTGCCAAATGTTGATGGCCTTCGTGAGTTGATATTGGAAGAGGCCCACAGCTCGCGGTATTCTATTCATCCAGGAGCCGCGAAGATGTATCAGGATTTGAAGCAGCATTTCTGGTGGAGAAAGATGAAGAAAGATATTGTGAGCCATGTGGCTCGGTGTCTAAACTGTCAGCAGGTCAAGTATGAGCATCAGAGACCTGGTGGTGTATTCCAGCGAATTGATATTCCTGAGTGGAAGTGGGAAAGAATAACTATGGACTTTGTTAGTGGACTCCCTCGGACGGCGAGGAAGTTTGATTCAGTTTGGGTGGTGGTGGATAGGTTGACCAAGTCAGCTCACTTCATCCCAGTGTGTACTACCTATACCTCAGAGCGGTTGGCAGAGATATTCATCCGTGAGATAGTGAGATTGCATGGAGTTCCTATTTCCATTATATCAGACAGAGGTACCCAGTTCACATCTCAGTTCTGGAGGACATTTCAGCGAGAGTTGGGTTCACAGGTAGAGTTGAGCACAGCATTTCATCCACAGACGGATGGGCAGTCTGAGCGTACTATTCGGATATTGGAGGACATGTTGCGTGCTTGTGTCATTGATTTTGGTGGTTCATGGGCTGATTATTTGCCTTTGGCGGAGTTTGCTTACAATAATAGCTATCGGTCCAGCATTCAGATGGCACCGTATGAAGCTTTATATGGGAGGCGGTGTAGGTCTCCGGTTGGTTGGTTCGAGCCCGGCGAGGCTAGGTTGTTAGGGACAGAGTTAGTCCAAGATGCCTTAGATAAGGTGAAGGTGATTCAGGAGAGACTTCGCACAGCTCAGTCGCGTCAGAAGAGTTATGCGGACCGGAAGGTCCGAGATGTGTCTTATTCAGTAGGTGAGAAGGTGTTGCTGAAAGTTTCGCCTATGAAAGGTGTTATGAGGTTTGGAAAGAAAGGGAAGTTGAGCCCGAGGTTCATTGGACCTTTTGAGGTGCTTAGGAAAGTTGGGGAGGTGGCTTATATGCTTGCTTTGCCACCCAGTTTGTCGGGAGTTCACCCGGTGTTCCATGTATCTATGCTCGGAAGTATGTCGGAGACCCGTCTCATGTGTTGGACTTCAGCACGATACAGCTAGATGAGGATTTGACTTATGATGTGGAACCAATAGCCATTTTGGGTCGACAGGTTCGTAAGCTGAGATCTAAAGATATAGCTTCAGTGAAAGTGCAGTGGAGAGGTCGTCCCGTGGAGGAGGCAAATTGGGAGACCGAACAGGAGATGCGGAGCAGATATCCACACTTGTTTGATGCTCCAGGTATGTTTCTTAACCCGCTCGCGGACGGGCGTTTGTTTAAGTTGGGGAGAATGTAACGACCCGGCCCGTCGTTACGGGAATTACCACCCCGTTACCTTGCATTTACATATATTATGCTTTTAAAACAGTATTAGAGTATATCGGGTGAGTTAGAAGTGATTTGGATTGAAAATGAAACAAATAGCATGTTTGAAGAAAGCTTGAATATGAAAAGTCAACCAAGAGTTGACTATTGAGTTAGAGTGCTCGGAACCGGATTCCGATGATTCGACTAGTTCCGGGGGATCATTTATGACTTAGGAGAACAATCGGAATTGAATTCGGAGGTCCGGTGTAGTTTTAAGCTTGAATTGGCGAATGTTGAATTTTGGCGAAAAACGGATGGTAGGTGATATTTTGATCCGGGGGTCGGAATGGAATTCCGACAATTTCTGTAGCTTCGTTATGTGATTTTGGATATGTCTGCAAATTTTCAGGTCATTCGGACATCGTTTGATCGGGTTTTGGATTGAATGTTAGTTTTGAAAGTTTTGAAGAAACTTAGGCTTGAATCCGTGGTTAATTGATGATTTTGATGTTTAGGATGGTGTTTTTATGATTGGAACAAGTTCGTATCATGTTTTGGAGTATGTTGGTAGTTTTCGTTGGGATCCCGGGAGTCTCGGGATGAATACGGGGGTCCAAACGGACCATTGTTGAAAGAAAAGAGAAAAATCTGGTTGCTGTCATAACCTCAGCAGGCAATTGCTCTCCGCGATCGCGGGGATGGGGATGCGATCGCGTAGGGCTGGGGGCTAAGGCATCGCGATCGCAGGGTAAGAGTCGCGATCGCGTAGAGGTGATCGGGTGTTAATCGCGATCGCAGGCCACTATACGCGATCGCGTAGAAGAAGAAATGGGTCCAGGGAGAATGAGCTACGCGATCGCAGGAATGAAGGACGCGATCGCGTGAGGCAGGGTGATTGTGCATCGCGATCGCGTGAAGGAAGTCGCGATCGCGTGAGGCCGAGAATTTGAGCATCGCGATCGCGTGAGGAAGATCGCGATCGCGTAGAAGAACCTGTTCTGGCAGTGAACTTAAGTCCAGAAACAGAGAGTTACGGGTTTACATCCCCAAAACTCAATTTCAAGCCCTAGAGAGAAGAAAACTCGAGGAAATCACTGAGAGAAGTCATCGGGTATCGTCGGAGGTAAGATTCTTGACTCAAAAACATCAATTTATGGTAGTATTAACATCAATCTTCATGAAATTGGGTTGAAATCTTGAAGAAATGTGGCCTAAGTTTTAAAAACGGGATTTTTGGATTTGGGAGGCCATTTGAACTCCGATTTCGATAAATTTTATATGCACGGACTCGTGGCGAGATAAGGATCGCGTTGGTACTAATTTCGGAATTTTCCGAGCAGTGGGGCCCGGGGTCGGGTTTTACCAACTTAGTGTAATTTTGCGAATTTCATATAAATTGAAGTGGGTTATGATTCTTTGACCCGTATTTGATATAATTATTGTTATTTGACTAGATTCTACACACGAGGCAACGAAATTCAAAGGAAAAGGCATCGCGGACGATTCGACGACCG
The DNA here is from genome assembly GCA_032618575.1 of Nicotiana noctiflora. Lineage (NCBI taxonomy): Eukaryota > Viridiplantae > Streptophyta > Magnoliopsida > Solanales > Solanaceae > Nicotiana > Nicotiana noctiflora. The sequence continues at coordinate 3,345 of JASVEL010001243.1, read as the reverse complement.
GCTAGAGGTGAGTAGTTTGTGTATATTGTAGCCTGAGGGTTCGAAACCCCGGCTTAGCACATTGTGATGCTAATAGGGCGTGGCTCGCACACCGTGGCAGGTGCGGGATTGATTGTGATTGGGGATTGAGACTTGGTCCATCCGGGAAGTGAATAATATGTTGTTAGTGTTGGAAATACACTGTATTTGCTATATTTGTGGGCTGTAAGCCTTGTTTGGGGCCTTGTGCCGATCTGCAGCGTCCTTAGAGGACAATATTTATGTGATAGCTAAAATTGCTTAAATCACTGATCTCGGTCCTGGAAATTGAAATCACACTTTTGAAATGTTAAGTCACCGGCTTTTACAAACTTAATAAAGTTAAAGTATTTTTCATAAATTATGAATTGAGAACTGGAAATAAGGAAAATGAATTGTTTTGTGACTTAATTGCTTGTTGTGGACTGAGTATGGGATCGGGCTGCACGCCGCAGTGGTTGATATGAGGATCGGGCTGCACGCCGCAGCAGTATTGCGCTTGGGCTGTAGGAGCCCCTCCGGAGTCTGTACACACCCCCAGTGAGCGCCGTCGACGTTAAATGGGATCGGGCTACACGCCGTAGCGGTTATGTGCATTGCATTGCATCTGTATTTGTTGAATTACTCTGTGGTAGTTGTATTGTATTATTGATGCTAGTTCGTAGGAGATTCGGACTGTAGTGTAGCTTCATATTGTGGTATTTTGTGAATTTCCTACTTTCAGCTGCCTTTATATATTTATTACTCACTGAGTACTTAGTACTCACCCTACTCCTGCACCTTTTGTGTGCAGACTCAGGTACTCATGAGCAGTAGACAGGCATTTCCGGTGGTTTCAGAGTCATATCGAGTTGCTGAGGTAGCTGCCTACGTTCGCAGAGCCTAGCTTCTCCTCTCATTCCAGTTGTTATTGTATATTTTGTATTCAGACTTGAGTACTTCTATATCGTACTCTCTATTTCCTATTGGGTTTTGTTAGAGGCTCTAGACTTGTGACTCCGGATCTTTGGGAGTGTCAGTATTTTGTTCAGTATTATTATTATTGGAGTTCTTAAACTCATATATTGCTCATGGAGCACCTCAAGTTACCAAGCTCAAACGGTCAGCCACACACATATTTACGTCTGAACTCCAGCAATCGACCTCATCCACGGTGAAACAATTAATGTATGCTATCAAATCCTGAAAGGACACAACCGATGTGCCATTCGCCGAGCGATACTCAATACGGACTTTTCCTCAGAAGCCAGGAGGTATTGTATACCAGGTAACATATAACTAACTATATTTTCACAATATTCTGTTGCGGCGTGCAACCCGCTCCAATGACATACCCGTGCCGGCGTGCCACCCGATCCGGATACCATACCTGTGGCGGCGCGCCACCCGATCCATATAGAACCGTCGCCAAAGAAATGCGCGTCGAGTCAAGTTGCTCATTATGGTAAACATATATATAGCCTCAAGTTCGGCCACCAGAAACGCATCATACAAAGTTCCTCAATACCAGAACTAAATCAATGGTAGAAACCTCTGCACTGATATCCACCACGAAGGTCCAACTGACAAAGCAATACCCACCAGCCGTCCGTTGGTTCTGAGGTACAACTACCCCACTGGAGCATACTCCGATGCACTCTACTACGCAATTTGTGCCATACCATCATAGTCCATATCACATTAGTCTAGACAACCTGGCCCAATGATGACCAGTCAGCAATCAAGTATCATAATCCAAATTCGTCATATCAAGTTGAGAGAGAAAGCCACTAGAGCTTCCGATTTTTAATAATCATAAAACGGTGTCGATACACATGATATACAACAACTGCATAGGCGGACTAACGAGAACTTCAAGTCTCCAACACATATATAACACATGAATCACAATGCCTGATCCCGTACTCCACTGTACAGATACATAACGCACATCAAGCGTCCATTCATACCACGAAAGCCATTCAGAAATTTCACTATGCCATCAACGGCTCAATTATTATAGTCGATCCAACAAGAGAATACCACCATACCACTGGATATTATCAGTTTACATTACCTTGTCCTTTTGGACCATATACCGTGCCAAATTACTAGAATAGCAGTACCATTTTCTTTAATCACCAGAAAGATCGATTCTTTAAATCACATGCAGCTGCCCGCGCTGCTAAATAATTTTAATGACTCCCCATATATTATGAACTGATCACAAAACCTTGAATATGTCATTATCAACTTTCCATAACACATCACATATACCATACCACACTAAGACAACATGGAAATTCATATCCCTTTCCTACGCCGCAAACATCGGCGCACTCAACTAGTCAAGGGCTTTCATGATCCCATATAGAGAAAACTCATTACACATTCCAAGCTTTACATACCAACAGGAATTACACTCATTTTCAAACCACGGTAAAACACATCACAAACTCTTTCTCCCAATTACATTGCATAAATTAAACTGCCAGGACTGAGTCCTTATACCCATATCAAGTTACACAACTGCCAGCGCTCAAGAGCTTTGTTGCACAATATCTGCAAGACTCATTACTTCAATCACATACCAATAATTAATCATATTCCTTATCATACCGTTTCGGTTTATTAACAAGTTGTTCCATCTACCCAGTTTCCTTTCTGATTCGTCTTTAATTTAATATTAGCCATTACCGTAGCACCATAATACATCAACTCATGTTACCACACTAGACTCGTACATAAGACCCATAGGCCACCGAATACTCCCTCAATGTCTCCTAGAAGTACCACCTTCTACGATACATTATTTTGAAGAACTTTATACGATTTGAATTCGCATTACCTTCCAATACGGTTACATAGAATCCCATCATTCACATAATATAACACAAGTCTTGACCTCTTCTAACAAAACCACCGTCTTTAGCCACATAATCTTAAGGCACCTGACAGTTACAAGCAAAATCTTGAACACTGCAAACCATTCTTGGGCATCATTCACCCTTATTCAATTATAATTCAACTGTCTTATTGAAGAGAACCACTCGTGCCTTGCTAGAACTCTGACACCGCAGAACATGATTATTTACAGGTACAATTTGCTATCTTTCTTTTTTATACACCGAACATTCTCTACCAACAGTAGTTCAAAACATCCTAGTATTACTTCACATCTACGAAGCACCATAACCTTGTCAGAATTTTCCTAACAAACTTAAAGACAGAATCAACATAGAACACAATAGTGCAATCAGTTAATCAATAGCAACCTCCCCAACTTAGCTCGAAGCCATATATCAAAGCACGTTTAACCGCTCATAGCATTCTTTACTCAAATGATGC
>JASVEL010001242.1:0-32424 GCA_032618575.1 Nicotiana noctiflora | reverse complement strand
TAGAAATGTCATTAAGACCTTGTTCAACTTTTTCATAACCTTATAAAAATGCTGAGTAGCAAAATACCATTTAAAAACCTTAGACCGAGACAAAAATATGCACAGTGTTATTATGACAATGATACCAATCCCTGAAGGATTCAAATAATCGGCACGAAGCCTAAGCACGATAATTAGTCCAATTCATGATAATTAATATCTTTTATTAGGATGTCAATTCAATTTCAAGCAATTAGGTGTTATTATTCATTACGCGGGACGGACCAAGTCACAATCCCCAATGGTGCTCTACCCCACGCCCGTTATCCGGCATGCAAGTCACCTCAATACAGCACTATGATGTGCAAGTCCGGGGTTTACAACCCTCAGGACATCATTTACAAGTATTACCCACCTCAAACCGGCAAAACGCTAGCCCTTAATGCCTTAGCTCCTCAAACCGGCCTCCACGCACGTAGAAACTAGCCAAAAATTAGTACAAATATATCATAATAGGCTAATGGAACAACACCCAATCGATAATAATATAAATATATGAAAAATCTCGAAACTAGCAAAACCCGAGCCTCGAGCCCGCTTCTCAATTCATATTTCTTGAATCCTCGTCTCGCCACGAGTCCGTACATACCAAGAACTCTCAATTCGGACCACAAATGGCCCTTCAAATCATAAATTTAAGATTTTTGCTCCAAGCCCTATTTTCTTGATTTTTAGCCATACATTCATGAATTTCATGGATTATTCTTGTATAAAAACATGTAATTAACTCATAAAACTTACCTCCAACGATTCCCAGTCGAAACCCCCTTCATTTCCCGTCCAAAACCTCTCAAGAGTGACCAAAAATGGTGGAAAAACGGGTTATTTTCGCGATTGGAATGTTTTAAAACATTCTGCCCAGGCATTTTGTTCATCGCGATCGCGTTAAATGCTTCGCGATCGCGGAGAACAAATTTCTGGCCCAAAAATTACCCTTCGCGATCAGCGGGAAAGGCTTCGCGATCGCGGTGCATAAATTCCGGTTCTTCCGGACAGGCTTCAGTATAATGGTCATAACTTTTTGCACACAACTCCAAATGACAAATGGTTTGATGTTCTGGAAACTAGACACATAGGGATATAACTTTTATGTGTTGCTCATTTCCTGAATCCTTATAAACTGTGAGATACATGCTTCCCAATGCATACATATGTATTAAAGATCCTCCTCGGACAGCCTATAGTATAATATCCATAACGTTTTACACCGACATCCAAATCTCTATGTCTTTATCTTTTTGAAAACTAGACAAGATGAGCTACAACTTTCATTTTTGAATGACCTCAAAATTCCTTATAGATAAAAAGATATGAGCTTCCGAAGTAGGACCTGCGCGACAGAAATTTCTTCTTCGCGATCGCAAAGAGCTTTACGCGATCGCGATTCATTAATGTTTTTCTCAGATTTTACTCACCGCGATCGCGACCAAATCCCCGCGATCGCATAGAGCACCGCTGTAGCCAAAAACCAGCAGTTCAAAATGGCTTAGAAATGGTCCGAAACCACCCCGAAACTCACCCGAGGCCCCCGGGACCTCAATCAAAAGTACCAACATGTCCTATAACCTTATTCAAACTTGTTCCAATCATCAAAATTCTATCGTTAACATCAAAATCGTCCGTTTTCAACAAATTCAAGCTTATGTTTAACTTTAACTTTCAAAATTCACATTCAATTCGAAACCCAACCAAATGACGTCCGAATGACCTGAAATTTTGCGGACAAGTCCAAAATCACCTAACGAAGCTACTACAACTCTCAGAATTCCATTTCGACTCCCGGATGAAAATATCACCTATCAACCGGAATTCGCCAAAATACTAACTTCGCCAAAATATGCTAACTTCTTCACCGGACCTCCAAAATTACTTTTGATTGCGCTCCTAAGTCACATTTCATCATCCTGAGCTAACCGAATCATCAAAATTCGATTCCGAGTACTCTAACTCATAAGTCAACATCCGGTTGACTTTTCCAACTTAAGTCTTCTTAAAATAGACTAAGTTTCTCATTTCTTAACAAAATTACTCCAATTTAATTCTAACGCACCTCAAAACAGTTTCAATACCACGACCACACATAGACCTCAGCTTAACAACACTGAGTACAACAATAATAACATGAGAATACGATATGTAAATCAACACAAGAATTTCAGAACACAGAGACACGGAAGAGCGGGCGCACAAAGAAAGACACAACATGGAGTAATGGTCTTGACAAGAATAATATGCAAGACATCATGGATAATATATTTATCCGCTGGTTAACCCGTTTGTTATCCGTATTAAATATGATCGGACTGACGCTTTATCCATCTTTTCATTATCCGTTTTCGGCCCAAACCATATCCAACCCGACCCGCCCATTTGCCACTCATACGTGCCACTAAAATGAAATAACATTTCATCGTTTGAGCTTGTATATATAGAGCACGTTTGGCTTAGCTGATTTAGAGTAGCTGATAAGCATTAGGCACGGAAAAGCAGTTTTAAGTGTTGAAGCTGATTTAAAAAATAAGCAGTTACGTATTTGGATAAAAGTGCTGAAATTAATAATAAGCAGCTGAAGAACTGGGTATACGAAGAGTTTTGTTCTAAAAGAAGTATTTAGGGATAGAATAGTAAATATTTTGGTCAAAACTAAAGTGCTATAAGCGAAAATTTGATAACTTGGGGGAGAACAACTTATGACTTTTGGCTTATTTTTGGCTTATAAGCACTTAACTTAGAGGGTATTTGGCAAAGCTTATAAGGTGGTCAAACTAGCTTATAAGCACTTTTTGGCTTATCTACGCATTTGGTAAAATTAAAAGTGCTTATAAGTTAAGTGCTTATAAGCCAAAAATAAGCCAAAAGTCATATGTTGGTGTCCTCCATCTTATCAAATTTCAACTTATAAGTACTTTAGGTTTGACCAAATATTTACTATTTTATCAATAAAATACTTCTTTTTAAAATAAACTCTTTGTATACCCAATTCTTCGGTTGCTTAATATTAATTTCAGTACATTTATCCTTACACGTAACTTCTTATTTTTTAAATCAGTTTCAGCACTTAAAAGTATTTTTCAGCATCTATTACTTATCAGTCACTCTAAATCAGCTAAGTCAAACGGGCTATTATAAATACTTTTATTTTTACCAAACGCGTAAATAAGCCAAAAAAATGCTTATAAAGTCAAACACCATCATTATTGCGCCTTAATATATTCAGTTTTTTCAGTTAACATCAGGTATAACTTCATTTCTCACAATTCCATAGTCCCCCCATCTCTCTCTCTCTCTCTAGTGTAATGGATACGGAGTTGACTCAGTTCCAGATTGCCAAGATGGAGGCGATTTTGGGATCTGACTCGGAGCCATTTGAAACCTTTATTTCCGATCAGATGTCGAGCTCCGAGGAAAATGACTCGGATGCTAATAAGTCAATGTTGAACATGATAAAGCACAAGGATCCTGAGTCTCTAGCTATTAAGCTTTGTAACTTCCTCAACTCTTCACAAAACATTGATTCCCGTAAAAAGTGTGCTGTCCTCCTAAGTAAGTTGCTTGCTGCTGATGATGATAATGATGACAAGTTGTGCAATACTTGGCGCAATCTAAGTGTTTCTACTCAATCCACAATCAAATGCACTCTCCTTAATCGTATCTCCCAAAATGAAGAATCAAAATCCATCATAGAAGAGCTGAGTGACACCATTTCGGATCTAGCTGCTTCACTTATACCAGATAATAACTGGCCCGAATTACTGCCATTCTTGTACCAATGCCTCACCTCCACTTCAAACCACAAGTTAAAAGAGTCGGCTTTCTTAATTTTTGCTCAACTAGCTGACGACATAGGTGAAACCATAGTCCGTAAGTACGTAAATATATTGCACCCTCTATTCCTTAATACACTGAATGACGATACCCACAATGATCTCAATGTGAGAATTGCTGCCACGACCGCTGTGATCAGCTTTATTCAGTGCATACCTAGTTCAAATGAAAAGGAGCGGTTTCAAGATGTCTTGCCAGGTATGATGAGGACGTTAACTGACGGATTGTGCAACGGTGATCAGGAGGATGCAGCAAAGGACGTGCTTGATCTTTTCATTGAGCTGGCCACTAATGATCCTAAATTCTTGCGGCTACAACTAGTGGTTGTCCTGGGCTCAATAATGGAGATAGCAGAGACTAAGAGTTTGGAAAAGGAGACGAGGCACTTGGCAATTGAGTTTATGTTAACTTTGGTTGAGGCCAGGGACAAGGTCCCTGGCATGATGAAGAAGGTGCCACGGTTTACATACACTTGTTTTGCTATCTTATTGAATTTGTTACTGGATATTAAGGATGAACCTAGTTGGCATAGTGCGGAGACCGAGCATGAGAATGCAGGGGCAAGAGACAGCTATGGTTTTGGTAAGAAGTGTTTAGGCCGGTTTTCTAAAGCATTAGGTGGCAAGACTGTTGCTCCTATTGCCATAGAGCAGCTGTCTGATTATTTAGTTGCCCCTGAATGGGAGAAACGTCACGCAGCTCTCATTGCACTTGCTTATATTGCTGAGGGAAGCTCAAAGGTACAAATCTGATGTCTCATTAGTGTATTTATCATGATTATGTTGCGATTATTGTGTAGCATTTAGGAGGTGCTTCTTTGCTTGCAAGCTCCTAGGATATAAGGTAGCTCCCCTATTTGTTTTAGTATACTTTTCTTAGGTTAAACCCATGGTTTATCTGTTTATAGGTGATGATCAAGTATTTGGAGCAAATAGTTAATATGGTTTTGCGTTCTTTCGAAGATCCTCATCCTCGAGTCAAATGGGCAGCAATTAATGCAATTTCCCAGCTGTCGACTGACTTCTGTCCAGATTTGCAAGAACAATATCATAACGAAGTATTGCCCGCATTAGCTGCAGCTATGGATGATTCTCAAAATCCACGAGTGCAGGTCTGACCAATGGTTGAACACTTCATGGTTGTTGCAGACTTCACAAAATAAAATTGCTGTTATAGAAGTATAAATTATTATTGATAAAAAAAATAAAAATAAAAAAACGGCAGAAGTATCTATCTTGCTGCACATTTACGAAGGGTTGCATATTCCATTAAATTGATGATCTTTAAATTTGCATAAGAATTCGTAGGTTTGATGTGTCATTACTGCTTCGTTTAGTTCATGATGCAACCTTGGTTACTCTTTTTACCCTTTTTGGCATTTTCATAGGCACTTGCAGCTGAAGCTGTCATGAATTTTTGCGAATCTAAAAAGCCAGAAACTCTGATACCCTACTTAGATGGAATACTCAACAGAGTGTTTGTACTTCTACAGGTATGCCAATATAGAGGCCACCATGGTATAAAGTTAGATTACTGCTGACAAGTCTAAGATATTCGTGCTGTTTTTTTCCTACTCATTTCTGTTGTTTGAAATGCAGAAAGACAATCAAATGGTTCGAGAAGCAGCATTACTTGCATTGGCTGCTACAGCTGGTTTGTCTAAGGTATTTACTTGCATTTATTTTTACTCAATATTTCTACTTATGATGGATAATGATGGCTACTATATTATTTGTACTTCAACAGGAGCACTTCCAGAAGTACTATGATTCTGTAATGCAATATTTGAAGACTATCCTGGTAGATGCAAATGATAAATCTGATCACATGCTTCAAAGCCAAGCCTTGGAGTGCATAAGCATGGTTGGGATGGCTGTAGGTAAAGAGAAATTCAGAGATGACTTTAAGCAGGTCTTCTCCCAACTATCCTCAGTACTTCTTTGTGCCTGTGCATGCGCAGAACGCATATGTTAGAGCTTTTGGGAAAAACATACTTGTGTCCGGTGTTTATGCCATAGCACATACACTTACCATGGTTAAGTAATAGTTTGAGGTGAAAATAGATGTTAATTAACAATGATCAAGTGACAAGTTTATGTAAAAGATACATGTCACGTGTTCATTGATTCTGCAGTGCCATTGCATATGGAATGCCATTTTTCTTGTTTGCATTTGCTAGCCTTTGTCATATGGCTTTCGCACAGGCCAGCCATAGTATTGATTATACCTATTTGAATTACAGACTAGCTTCATACTGTGGGGAGCAACGAATTGTGACTCACACACTCCTACTAGTTCCTTTTTGGTCCTAAATTCTTACTGTACTTTGGAACTCCTTTTCTTCTCTCAGTGGCACGGTGGCCTGATCTTGTTAATTATTCATTTCTCGAAGTGGAATATTTTTCTTATTTTATTTTTGTTGTCATTAAAGGTTATGGAAGTGCTTAAGTCATTACAAGAATCACAAGTAAAAGAGTTTTATACAATTGTTCGCAGTGTTCAGGTATGTGTTAATCCTTTGATTTTACGGGCTCAAAACTTTTTCTCCAGACTGGCCTCTCAGTATTTTCTCGATCTCATTTCAGGCATACGGTAGAATTTGCAAGTGCATGGGAAAGGATTTTCTTCCTTACATGAGTACCATCATTCCCCCTTTGGTTGAATGTGCTCAGCTTGAGCCCGATAAGACCGTATCCTCAGATAAATTAGATGATAGGTAAGCTTCAATCATGGAGGTTTGGCATTTTCTTTCTGTTATGAAGTTCATTTAGATTGTTTTTTCTTTCTTAATATGGATTTTTGCTTCATTTTCTAGACAATCTAGGATAAACGACTGAATCAGCAAAAGCCTATGTGACACCGTGTTCTTACAGTCTTCTAACAGAAAATAATCTTTATTTTCTATACTATTGCATCATATTCACTCTAGTTGCCAACAGTTGCTGGGCCCATGGATCTATATTGATGATTCACTAAATTTAGCATTTTAAAAGTATCATATAAATTTACGATTCTTAGGAGGAATACCATTATTTGATTAGTGTATAAATGATACGGAGTCGGCTAAGTTATAACTTATTTTTCTTACTTTTCGATCAGTAAAGAATTTGCTATTAGTGGAGAATCTAAAGGGGACGTGCACTGTAGATAATCAGGTCATATAGTGCTCCTGACCTTCTTAAGATATCCCCTTATAATGGTGTTGTATTCTTTATTGCATTAATCTTGAGCATGTTCAGTTTCCTTTCTAATTTTTATGCTTCTTCCTGCCAAAAAATCTCTTCTCAATATATTCAAATAACTTCCTGCCCTCCTCCTCGTTATCTCCAACTTTTACTCAATAATCATTAAATTATTGCCATTCAATGCATGATATTGTCTGTGTTTAAGTCTGCAACTCAAAGTAGCATAACATGTCCTCTAGATCATCAAAATTTGACCCGCTGATCTGTATTGCTTTGATGTCTGTGAGACATGGTGTCAACTAGTTTACCACATCCTGGTTTCAATCAGTTTTAGTAACCCAGTAAAAAATACAGTGTTCTTCACTCAGTTAATAGATATGATATCTATCAGACATAGGATTTCTTGTTATTTCTTTTACTTTACTTATCACTGCTAAGACTGCTAGGGAGAGGTGGTTATTCGGGCTATTAACGATCTTGCTTAAGTTTCACATTTTGCAGCATACACAAAGTCAAGTTTGGGAATGAAATAATGTGTGTCAAAGGAAGTGATCTCCTAGCAGGGAAATGTGTAGCCTGTCAAATACTTGCTTTATATGCTCAGGAATTGAAAGAAGACTTCTACCCATGGATTTCCCAAGTTAGTATGAATTGTCACTTACATGTTCACCTTTTGCTGTTAAGTGGACTCAAAATAATCAATTGAAATATGTGGCTTAAATCATGAAACAGGCTGCTTCAGTTTTAGTTCCCCTTCTGAAATTCGATTTCGACTATGGTGTCAGGGAAGGTGCTAGTGCTGGTAAAAAGAATCTCATGAATTTCATATGGTTTTCTTTATTTTTCTTTGACTTTCTCCAATACCTAATGAGATGTTTTAAATTGTGGTGGTTAAGCATTGTACTTCCTGTTGCATTCTGCTAAACTGGCGGTAGAGAATGGGACTGCTCAAGGTGGAAACCAGTTGTACCTCAAGCAGTTGTCTGGCGAGATAATACTGGCAATTGGGGACACTTTATATTCAGTTACCTTCACCACATTACTATTTACATTATCTCTTTCTGTGGGGAAAACTCATTTATCTGAATAATGAGAAACTAACACTTTGATTGCTGTCTCATGTAGGAGCATGACACAGAAGTATGTACAACTAAATTGAGTGGATTGAACGAATGCTTAGAGGTATGTTATGTTAAGGTAGTTTCATCACTATGATCCAAGTTTTCAGTGTTTTCTTATGTTGATGCTGTGCTGATTTTTAGCTTCTTATTTCCATAGTCTCATAATTACTCTCTCCATTCCAATTTATGTGAACCTGTTTGACTGGGCACGGAGTTTAATAAAAAATGAAGACTTTGGAAATTTGTGGTCCTAAACAAGTCAAAAAGGGGCTAGAGTATTTGTGTGGTTATAAAAGCTTCTCATTAAGGATAGAATTATAAGTTTAAGTTAAATTGTTAGAAAGAAGTCATTCTTTTTGGAACGGCTAAGTTTCTCCCACATGGCAGTTTAGGTGCCGTACCCGTGTCGACACGACACTAGTATGACTATGGGTATGGGATCTGTACCGGATCTGGTCAAACAATTTTGGGTACTTTGACCGCGACGAACGGAAAAATTTGAGATGAGATACAATTTGATTCCCGAAATTAGAACCAATACTGGGGTGAATTTGAAGAAAATAACATCTCTTATCTTGAAAATCAATCATTTACTTATCTAGAACTTGAGAATAAAAAAAGGAATCTACATTTTACAAGCTATTTATAAGTATTCCACAAAATTTCTCATAATTTAGATATATTTTTGTACATATTTAATTATTTTTAGTCGTATCCTCGCACCTGTATCCATACTTGGATACTTATCCCCGAATCTTAGAATTTTTGTTTAGAAGGATCTGATCTCTAGATCTGCACCCATGTCGGACACCCGCACACGTGTCAGAACAACTTAGTGGAACAAACCAAAAAAGAAATAGGTTCACATAAACTGGAACAGAGGGTATTACAAAAGTTCCCTCGACATGAATAGGTAAGACTGACAAAAACATATTCTTAACCATGGAGTAAACCACTGTTAAGTGAACTTATGAAATGTTTCATGATTTGTCTAAGCAAAAAACACCATTAGTTGTAGAAATTTAGTTAGAACGATAATTATTTTGCTGAATGAGTTGGCAGATTGATCATAATCTGCTCCTTCAATGTGCTGACAGATTTGATGATAATTTGTTTCTGTAAATATGGTACAGTAGATATTTAGGAAAATTTGTTAGAATTTATTCTAGGGAACTAGTTTAGATGTAATCCCTTGATTGAAGGTCCTCCTAAGAATTGGGGATTGATTAGGTGATTTAATTGTACCTATTGCCCTGTAAATACTGTACAATTCTATGAATAAAATAAGTCTTTTCTGTGTACAAAGTTTCATGGTATCAGAGCGGAACTTTCCTTTCTAATACCTTACGGCCAAAACAGCCTTTCACGGAGAGCGCCACTTTGCAACATCAACAGAAGCTGAAAGTTCTTCTCTTGAAGCTTCGGCAGAAAAAATGGTGACACAAGGAGGCGATTCCTCTCACATGTCCTTCCAGCTAACGTCCCATCGCTTAAACGGGAAGAACTATCTGGAATGGGCACAGTCCGTAAAGCTTGCAATCGATGGCCGTGGAAAATTGGGACATCTGACTGGAGAGACGAAAAAGCCAGAAGTCGGAGACCCAAAGATAAATGCCTGGAGATCAGAGAACTCACTCGTGATTGCCTGGCTAATAAATTCAATGGATCCCGTCATAGATAAATCTTATCTTTTTCTACCCACTGCTAGGGATGTGTGGGAAGCCGTTAGGGAGACATATTCTGATACAGAAAATGCTTCTCAGAGATTTGAGTTAAAAATTAAACTTTGGCAAGCTAAGCAAGGTGAGAGGGAAATAACTACTTTTTATAATGAAATGGTGTCTCTATGGCAGGAGTTAGATCAGTGTTACAATGATGAATGGGAGTGCCCTGCCGATAATGTGAAAGCAAGAAAAGGGGAAGAAAATGAGAGAGTTTACCTTTTTTTAGCAGGATTAATAAGGAGTTTTATGCGGTCAGGTCACGAATCCTAGGAAAGAACCCTCTGGTTTCACTTCGTGAAACCTTTTCTGAAATTAGGAGAGAGGAAACTAGGAGGAAAGTTATGTTAAAACCTCATTTGAACATTGAACTAAAACCTGTTGTAGATGTTTCAGCACTTGCAACATTGAAGAATGAAGATGATAAAAGGAAAAGGCCATGGTGCGATCATTACAAAAAACACTGGCATACCCGTGAAACATGTTGGAAGATTCATGGGAAACCACCAAACTGGAAGAAAAAAGGATCTCAACATGGACAGGCCTTCCAAACAACCTATTTTGATCAGGGGCAGCATCCTACTCCAGAAATGTCTCCATTCACAAAGGAACAACTGGAACTTCTGCACAAACTCCTTCAATCTCTACAATTTCGATCTGGTGGACCAGATCCTTTTAATCCTTCTTGTTCTTTTGCTCAAACAGGTAGTGTACCATCTGCGTTTCTTAGTGCCAACGTCAACCAAATAGATTCATGGATCATAGATTCAGGAGCTAGTGATCACATGACAAGAAGTTCCAATTTTTTCTTTACTTACACTCCTTGTGCAGGGAATAATAAAATCAAGATAGCTGATGGTTCCTTCTCAGCAATCGCTAGAAAAGGAACTGTTAAACTATCACCATCTCTCACACTTCATGATATCCTTCATGTTTCGAAACTCTCCTGCAATCTAATTTCTGTCAGTAAATTAACCCGTTCTTTGAATTGTCGTGCTATATTAGACTCTGATTTATGTGAATTTTAGGACAAGGTCTCGGGGAAGATGATTGGCAGTGCTAGAGAACCTGGAGGTCTTTATTTCCTTGATAAGCATCACCGATCTCCTTTTCCTTCTAAATAATATCAGTCTTCAAAACCTTTTATAATGATTCATAGTGATGTTTGGGGACATAGAATTTCCACAATGTTCGGAAAATGATGGTTTATAACTTTCATTGATGATCATACTAGATTAAGTTGGGTTTATTTATTAAAGGACAAAAGTGAGGTTAGGAATGTGGTTGAAACTTTCTATGTTATGGTGGAAATACAGTTTAATGAGAAAATCAAGATATTTCGAAGTGATAATGGTCGTGAATTTTTTAATGATCAATTAGGAAGTTTTTTCAGAAAAACTGGTGTAGTGCACCAAAGCTCTTGTCCAGATACTCCTCAACAAAATGGCATCGCAGAAAGGAAGAATAGGCACCTTTTAGAGGTAACTAGAGCTTTAATGTTTACTAGTAGAGTTCCACAGTTCCTTTGGGGAGAGGCTCTCTTGACCGCTACTTACCTTATTAATAGGATGCCATCTAGGATTCTGAAATTTAAAACACCTTTTAGTGTTTTTAGAGAGAGTTTTCCTAGTTCTAGGTTAAGTACAGATTTGCCTTTCAAGGTTTTTGGGTGTACGACTTTTGTTCATACTTATCATCACAATCGTAGTAAACTCGAACCACGAGCTAAGAAGTGTATTTTTGTAGGTTATGCTACAAGTCAAAAGGGATATAAGTGCTATGAGATCCACACACTAGGAAAATAATTGTCACAATGGATGTAACTTTCATTGAGTCGCAATTTTATTTTACTACTCATCTTCAGGGGGAGTATCATGCAAATGAAGATTCGTCTTTTTGGAATATTGGGGAAACTAGACATCTCACAGATAAAGGACTAGATTTTATAATAAATACTGATGTGGGGGATCTAGGAGAAAATATAAATAAGTGTGATCTAAGAGATGGAAAGAACTGTGATTCCAGAGATGAGGGGTACCTTATTGACTTAAATGATAAAAACCTTGATATCGAACCTGTAGAGCCTTTAAATGACACAAATGGAATTAGAGAACAAACAAAAGAAATACTGGTATATTCGAGGAGGAATAGAATTCAAGGGAAAAAGATAGAAGATCCTCAACACTATCAAAAGTCTGATCCACAAGACCTCACTAGAATTCAAAGTAATCTTCCAACAAAGTCTAATTTTAATTCCTTCTCAGATTTGGATCTTCCCATTGCAAAATGCAAAGGTGTCAGAAATACTCCTAAACATCCTATTTCTATGTTTCTGTCCTATGAAAAGTTATCTCCTAATTATTCTGCCTTTATCTCACAACTTTCCACAGTGGAGATTCCAAAAAATGTGCAGGATGCTCTACGGGTTCCAGAGTGGAAGGAGGTTGTTTTGCAATAAATGCGAGCTCTTGAAAAGAATGGGACATGGGAATTGGTGGATCTACCAAAGGGAAAGAAACCAGTGGGTTGCTAGTGGGTGTTCACAACCAAATTCAGAGCAGATGGATCTTTGGAGAGGTATAAGGCCCGCCTAGTAGCTAAAGGATTCACACAAACATATGTCGTTGACTATTTGGAGACGTTTGCTCCAGTAGCTAAGCTAAATTCAATTAGCGTCCTCTTGACAATCGCGGTAAATCTTGACTGGCCTCTTCAACAGCTGGATGTGAAGAATGCTTTCTTGAATGGGCAACTAGAGGAAGAAGTCTATATGGATCCTCCACCAGGTTTTGAAGGAAAGTATAATTCGAAGGTATGTAGGCTCCGAAGATCTCTTTACGGTCTAAAACAGTCTCCACGGGCTTGGTTCGAAAGGTTTACACAATTCGTGAAGAAGCTAGGGTATGTGCAAGGAGAAGCAGATCACACAATGTTTACCCGACATTCATTAGAAGGAAAAACAACAGTTCTTATAGTGTATGTCGACGATATCATTCTTACGGGAGATGACATGGTTGAAATAAAGAATCTGAAGGAGCACCTTGCCTCAGAATTTGAGATAAAAGATTTAGGCCCGCTGAAGTACTTTCTCGGCATGGAGATTGCACGATCGAGGAAAGGAATTGTAGTGTCACAACAAAAGTATATACTTGATTTGTTACAAGAAACAGGAATGAGTGGTTGTAGACCAGCTGAAACTCCAATTGACCCAAATCTAAAATTTGGAAATAAGGAAGGGAAATTGATTGATAAAGGCCAATATGAGAGATTGGTAGGCAAGTTGATTTACTTGTCTCATACTAGACCTGATATTGCCTTTGCTGTGAGCCTAGTCAGCCAGTTTATGTATTCTCCGCAGGAAGAACACCAAGAAGCTGTGTATCGAATCCTAAGGTATCTAAAGAGCTCTCCTGGGAAAGGGTTGTTCTTCCAGAATAAGGAGCAAAGAAGTGTTGAGGCTTATACTGATGTGGACTAGGCTGGGTCATCTTCTGATAGAAGGTCTGCATCTAGATATTGTACATTTGTTTGGGGAAATTTGGTAACATGGAGAAGTAAGAAGCAAAATGTGGTGGCTCGAAGTAGTGCCGAGGCTGAGTATCGATCCATGGCACACGGAATTTGCGAAATGTTGTGGCTCAAGAGACTTTTGGAAGAACTAAGAAGACTTATGAGTTTGCCAATGAAGTTTTACTTTGACAATAAGGATGCCATAAGCATTGCTCATAATCCAGTTCAACATGACAGAACAAAGCATGTCGAAGTGGACATACACTTTATTAAAGAGAAGATTGAAAATGGGAGTGTGTGCGTGCCTTTTGTTCCAACAAATAAACAAGTTGCAGATATTTTCACAAAAGGTCTTTTTAGAACTACTTTTGAGTTTTTTGTCAGCAAGTTAGGCATGTTCGATATTTACATGCCAACTTGAGGGGGAGTGTTGAATGAGCTGGCAGATAATCTGCTCCTTCAATGTGCTGGCAGATTTGATTATAATTTGCTTCTGTAAATATGGTACAGTAGATATTTAGGAAAATTTGTTAGAATTTATTCTAGGAAACTAGTTTAGATTTAATCCCTTGATTGAAGGTCCTCCTAAGAATTAGGGATTGATTAGGTGATTTGATTACCTATTGCCCTATAAATACTGTACAATTCTTAAGCCTTTTCTGTGTCCAAAGTTTTAACTTGGTATGGTCCTTTTTGTGTCTCCTTACAGATCTGTGGACCACTTCTCAATGAAGATCAGGTTCATAGCATCATTGATGAGATAAAGCACGTCATTATAGAAAGTTCACTTAGAAAAGGAGAACTCACAGAGAGAGCAAAAGCAGAAGACTTTGATGCTGAGGAAGCTGAATTGTTGAGGGAGGAAAGAGAGCAAGAAGAAGAAATTTTCCGCGGTGTATGGTTGATAGACATAACTCATGACACCATGTTGTCTTTATAGAACCTTTCACTTGAGGTTATTCTTGATTCACATAAACATTCGTTTTATCAGGTTGCTGACATCTTGATTACTTTGATCAAATCATTCAAAGCTGCTTTCTTGCCTTTCCTTGATGAGCTTTCATCATATCTAATGCCTATGACGGTGAGTTTCCACTCACGGTAACTAACGTCAATTTAACCTGCTAGGTTGTTTTCCTTTAATATTTCTCAAAGTTCTTTCTTTTTTCCTGCTTGAAGGGCAAGGATAACACAGCTAAAGAGAGAAATATATGTATTTGTATCTACGGTAAACTTGTGGAGCACTGCGGTGAAGCAGCTCTAAAGTAGGTCTATCTTTGTGAGTTTTTCTTAAATTAGATCATAATTCTGATAGTTACTTCTTTGTCTAAACTAGGTACTATAATATGTATCTTCCTTTTCTTTTGGACGCATGCAACGACGACAGTTCGGATATTAGACAGGTTTAATTTGTGTATCTTAGTGGTTGGGACAGTTTTTAATCAAGTTACAATTCTATTTGATTCATCCGAACACCATTAATGTCATGTTTAGAATGCACTTTATGGACTGGGGCTTTGCGCTGAATATGGTGGTTATGCTTTCAGACCTTTTATTGGAGGTATTATATTGTTCACCCTGTTATTTTGACACTTTACATCATGGAGGATGAGGCTATTAGGAGTGATATATTTTGGTATTTAATCATTCCCATGATTTCAGAAGCTCTTTCAAGGATCAATGTAGTCATTACGCATCTCAATGCTCTTGAACCTGAGAATGCAGAGGCATATGACAATGCTGTTTCTGCACTTGGTAAGATCTGTCAGTTTCATCGGGAAACTATTGACTCAGCGCAGGTACATCTTTCTAGGAATCTCTAACTTTTTATTGTTCATACATTGTGAATATACCTCAACTCATATGTACTTGAGTTATTCAAAATTATCGGGTTTAGATTTTGGGTACTTTGATCACTCTGAACTGCATGGAGGTTTCAATTACCCCAGTTATATATTTAGCTTTTCTTTTCCTATCTTTCCAGAAATGAAATTGTTTTACTAATTTAGATGCATATATGCTGGGATAACAACTTAGTTCCTCTTTAGATAATACCTGCATATATAGATTCTAGTGGTTGGTTTCCCTTCCAACTTATTTAGATTTTAATAACCTGTAGCTGAGGGTATTTAGTCAGCTTAAGAAAAGGAAACTTTAGACACTTTCTACGTGTTAAAATGAAACTTCTAGACTTTTATGTGTGTTGTTATTTTATTGTATTTGTAATATAATTTTGGAAATATAAATAAATATAAACAGAAATGTGCATGAACAGAAATAACAGAAAACCAATTCGAGTCCACTGAATTCACAGTGTTTCCTTAAGAAATTTAATCCCCTCCTAGTACTCAAGGTTATGAATTATTTCCTCACAGGATAGAACGAAACACACTGGTGTAGTGGTACTTGAAACCCCAGCGTTTCAGCGAACACAAAGTTCGGGAGAAAATCACACTTACTTTTGCTTTGTTTGATGTTAAAAATATGCAGAAGAAGGAGAGAAAACTCAGAAAATCGAAGTGAAATTCTGAGCAGAATAATTAATAAATAAATTTGGTCCAAAAAGTTAATCAATCGTCGATCATTTGACCAAATCCAAATCCGAATACAAATCTGAATCCGAAGTCGAAGCCGAAGCCGAGCGGAGCCGAGCCGAGCGAGCGACCACGACGACGGTGCGAGGCTTGCTTTCTTCTCAACTCTTTAAGGAAGAAGAGAAATTGCTTATATACCCATAAAAAACCTCTTCCTCTTCCGATATGGGACAATGCCCATTTACCAAAGAGGGAAAACTTGAAATTTCACTCAAAATTTTCATTTTCCTCCATTTCCCATTCACCTTCTTTTAAATATTTAATATATTAAAAATCCAACAATCCCCCACATGAATGGGGAATGGCTATATCGCGGAAGTATGCATGAAAAACTGTGTGATTCGCAAGTAAGGATTAATTGCATCTGGATAAGTAGGTTTCCCTTTGAACTTTCCGTAGTGAACTTATGTCGGATATACTCGATCAATCGGTAGATTTGATATCTTTGAACCGTCGAACTTTGGTGTATACCTAGACAACCACAAGTCACACAACCAACCCTTAACCGTCTTTGGTTCTCATTGTTGTGTTCGTTTCAGCCATGAACACCGCCTGGTTTCATAAGTGCGTAGAGAAATGGCCTTACAAAGTTCTCCTTGAAGCGGCTAACACTTCACATTTACATAGGTGATTCCTAAATATGTTATCCCGTAGATACACTATTTGATATACCGTGTATCAAATTTAGAAATCATTAAAAAGCCTTAATGCTTTATCCTTGGTACTGAACACTATCTTATACGAGAATGGACCAAAAGTTTATTTGACAATGTTGAACCGTCATAAATGACTTTGTTTGATCTCCTTGAACCTAGATCTTGGGATCTCCAATCTTTTAGGTAGAGTTACCGCCACTATGACTTATTCTCGGCCACAGTCCCATTCCCCTTGATGATTTCTCAACTACATCTCTAGTTAGGCCTTTTGTAAGTGGATCCGCCACATTATCACTTGACTTTACATAATCAATCGTGATAATTCCTCTATAGAGTAATTGTCTAACGGTTTTATGTCTTTGTCGTATATGACGAGATTTACCGTTATACATAATGCTCCCAGCCCTTCAGTTGCCGCTTGACTATCACAGTGTATGCATATTGGTGCCAAGGGTTTGGGCCAAAATGGAATATCTTCCAAGAAATTCCGGAGCCATTCAGCTTCTTCACCGGCTTTATCCAAGGCTATAAACTCAGCCTCCATTGTAGAGTGGGCAATACAAGTTTGTTTGGACGACTTCCAAGATACCGCTCCTCCACCAATGGTGAATACATATCCACTTGTGGACATGGAATCAGTTGATCCGGTGATCCAATTTGCATCACAGTATCCCTCAATGACCGCGGGATATTTACTATAGTGCAAAGCAAAGTCCTGGGTATGTACTAAGTACCCCGAAACTTGTTTCATGGCCATCCAATGAGATTGACCTGGATTGCTCGTATATCGACTCAATTTACTTATAGCACAGGCTATATCTAGTCGTGTACAATTCATGATGTACATTAAGCAATCCAACACACGAGCATAGTCCAATTGTGATATGCTTTGACCTTTGTTCTTTGCTAATGCAAGATTCACGTCAATTGGAGTCTTTGCAACTTTAAAGCCCAAGTGTTTGAATTTTTCAAGTACTGTCTTGATATAATGATATTGTGACAACGCCGGACCTTGAGAAGTCTTATGGATCTTCATTCCCGGAATTAAATCAGCAACTCCCAAGTCTTTCATATCAAACTTGCTAGTTAGCATATGCTTAGTAGCATTTATATTGGCAATGTCATTACTCATTATGAGCATATCATCCACATATAAGCAAACAATGACTATGTGATTTGGAACATTTTTAATGTACACACATTTATCACATTCATTGTCTTAAACCCATTTGACAACATTGTTTGGTCAAATTTTGCATACCATTGTTTGGGTGCTTGTTTTAATTCGTAAAGGGACTTAACAAGTCTACAGACCTTCTTTTCTTTATCTGGAACCACAAACCCTTCTGGTTGTTCCATGTATATTTCTTCCTCCAACTCTCCATTTAAGAAGGCCGTCTTAACATCCATTTGATGAATTTCAAGACCATAAACTGCAGCTAATGCTACTAACATTCATATAGGCGTAATTCTTGTAACTGGAGAGTGTGTATCAAAATAATCAAGACCTTCTCGTTGTATATACCCTTTGACCACAAGTCTTGCCTTGTATTTGTCAATAGTGTCATCATCTTTTATTTTCCTCTTAAAGATCCATTTAGAACCCAACGGTTTATTTCCAGGGGGAAGATCAACCAATTCTCATGTATGGTTGTTCAATATGGATTCTATTTCACTATTGACTGCCTCTTTCCATAACAATGATTCAGAAGAAGACAAAGCTTCTTTAAATGTTTGAGGCTCATTTTCCAATAAGAAAGTCACAAAATCTGGTCCAAATGAAGTAGTTCTTTGATGTTTACTACGCGTTGGATCTTCCTGGTTAAGTGTACTTTCTTTTGCTTCTTCCCGAGATCGTTTAGATCTTTCGCTAATCGACTCACATTTCTTTTTATATAGATATATATTTCAAAGAACTCAACATTATCTGATTGTATAACCGTATTATTATGAATGTCAGGATTTTCTGATTTATGAACCATAAATAGATATGCTTTACTATTAGTCGCATATCCTATGAAAACACAATCAACAGTTTTCGGTCCTATTTTTACCCTTTTGGGTTTAGGAACTTGCACTTTTGCCAAACACCTCCACACTTTAAAATAATTCAAGTTGGGCTTCCTTCCTTTCCATTTTTCATATGGAATGGATTGTGTTTTGCTATGGGGTACTCGATTTAGTATTCGACTAGCCGTAAGTACGGCTTCCCCCCACAAGTTCTATGGCAAACCAGAACTTATCAATAATGCGTTCATCATCTCCTTTAATGAACGATTCTTTCTTTCTGCAATCCCATTGGATTGGGGCATGTAAGGGGCCTTTGTTTGATGATTAATTCCATATTCTAAACATATTTGTTCAAAAGGAGATTCATATTCACCACCTCTATCACTTCTTATCATTTTGATTTTCTTGTTAAGTTGTGTTTCAACTTCATTTTTGTATTGTGCGTCTATTGCTTCATCTTTACTATTAAGTAAGTAAACATAGCAATATCGAGTATTATCGTCAATAAAAGTTATGAAATACTTCTTTCCATCGCGAGATGGTATTGACTTCATGTCACAAATATCTGTGTGAATTAAGTCTAAAGGATTTGAATTCCTTCCAACCGACTTATAAGGATGTTTAACATACTTAGATTCCACACATACTTGATATTTTGATTTGTCACATTCAAATTTAGGCAATACTTCCAGATTAATCATTTTCCGTAAGCATTTATAATTGATATGACCCAAACGTATATGCCATAATTCATTTGACTCAAGTAAGTAAGACGAAGCTAAAATTTTATTATTATTTTCAACCACCATTACATTCAGCTTGAAAAGGCCCTCAGTGAGGTAACCTTTTCCTACAAACATTTCAGTCTTAATTATTACAACTTTATCGGAAACAAAAACACATTTAAAATCATTCTTAACAAGAAGTCCAGTAGAGACCAAATGCTTCCTAATCTCGGGAACATGAAGAACGTTTTCAAAATCACCACTTTGCCGGAAGTCATTTTGAGAAATATCTTCCCACATCCTTCAACGTTGGTCTTTGAAGCATTTCCCAAAGAAATCGTCTCATCGGGTCCAACAGGAGCATAAGTAGCAAACGCTTCTCTAACAGCACAAACATGGAGAGTGGCTCCAGAATCAATCCACCACTCTTTAGGATTGCCTATCAAGTTGCATTCGGAAAGCATGGCATATAAATCATCAACATCATCATGTTTTTCAACCATGTATGCTTGACCCTTCTTCTTGTCTTTTTTCGGAGCACGACACTCCGTAGATTTGTGTCCGGTTTTTCCACAGTTGTAGCAGTTTCTACTGAATCGCTTCTTGCTTGGGTTGTATTTGGTCCAGAAGCCTTCTTCCTCTTTTTGATCTCTTCAACAATATTTGCTCCCATTATTGTTGAGTTTCCACGGCCTGTCTTTTCAACAGCTTTATTATCATCTTCGATTCTCAACCGAAGAATGAGATCTTCAAGGGATATCTCCTTGTGTTTGTGTTTCAAGTAGTTTTTGAAGTCCTTCCACAGGAGGCAACTTCTCAAACATTGCTGCTACTTGTAATGCTTCATTGATAACAAGACCTTTAATGAAATTTTCATTAGTAAAAATACTAAGATTACTACTTTCAACATCAATATTAATTTGATTTATACCTTCAGCAAAGAGATCGTGAATAATCACTTGCAATTCCTGGACTTGGGTAATAACAGACTTGCTATCTACCATTTTGTAGTCAGAAAACTTTGCAGCAACAAACTTTTTCAACCCGGCATCTTCAGTTTTGTATTTCTTTTCAAGTAGTCCACAGTTCCTTTGACGTTTCTATGTCACTGTAGACGTTATACAAAGCATCTTCCAGTCCGCTTAGAATATAATTCTTGCATAAAAAAATCTGAATGCTTCCACGCCTCAATGACGAGAAAGCGTTCAGTTTCTGGAGTTTCGTCGGACAACACAGGAACATCTTCCTTGATGAACTTTTGGAGACTAAGAGTAGTCAAATAGAAGAATATATTTTGTTGCCAACGCTTGTAATAAATCTCGAAAAATTTTCCGGGCTTTTCCTCCAGTGCCAATGCTACCAGAGTCGTTCGGCTTGTTGAGGCATTAGCAGTCACCATTGGAACAGCTTGGTTCTCATTCTCATTAGTCATTTCTGTAAAAGAATGACACAAATATTAAAATCACGTAGATTTTAATAGAGTACAAAACCACAAACGATTTACTCTTCCAGAAACAGTAAGAACAAATATAGAAATATATTAAATTCATTAAGCTTGTTATTATACTGTATTTGTAAAATTATTCTGAAAATATAAATAAATATAAACAGAAATGTGCATGAACAGAAATAACAGAAAACCAATTCGAGCCCACTGAATTCACAGTGTTTCCTTAAGGAATTTAATCCCCTCCTAGTACCCAAGGTTATGGATTATTTCCTCCCAAGATAGAACGAATTACACACTCGTGTAGTGGTACTTGAAACCCTAGTGTTTCAGCGAACACAAAGTTCGGGAGCAAATCACACTTACTTTTGCTTTGTTTGATGCTAAAAGTATGCAGAAGTAGGAGAGAAAACTCAGAAAATCGTAGTGAAATTCTGAGCAGAATAGTGTTGTATTTATAGCCAAAAGTTGGGCTGAAACCTGAAGAGGTGCAACTCTTCAGAATGGTTGTTTCTGCAAAACTGCCTCAGCATAAATGTCATTGTATAAATGGCTATTTACTCAACAATAAATAGGAAAAATAAAGAGGGAAAGTTGAAGAGGGTAGTTACTTTTCTGCTACCAAGCCTAAGCCGAAGCCGAGCCGAGCGAGTGACGACGACGGCGCGAGGCTTGCTTTCTTCTCAACTCTTTAAGAGCTAGAAGAAGAGCAATTGCTTATATACCCATAAAAAACCCCTTCCTCTTCCGATATGGGACAATGCCCATATACCAAGGAAGGGAACTTGAAATTTCACTCAAAAATTTTATTTCCCTCCATTTCCCATTCACCCTCTTTTAAATATTTAATATATTAAAAACCCAACATGTGTAACATACATTATCAATACCTCGGCTCTACGTACTAAAAGGAAACTGGACTGCATAGTGACTGATATTTGGTGCAAGTGGTTTGAAAGATAGAATTGATCATTGAACAGATGAATCTCATTAAGCCATGAGCAGCCTTTCAATACAATGAAATATGAAACTGACTTCCTAAATGTGCTCCTTTGACAACGGAGATTTATTTGACAAATCTTATCCTAACAAAATGCTAGAAAAAGGCCAAACTATAACAACCTAACATCATATTTCCTTTTATTTATACCTTTTTAGAGGGGTATGTCGCATTATACATATGCTCGCTATGTCATTGTTTTGGCAAAGCATGTAGCTTTTGATCTTCCAAAGAAAAAATGGCGCTCTTCCAATGTACATATTCTTGTTAAAGTACCACAAAATTCTCATTCCATGTTTTTTGGTAGATCATTGCTTGGTTGAATTGTCTTCCTATAAAAGATGACAAGGATGAAGCCAAAGTAGTTCACGGCCAGCTCTGTTCAATGGTTGAGAGGTATTGGACTAATTTTATCATCAACTGGTCTTTACTATTTGGAGTTTTCCATGTTACCTTAGCATTGTTCACTTATGTAACTTCATTTATAATTTGTTTCACATACAGTCAAGTAAATTCCAGTAGAATGACCCCAAGCTTGCGTGAAAAGTATGTACATATTAAATTTGTGGCTTAACAACCATCATCCAACAATGAAATTGAGAGAACTAGACTTAAATTTAATGTATGAGGTAAAACCATGTCAATCAAGTTTAAAACAATTTTAAAGTTCTGATTCAATGCCGATATGCAGTTTTTAATTTCTAGTTCGGATTCGATGACTAGCTTTCTTATACTAAATATCTAATTTCCTACACTTTACTGGGAAGAATGGAGCTTAGGCCTAACTCAACCTCAAAGGCAGAGAGTATTGCGCAAATACGTATAAAGAGACCACAATCTATTCCCTCAATCAATGTGGGACTTAACATTCCTAACTTATTCATACAAAAACAACAACAACAACCCAGTATAATTCCACAAGTGGAGTCTGGGGAATATGTACACAGGCCTTACCCCTACCCAGGGGGGCAGAGAGGTTGTTTCCAGGAGACCCTCGGCTCAAGACATCTACAAGAGACATCAACAAGAGACGATAAGTTAGTACTATCAATAGACTCATACTAAAAATAACATAAAATAACAACATAACACAAAATAATAAAGTGGCAGCAGTATAAGAAATATAAGAAATACGAAATAGATGAAAGGTATACTAATATCCAACAAATAACTCCACAACTGCCCCCTAACCTACTTTAATGCTCGACTTCCACAATCCCCTATCAAGGGCCATGTCCTCAGTAATCCTAAGACGCCCCAAGTCATACAAAGGCTCCTTAGTATTTGATTTATTTCCTTTGCCATACATTTATCTAGTGTCAGTCTCGTCAAGACGGAATGCATGTGTGCCTTGGTGCCTAGACAGAAGTGTCACCTAAGCGACATGAAACACCCAATATGCATTCAGTTAGCTGCATGGCTTAAATGTGTATCAAACATGCCTTCAGAAACATTTTTTTCAATATAGTGTATCTCATAGATCTTTCATTCAAAATAATCCAAAGAAACATAATGGTGATATTTTCCAATCTATTTTCCTCTCATAGCATATCTCTGTATTCTCCAAATTGAGGTAATGTTTCAATTGTTTAACTGTTTAAACATTACAATTAAGAGCAATGTGAACACTGAACAGTTTATATAGATTAATTTGATGTAACAGAATTTTGATTAAATTTTCAACTTGAGTGAAGCCTGTTGTACTAAAAGATGAACTTTCCTGACTCTAAAGATGTAATATGAGGTGTTAATATGTATTTAGTCTTTAATGTTTTTATCAAATCTTCTGACTCACAGATCAGACAGAGAACTTTGGGATCCCAACTATCTGCACCTTCCAAAGGTTATTTCAGTTTTTGCAGAGGTTAGTTCAAAATAGCAGGTGTAAGAATGAACTGTTCATTTGTGCTTGTTATAAAACAGGTGATTTTAATAGTTACTTTTGTAAGAAAGGAGGCAGAAAACCAGGGCCCGTAATCTATTAGTATCTGTTGGTAGTCCCACACATTTAGAGTCGGATTCAAAATTTAAGTTCTATGGTTCAACCTTAAGATTCTTAGCATTGAACCTTTTATATTTTAAACTTATGGGTTCGTATCTACTATTTATTGTAGTAATATTGAATTTTTATATATAAACTTATGTTCTGCATCGAAAGTACTTCATGATGCATCCGCCCTACACACAATAGGTGTGAGTCTGATTTTCACTGGCCCTTTCTCCCTTCCCCTTTCCCTGCCCTATGCAATAGGGAAAATAAAGACCAAAAAAAAAGGCAGTAGAAATTCATATTATCTAAAAGAAAAACCATGTCTTTTTATCTTAATTGTATCATGTGTTAGTCAGTTGGGAATTAGTGCTTCATCTGTCTATTTGGGGGGTTCAATTGATTGTTCCTTTTCGTTTGTTTTTCTTGTTTCACTAATGCAGTTTATTAATCTATTGATATGGCTGTCTTAATTACTTACTGTGACATTTACATCAAATTACATTTATGCTATTGTTGACGTTAAGTAATTGAAAGTTGGTTCTTTTGTAGGTTCTATGTGCTGGAGAGGATCTTGCTACGAAAGAAACTGCAAAACGCATGACTAATCTGTTGAGGCATTTTAGGAAAACTGTACCAATAGCCACCTGGGAATCAGCTTGTTCCTTGCTATTGCCTCAGCAGGAGATGGAATTGGAATCCATCCTGTCACCTGAAGAAGATGTTAATATTTCAGCCCATGCAATCAAACTACTAGTCTTGTGAACTTGTGGGGATCAAACATTTTTTATGCTAAATTCTATCTCACAAGCTCAAGGTGGGTCATGTGTAAGGTTTAGAGTTGGTATGGAGAGTCTTGTCTAGTCATTTTCTCGTTATTGTTTTTTGTTGCCAAAGTTCGGCTCTTGCCACTATTTTGAGTATTTCGTTCCCCACCTACTCCATCCGCACTAGGGATGGCAATAGGGGCAGGGCGGGATAGGCATGGCAGGGCAGGACAGGGCAAAATGTTATATTTAAAAAAAAATTAATGGGTTAGGACATGACAGGGTAAAGTTCGAATTATAGTTATAGCCTGTTTGACCAAGCTTTTTTTGAGCCAAATGTGCTTTTTTGGGTAAAAGTATTTTTGGCCAAATATTGAGGTGTTTGGCCAAGCTTTTAGAAGGAATAAAGTGTTTCGAGGAGAAACTAAAGCAGTTTTGAGAAGTAGAAAAATTGTAGTTTTCTCCAAATGTGCTTTGACAGAAGTGCTTTTGAGAAAAATACACTTATAGCCCGTTTATCCAAGTTTCTTAAGAGTCCAAAAGTGCTTTTTTTCTCCAAAAACACTTTTTCCCCTAGCTTAGGTGTTTCGCCAAGCTTTTTGAGGGATAAAGTGCTTTTAGGAAGACACAGAAGCAATTTCTAAGAAGTAGAAAAAAGTAGCTTCTTCCTAAAAACAGAAACAGAAGCAGTTTTGACTTTTGTTCTTACCAAAAATATCATTACAAAAATAAAGTATTAACCAAAATAATGTCACGACCCAAAATACCGATCGTGGTGGCGATTAAACAATTAACCACAACCCTTTTCCTTAAACATTTAGCCATTTTTGTGCAGGTTTAAATATCATACTTTCATTAATAAGCGTTTAAAACAACAGATAAATATGTGGAAATCAATAAAACATGAACTACACAACCCCAACAAATCTGGTGTCGCGAGTCTAGAGCCTCTAATACAAGTTAGAATACCTACTACATCAATAGTCTAGTAAATGCGGAAAAAGGATAATAAGATAGAGGGGAGAAACAGGACTGCGGACGCCATGCACCTACCTGGAAATCTTCGTCAACACACTGAATCAGCTAAAAGCCCTCATTCGGACGCTCAAGCACCTGCATCTGCACTCAAGGTGGAGGGAGTAATGTGAGTACGTCAATTCAGTAAGTAACAAAAGTAAGTAAGTACTGAAAGCAGTGATGAGCAGTTCAAAAAGCATATAACTAAGAAATCACAGAATAACAGATCAACTTTAAAGTTTAAAACTAGTTTTGCGAAAGAATCAACTTTTCTAGTTTAAACATTTGTAATCAAATACTTAACAATATTTTCAATAGAGGCTTATTTGAAAACGGGAGTGAAATAAATGAAAACATCATAACTGGGCCCCCCAAGCAAGGAATCACTCAAAGTATGACCTCTCGGGCAGCCTCTCAGTGACTCGTCACTTAACACTCGTCACTTAGTCTTACCACAACTCATAATAATAGAAATCATAATAATTTTGTGGCGTGCAGCCCGATCCATATATTTATAGTCGATTACGCTCACTAGGGGTGTGCAGAATCCAGGGGGCTCCTACAGCACAAGCGTCATATCGCGGTGGATATATATATATATATATATATATATTGTTGTTGCGTGCAGCTCGATCCATAGCTCACATATATATAAATATCCTCACACTTAGTTCCTCATCCTCTCTTAGTCATTAACCTCACAACCTCTCGGGCACAATAGTGAAAATTAGGAAACTTAGTCCAAATAGTTCTCTCTTTTAAAAATGAAAATAATAGACCCATTTTAGGCATTTAACAGGTAAAACATGATTGAGGATATGCTTTTAGCTAGGGGTGTTCATAGTTCGGTTAGGATCAATCTTTTCTTAAAAAAAAACCAAACCAAGTAAGTCGGTTTTTCAAATATTAGAACCAAACTAAACGAATTAAGTCGGTTTTTCTCGATTCGGTTTATGTCGGTTTTTCAATTTTTTTGGTTATTTATCGGTTTTTTCTTAAATATAAGACATACACTACCAAACACATATTCTGTCGACTACATTTTCAATGTAACGCTATCAAATCAATTACCCTTTGAGAAATCTATGATTTACCAAGATATATTGATGACAATCGAATCAAATAGTGATGAAAAATTTTAGAACTCAATTAAAAATATGTTATTTTTAACACGAAATACATTCTTACATTAAACAAAAGAAAACTACCAATAAAACTATAATGTAAAGGTAAAGAATTATATTAAAAGTGCAAACTATTAACATTTACCATAAATTTTTTGAAACTTTGTATAACAATATACATATATATAGGTGTACCAATAAATTTGAAATAGCTACTCCTATAGTCGGTTTGGTTCGATTTTTTTCTTTACTAAAACCAAAACTAAACAAAATTTGACCGATTATTGAAATTCAAAACCAAACCCAAATCAAACCAAAATGTATCGATTTTTTTTGGTCGGTTTGGTTTGGTTTTCGGTTTTGTTCGGTTTTTTAGGATTTTATGAACACCCCTACTTTAGTAAGTAAAGCGAGGAAAACAGTTAAAATGCCCTTAAGGGTTTCTACAAGTCGGCACAAGGCCTCAAACATGGCACACATCCCATGATACAGTGTACATCCAAAATAAGGAATAATATAATATTTCCAAACCAAATACGCGACATAATAGTCACTATGGGATGGACCAAGACACAGTCCCTACCGGTGCACACCCACACACTCGTCACCTAGCATATGTGCCACCGTGTTTATCAAAACAAGTCAAATACCGGGGTTTTGTACCCTCAGTTCCAGATTTGCAATGGTTACTTACCTCAAACTGGTGAAAATACTACTCTGCGATGCCTTTACCCCTCGCATTGGCCTCCACTCGCGTCGAATCTATCCAACATCACAACGAGGACGTCAAATTATGACAAGGGAACGAAACCCAAGCAAAAACAATCAAGATAATACCAAAATTCCGAAATTGGTCAAACCCGGCCCCTAGTCCCACTTTTCGAAATTTAGAAATTTTGAAATTGGATTCCTTATCTTCCCACGACTTCATACATACCAAGAACATCAAAATCCATCCACAAATGACCCATCAAATCTGAAATATTTGGTCTCCAATTTCAAGCCCTGGCACTTCAACTTTAGGCTTATATTTCTTGATTTTCTAGGTGAAATTTACATAATAATTGAGTTTTAAGAATCTTACCTCAAAGTAATTCCCCTTGAATCCCTCTATAATTTCCTTCGAAAATCTCAAAAAATGACCAACTATGGAGGAAAATAACCCCACATTCGCGGACGAAACGAGTTTAAAACATTCTTCCAAGGCCTTCATTTCCTTCTCGCGAACATAGTCAAAGCCTCACGTTCGCGAAGCACAAAATTCTGTTGACCAAAAATTCCTCTTCGCGAATGCGATACCTTAGCTTCACCAACCTATGTGAATGCAACCCAGACTCACGCGAACGCGATGCCTACCAATCCAGCCCTCCGTGAACACAGGACTACCCTTCGCGAATGCGAAGGCCAAACCTGACGCCTTCCTTCGTGGCTCTTCGTGAACGCGAGGGTCTCTCGTGAACGGGAAGACCAAAGCAACTGCAATAGATGAAACCATTTTTTTGCAATTTCTCTTAACTTAAAATAATCCGAGCAACCCTCTGAAACTCACCCGAAGCCCCCGGACCTCAACCAAAGGCACCAACATTCCCTAAAACCTTATTCAAACTTGTTCCACTCATCAAAAGACCTCAAACAACATCAAATCACCCAAAACACATTAGATTCAAGCCTAAGTTTCTAAAATCTTTCAAATTCTGCTTTTGATCAAAAACCCAACCAAACCACGCCCGAATGACTTGAAATTTTTCACACTCATCCCAAATGACATAATGAAGTTACCGCAACTCTTAGAATTCCATTCCGACTACTATATCAAAATCTCACCAACCAATCAGAAATCGTAAAATATCAACTTCGCCAATTCAAGCCTAAATTTACTACGGACCTCTAAAACCTATTCTGATCACGCTCCTAAGTAACAAATAACCTTCGGATGCTAATCGAACCATAAAAACTCATATCCGATCCCTCTAACATATAAGTCAACATCTGGTTGACTTTTCCAACTTAAGATTCCTTAAAAGAGACTAAGTGTCTCTAACCTTACCAAATCCTTTCGAACTCGATCCGACCAACTCGATACCGCAAAACACGGATAAACAAAGCACAAAGAAGCAGAAATTAGGGAAATAGCGGTAACTCATGAGATGACTGGCCGGGTCATCACATCCTCCCCAACTTAAACAAATGTTCGTCCTCGAACGAGTCAAGAAACATACCTAAAGCCTCAAATAGGTGAAGATATCTACTCATGATCTCCCGCTCGGTCTCCTAGGTAGCCTCCTCCACAGGCCGACCTTTACACTACACCTTTATTGAAGCTATATCCTTTGACTCAACTTATGAACCTAACGACCCAAAATAGCTACTAGCTCCATATCATAGGTCAAATCATCATCCAACTGAACCGTGATAAAGTCTAGAACATGAGACGGATCCCTAATATACTTCCGGAGCATAGAAACATGAAATTCTGGATGCACACTCGACAAGCTAGGTGGCTAAGCAAGCTCATAAGCCACCTCCCCAATCCTCTAGAGTACCTCAAAAGGCCCAATGAACTGCGGACTCAACTTCCCTTTCTTCCCAAATCTCATAACGCCATTCATGGGTGAGACCTTAAACAGAACCTTCTCAGCAACTATGTACGACACATCTCGCACCTTCCTGTTAGCATAACTCGTTTGCCTAATACTCCTTAGGATTTTTTTACCAGTCGACAAAATTTTAGGTGCTCCAGGTTCGGGCGTCGGACCCAATGCAAATGATGTGGGTTAAATCAAATGAAAATCTAGGTATTTGGCAGAATTTAAGTGTCATGACCCCAAATTCGGTCGTGAGGGCGCCCAGCACATTGCTAGGCCAGCCTGACTAATCAATAACAATGACGGAGCTAGGAGCTCGCTTTATCCCATTTAAGCATATCAAAACATGAAACAACAGTGATACATATATCGAAAACGGGGAACCAAGTCCCAAAATATACCAACTCCCATAGACCGCAGGGTCAAGAGTCATGAGCCTCTAAAGAACATAAGTGTAATAAAGTTTATAACAAACTCAGTGCGGAAAGGAAAGACAACAAGATAAGAAATGACAGCTAGAAGGGAGTCAGGTCCTGCGGACGCTGCAACTACCTCGACTATCCCGCACAATGCCTCCGAGCGGCTACCGAATCAGGTCTGCTGAGAAGTACCTGAATTTACTCACAAGGTGCAGGGAGTAAAATGAGTACTGCCAGACTTAGTGGTAATAAACAAGGGTAAGACAGCGTAGATAAGAATCCATAGTAAAGCACAATGTAAAGCTATATCAATACCCTGTAACAGTTCAATACCAATAGTAGAGAGAGCCAACAATATTAATAACAAGTACAACAGCTAGCAGATGTAGCTAAATGCAATGCAATGCATGAAATGACCGCTACGACGCGTAGCCCGATCCAATTTGGGTACTCGTGCTCACTGTGGGGGTTCAGACTCCGGAGGGGCTCCTACAGCCCAAGCACAATATTACTGCGGCGTGCAGTCCAATCCAACATATATACCGCTGCGGCGCGCAGCCCTATCCACTACCAGTCAACTAAATACAGCCTCGCAGGCTCAAAAGTAGTTTTGAAAACCCTTTTTATCATTTTTCAGTTGGAAAACAGTAATATCAAGTTCCACAGATTAGAAATAACATGATAACAGAAATAGCTACGGACTGGTAGTAAATTAGCATGTCAATATCACAAGATAATGATAACGATCCTCGCGGGACCCAATAACTGGCTCATAGCCCACAAGTATACTCAACCGTCCAAGAAGGAGGTTCAACGGCTCAAGAGTAGCCACTATCACAATATAGTATGCAACCATCCGAGGAGGTTCGACGGCTCAAGAATAGCCAATATCACAACACAGTGCCAACAATTCGGACTAAGCCATAGTCCCCAATCACAATCGACCCCGCACTCACAAGAGAGTACGTGTCTCGCCGCTATACAGCGTCACAAAGTGGTATACCCTCAATACAGCGCGACGACTACTCTACGATGCCTTTGCCATGAGAATCAAGCTCCGCACGCGTATAATCTAATCAAATACAGTGAATACATATCAAATTAGACCAATGGAACGATACCCAGTAAAAACAACTCAATTTACACCGAAATTCACAAAGTTGCCAAAACCCGACTTTCGGTACGCTTCTTGAAAAATTACAAAAGTCACATATTCGGAATCCTCATCTCGATATGAGTCTAGGCATATAATATTTACCAAAATCAGACTCCATTTGCTCACTCAAATCAGTGTTTTTCTTCAATTTTAGGCCTAGGACTCAAACCCACCTTTAATCTTTCATTTACAGAGAATTAACCAAGGATTTCATGTTAAAATGATGTAATTAAGCCACAAAACTTACCTCCGATGATACCCCAATGATTTCCCAGCACTCTCCCGTCAATACCTTCTCTTAGAACTCAAAAATGGTGTTTTGGGTTGTGAAACCCGCGACTGGTTTTGTTCTGGTTTTTAA
The DNA here is from genome assembly GCA_032618575.1 of Nicotiana noctiflora. NCBI lineage: Eukaryota > Viridiplantae > Streptophyta > Magnoliopsida > Solanales > Solanaceae > Nicotiana > Nicotiana noctiflora. The sequence continues at coordinate 1,175 of JASVEL010001242.1, read as the reverse complement.
TTCACTACCAGTCCAATTCCTTCATCGCGTTCGCGATGCCTCTCATGCGAACGCGATGCCTTAGCCCTTTTCTTTATCGTGAACGCGACGTGAAGTCACACGTCCGCGAAGGCCAACTCCCCAATCTCCGAATTTTTACTCTACGTGAACGCGTCCCTGCCCACGCGAACGCGATGCTTCGCCTTTTTCACTTACGCGAACGCGACCCAAACCATCGCGAACGCGATGATTCCCTTCTTTCTCTTACGCGAATGTGGTGCCTCCCTTCGAGAATGCATTGACCAAGATGCCCCAGCCTACACGAACGCGGGCCTAGCCCTCGCGAACGTGAAGGCTTAAATTGTGCCCAGTGATCTGCAATTTACAGCAGACTTTTCATGTTCCAAAAATGCCGGATGATGGTCCGGATTCACCTGGAGGCCTCCGGGACCACAACGAAAACCACCAACATACTCCAAAACACGATACGAACTTGTTCCAAGCATAAAAACACCATCCTAAACATCAAAATCACCAAATACACACAGATTCAAGCCTAAGTTTCTTCAAAACTTCTGAAACTAACATTCGATCAAAAACCCGACTAAACGACGTCCGAATGACCTGAACATTTGCGGACATATCCAAAATCACATAACAAAGCTACAGGAATTGTCGTAATTCCATTCCGACCCCCGGATCAAAATCTTACCTACCGTTCGGATTTCGCCAAAATTCAACCTTAGCCAATTCAAGCCTATTTCTACACCGGACCTCCAAATTCAATTCCGATCGCTCGTCTAAGTCACAAATCACCTCCCGGAACTAACCAAATCATCAGAATTTGATTTCGAGTCCTCTAACCAAATAGTCAACTCTAGGTTGACTTTCCATATTCAAGTTTCCTTCAAAAAGGCTATATGCCTCATTTTCAATCCAATTCACTCCTAACTCACCCGATAGATTCTAACACTGATATAAAAGCATGAAACATATAATTACAACATAACGGAGTGGTAATTCCTGTGATGACAGGCCGTGTCATCATTTATCAACATTTTCCAACGTACCTGGAGACAGAACTAATATAGCACACCACAGTGCAATCAGTTAACCAACAACAACCTCCCCAACTTGGCTCGGAGCCATACATCAAAGCACTTTTAGCCACTCATAGCATTCTTACTCAAATGATG
>JASVEL010001241.1:0-84617 GCA_032618575.1 Nicotiana noctiflora | reverse complement strand
CTTACCTATTTCTATTCCGCGGAGACTATGAGGTAGCTGCCGACTTCCGCAGAACCTGTTTTCTCCTTCTTTATCATTTTGTTGTTTCCATTCTGCTTATTCTGGATTTCGTAGTGGATCTCATTTGTAGAGGCTCAGACTTGTGACACCACGATTTAATGGGACTGTATTCGTGTATTTCATGTCTACACTTCTTGATTTGTTATAAAGATAAGCTAATTATGCTGATTACTCAGTATTAATTCATAACTGGCTGGTTTAAATGGATAAGATGGTCGGGCTTGCCTAGCAATGTGTTAGGCGCCATCACGACCGGGGATTGGGTCGTGACAGGATATCATTACATTTTTCAGTATATAATAGTATACAATGAATGAAATCTAGATATTAAAATCATAATAATCGTATAATTGTAATAATACTATCACGTATCGAATAATTTTTCCTTGAATAATATAATGGAAATTATAATTATTTCAACCAATAGGACATAAGATAATTATATATACTAAGTGTAGATTCAAAATATAGATAATTAATTCAAATGATATTAGAACGATATTATACTCATTTCCGTGATAATTAGTAAATCTATTATCATATGTATGTAACTATATGCATTATGAACTTATAATTATAGTATTGTATATTATTAAAATATGTCATATTAGATGTTGAACCTATACTCATATGTAATATCATATATGAGTATAGGGTTGTACAATTATTATTACGTCCAATGTTATTGTGATGACCCGGCCCGTCATCATGTGAGTTATCACCCCGTTATCCCCGCTATTTGTTTGTTAATGTTGTAATATGCATGTTGGGTAAGTTTGGGTCAAACCGGGTTGAGTTTGGTTGAAATTGAGACAAATAGTCTCTTAGAAGAAGGAATAGTTGAGAAAAGTCAGCTGGATGTTGACTTGTGAGTTACACAGCTCGGAATCGAATTCTGATGATTCGGTCAGCTCCGGGAGGTCATTTATGAGCTAGGAGAGCGATCGGAAGTGAATTTGGAGGTCCGGTGTAGTTTTAGGTTTGAATTGGCTAAAGTTGAATTTTGGCGATGTCCGATCGGTAGGTGAGATTTTGATCCGGGAGATCAGGACAGGCTCATACTAGGTGATTCAGCAGCACTTTGGGAGACTTCGAGGTATGATCTGCTACGTCCGCGTATCCGGAGGCCCTCCTTCTATTCTGATAGTATTAGTAGATGTTTTCCTTCATTTCGTTGTTAGATACTCTTTACACATAGAGCCACAGTTGTATACTCTATTTTAGTCTATGTTGCTGTGGGATTCCGGGTCTTGGTGGTGTTTTATACAGTGTGTTTGACGGGTGTATGTGCCAAGCGGCACGGATTACATTTCCTTTTTATATTATTCTTCCGCTATTTCTTATTTAATGTTCATAAACCGGTATATTCCGCAACGTGTTAGGCTTACCTAGTCGTGGGGACTGGGTGCCGTCGTGACATGTTCACGATTGGTGAACTAGGGTCGTGACAAGTTGGTATCAGAGCCTAGGTTAACAAGTCTCGTGAGTCATGAGCCGGTTTAGTAGAGTCTCATGGATCGGTACGGGGACGCCTGTACTTATCCTCGGGAGGCTGCAAACCTTTTAGGAAAGTTTCAATTCTTGGAATTCTTGTCGTGCGATTACTTTTGTCATGAACTAAACTTTGCCACTCTATTCTCTCGCAGATGGCGAGAACTCGAGCTTCCGGACGGGGAGGACGACCACCACTACCACCTGCTAGAGGCCGTCGATGCGGTCGTGGTCGTGGCGGAGGTCGGGCAGCTGATACAGTACCAGCTGACCCACAGCCCCCAGTTGCAGAGGCTCCAGCAGCGCCAGTTCAGGCGCTAGCTGTGCCCATTATCATTCCGTGTCTACAGGAGACCCTGGCTCAGATACTAGCAGTTTGCACTCGCCTGGCATAGGCGGTTTCAGTTACTACTTTGGCAGCTGCATCAGAGACCGGGCGGTGTTCTTCAGTGTATGGTTATTCCCGAGTGGAAATGGGAGAGGATCACCATGGATTTTGTTACTGGACTCCCTCGGACAGTGAGGAAGTTTGATTCTGTATGGGTGATTGTAGATCGACTGACTAAGTCCGCACATTTCATCCCAGTTAGTACTACTTACTCATCAGAGTGGTTGGCAACGATCTTTATTCGGGAGATTGTCAGGTTGCATGGGGTCCCAGTGTCTACTATATCTGACAGAGGTATCAGTTCACTTCTCAGTTTTGGAGAGCATTTCAGTGAGAGATGGATACGCGGGTTGAGTTAAACACCGCATTTTGTAGATGCGTGATTTTGCCCCTACCCGAGATGTTTTTTATATTTTTAGCGTAAAATATTTAGTTTAGTTTTAATATAGCTATTTTAGCTAAATTTGACTCTTTTACTTTATTTTTACCTTAAAATGAAAAATAACAAAAATATAGTTTTATTAATGTTTCGTAGTCATTTTAAACTTGAAAAATACAAAAATAGTACTTTATATTTTTATCTTTTTATAAAAACGAAAATAATAAAAAATAGTTTCATTAATATTTTGTAGTTATTTTAAACTTGAAAAATATAAAAAAATAGTTTTATTTAATTATGAGTATTATAGTTATTTTGATTACCTAGGATTAATTAAATAACACCATTCTCGGTTCCAGGCGAAGAATAATATTCGGGTTCAAACTACCCGATTTTATAATTTTCGGACCTAGCCCGTAATAATCCGAGTCCACCATACTTTGAACACAGACAAAAATAGCTCATACAACACATATGACACACACTACACTAACGGGGACAATACATAATGGGATGGGGGAATAAGAAGAAAAAGGACAAAGGGAAAAAGACAAAGGAAGAAAGACAAAAGGAAAAAAACAAAGGTAAAGGACAAAACTTGTATGGGCTTCATTTTAAAAAACAAATACAATACACATACATATGTGCTGTACATCACGTTCAAAGAGAGGGGGGACCTTCAACATTCTTTAAGAAGAGAAAACAAAAACAAGGAAAAGAGAGAGCTTTCTTGGAGGCAAAAATCGGGCAGCAATTGAGGACACCCCATCTTCTTTGATTTCCAATAACTGACTCATATATTTTCAAAACTCATTGGAAGAGTCTAGGCATTGAAAAATTGGTAGAATATTTCTAAACAAAATCTAATCAAGCCAATAAAAATCAGTTGGCGATTCGGAAGAGCCAAATCCGGCAGCCTCCATAGAAAAACAACCTTGATTGGCCATAAAGAGTTATCGGTGGATTTGCTGTTTCGTCGCTGATTTTTGCTGAGTCCGCGTATCTGAGTTTCCTAGTTTGTTCTTCGTCTTTGTTTGATTCTGTTTCTACCTGTGTTGCTACTGTCCAGTTGGAATTTACCCGGATGCTTTGCTGATTTTTTGCGTGAGTTAGCTGGGTTTCAATTTCAATTTGGATTGCTATCCGAGATGTAGTTCGAGGTCAGAATCCGAGGTTGCCATTGAATTTTTCCATCCGGTCAGTTGGTTCCAGCTTCATTTTTTTTTAATTTTAGCTTGTTCGATTGTTTTGGTCTGAAAATATGCACAAGTGATTCGTTTGCCTTGGATAATTTATTGCAATTACTAGTATCTCATTTTAATTGTTTACTTCATTTACAGCTAACTTAACTAAGTTTTTTGGTTGAATAAATATGAATTGCCACCCATTGCTTGCGATAATGGAAATAATCTTGTGTGTATTCTATGAAAGCTTGTTGAAGTGTAACCACTGATTTGCGATTTGAATCGCCTCTTCGACATAGTAATCTTCACGGTTGTTGGTCTGGTAGTTATTTTAAAAGGTCATTTTGTCATTCGAGTTCCCTTGCTCGTTAAGTTTGGTGCAAATTGCATTGTCGTGTTACTGTAGTCGTATTGGTTATGATTATTGAAATTGGAACTTATGGTTAAGTGTGTTTTAGGTTGTTAATGAGATTGAGTCTTCTGCCAAGCATTCCCCATTCCATTGGTGTAAAGAGTGAGATTAAAGCTATTTCCTTTTAGAGTTGGTTTGAGTTTGTTTACTGAAGATACGAAACGAGCTTGTGCTTCTTATTTGAGCTCACACTTGATCGTATAAGCTTTAAAGCTTTCCATCGGTATAATTTCTCAGCAATACGGTTAAATATGGTATTATTAAATAGCATACAGTTATACATTGCCTGTTATCTAAGCCTACTCAGGTTTCTTTAGAGTTTGATTTTCACAAAGCTCATATGGCCCTCATTTCATTAATCTTGTTTTGTCCTTAGAATTCGAGGCGTGCCATTTAGCAAATTTTCATGGCCCTCGCAAAGTTGTAAACGCAAAATTACTTTAGGCGCGTTAGTTAATAATAATACCTTCCTAATCACGGGTGCGCATTTATGTGACCCAAATATTACTCTCGACGAAGTCAAAATGTACCAAAGGCCACAGGCGTACAGGTACGATGTGGTCTGAAGTACGTTATCACGACGTCGCAATTCCATAAAAATGACAATAATCATAAAGCGGTTAAAAGTTGAAATTTACACATAGGTTAAAGCACATTATAAAAATCAGACAAATAAGCCAAGTATGGCAGTTGAGCGACCGTGCTAGAACCACGGAACTCGGGAATGCCTAAAACCTTCTCCCGAGTTAACAGAATTCCTTATCTGGATTTTTGGTTCGCGGACTGTTATATAGAGTCAAACCTTTCCTCGATTCGGGATTCGAACCGGTGACTTGGGACACCATAAATCTCCCGAGTGGCGACTCTGAATCTCTTAATAAATGAATCCCGTTTCGATTGTCCTTTAATTGAAAAAAACTCTTTCTACCAAGCCCCTCGCGGGCCTGCGGAAAAAGGAGGTGTGACAGCTCTGGCGACTCTGCTGGGGACATTGACCTAGAACCACTGGTTCAGGGTTAGAAATTCGAGCTTAGAATAATTGTTGTATTTGACTTTGTTTATTATCTGATTTCTGATATGATATATGCTTAATGTGCAAAAATGATGATTTTTACCGCTTTGATATTATCTGAACTGTACATATAAACTGTGCCGAAACCTTTCTTTTCTCACCTCCGGGGATGTGCTCACTGGTTGAGACTCCCTATTCTGTTAGTGTCATACCCCGAAAAAAGAAAGAGGCTCGGAAAGTTTCTAAGCCGGCTGGCCTTTTGGTTCCCGGAAAGGAGCTCCTTCCTCAACTCGAGTTGTCCACTCGGGTACACAGTCTAAATTATATACCCATGTTTTGAACTTAGAATAACGTGACTTCATGCCGGATCCCTAGTAGGAACGCTTATTTGCATCATGTTGCATTTGACTTAGGGGGCTCAACACATGGGTTGGGTCCGTCTAGGACAGGCAACCTGAAATAAAAAAAAAACTATCATGTTGCATCATGTTTGTTTCACGCAGTTATCTGTTTCAGACTTGAATGCCGACCGACTTGTAAATATTGAGGAAAAAAAAATAACATTGTAGAGAGATAACTACTCATTTTTAGAAACAAAGCAATGCCCGAGTAATATCAAAACTCTACCGGATTTTGAGAATAAAAAGAAAAAAAGGGGGAAATTGTTATTTTCAAAATAGTTTGTTTTTTACTTAAAAAGAAAAAAAAATGTTTTTTTATTAAAAAAAAATATTTATTTGTTTGTCAATAAAATGAAAATTATGATAGTTCATTTTATATGCCAATGAATTGAAAAAAAATATATAATAGTTTTTATTCAAAAGTAGTTTGCTCTATCTGACCGAACTACGCAGGTTTGATTCTCGCCATTAGGTGGGATACGTAGGCAACCCTCGTCGGGTCCAACCACCCCTTCAAAAAATTAAAAAAAAATGTCGAAGTTTTAGTTTTCAATAAAATCAAAGTAACGCTGTTTTTGAAAATAGCCGAATGTTCCGAAAGGACATCGGAAGGCTGTTTTTGCAAAAATGGCCACTTTGAAGTCTTTTTTTTTTTTTTTGAATAATAGCCTTGAAATATTCCATGTGGAAATGTTGAAAGGCCGTAGCCTCAAAATAAAGTTTGGGATACCACCCCTTTTAAAAAAAATAAAAAAAAATGTGTGTTTAATTTCGTCAATAAAATCAAAGTGATGCCGTTTTTGGAAATAGTCGAATGTTCTGAAAGGACGTCGGAAGGTTGTTTTTGCAAAAATAGCCGCTTTGAGTCATTTTAGATAATTTACGAGCATAGCCTTGAAATATTCCTTGTGGAAATGTTGCAAGGCCATAACCATAAAATCAAGTTCGGGTTCACACCCCTTTTGCAGAAATAACCAAAAAAAAATGTGTCAAATTTTTTATTTTATTATAAATAAATCGGGTGATGCTATTCTTGTTTAAAATAAGCCGAATGTTCCCCAAAAGGACGCCAGAAGGCTATTTTTGCAAGAATAGCCACTTTGAGTCTTTGTAAATAATTTTTGGGCACAGCCTTGAAATATTCCCTCGTGGAAATATTGAAAGGCCGTATCCGCAAAATTAAGTTTGAGTCATCACTCAATTTTGCAAAAAAAAAAAACATATGGTTTTGCTGAAATGGCCACATTTGGCATTTAAACTTTCTCAGTCTTGTGTTGGCCTGTGTCAGTGCTGAACGATGCCCTATGGGCCCTAAGATGAAAAATTTTGAATTTGTAGTCTCTTAAATAAAATTTTGCAAAAATAGCCGCTTTGTCAAGTATGTCATTACATGGCTGATTTTGTAGAAATAGTCATAATTGGCGCTAAAAAATATTCTTATTCTTGTAGAAATCTCTGGCACAAGGTGTGAAAGTTTTTCATCAGAGTTTGTAGTTGGAGTTGGCTTTTACAAATTTTCTTCAAAAAAAAAAGAAAAAAAATCAAATAAACATCTTTTTATTTCTTGCATTAATTTGCAAGAACTACGCTCGATCTGATTCATGCGGGGTCATGATACGTAGGCAATCTCCATAAGATTCGACCACAACCGTATATGTATATATATTAAAAAAAAATTTGATAAGGACTGGCTGAGTCCATTCTAACATGTTTTGTCTTGAATTGTAAAGTAAGTAGATGGTGGTTGGTTTGTGACAAGCGGACAACGCAAGATCCCCGAAAGATGGTACTAGAGGAAATTTCCAAATACCTTATAACCCACTTTCAAACCAAGGGTATTGAAGGGAACTGAAGTTGAAGGATAATTTCACACCAATAGGAGTTTCCTATGCAAGCTTATTTGAGAAGTTAAAGCAACAAGACATGATTGCACCCATCCCTCCAAATCATGTGGACCCACGTGCAAGGAACTTTGACCCATCTAAAAGGTGTGAATACCATTCCCATGCCCAGGGGCACAGCATGGAAAGTTGTCGGGATTTGAAAAGGGAAATAGAAAGGATGATCCAAGAAAGATTGATTGTGATTCATAACAGTGACACCCAGAATATCGCGCTGAATCCGTTACCTGCACCTGATGATACACACTTTCTGGCGGTGATGCCTGGTGACACGGAATATGAGAATCCACTCAGGAATTTGCCGACTGAAATGAGAGAAGGCCATAGTGGTTCTGATAATCAAATTCGTGGCTAAATGTCAGGCTTATCAATTGGAGAGTCACTTATGGTGGCTTATTTTGTTTTCATTTCTATTTGTCCGAGTTATTTCAGAATGGTAATCCGAATTTTGCTTTGTGGCTCAAACCTTTTATCCTTGTATTTTTCTTTTGATCATAGTGTCTCATCTAAGGGGTCTAGGTTCTAAGGGTTGTAACCCCAATTTTGTTTTTTGGTTGTTCGAGTCGTTGTTTTATCGGTTAATACAATGACCTATTTTATATTATTTCTAGACATTTTCTGTTATTTAGTCCTCTCCTTCCTATAGTTCTTTTTCTGCTAGCTCTAATGACATGACGTGCGCGCATAGTTCTGGCATGATCTTAAAAGTTAATCACAAAACCATTGGGAGGTGATCAAGATATTTAAATGAAATAAGAACGGTTTGAGATTATTCGAAACCCGAGTCATGAGAAACTGGGGCAAGTAAAAGAAAACCGTAAAGGCAAGCTGCCAAAATTGACATGGGGTCGTTCGTAATAATGAAAATGAGAGTGTTGCCCAATGGTGCTTTAAATATATGACGAATATTAATTGTGTTGTATACACTTGGCATGTTTTGAAGATTGGAATGACGAAGGCATTTTGTTCTGCTATCCAAATACTTTATCCGTCGTCAACCCTTTGAGCCTTATTTTAAATTCTTTCATACCCCTCCTTCGGAATTAGTTGCAAAGACTAGAAACACAAGTTTGAAAGGCAAGAGAAGAAAGGGATAAAGAAAAAAGTAAAGAAACAGAAAACAACAAAAAGTGATAAAGAAAAGAAAAAGCAAAATGTGTGAAAAAAAAAAGGAAACTTGAAAAAGAGGAATTGGGAACTACGTTTGACCTGATTCCTCAAGGAGGATACGTAGGCGCTTCACAGCTCGGTCATAGTGTAAATAAAGAAATAAAAATCCCCAAGCTAGAAACCGGGGCAACAAAAGTTGTGTTTATAAAGGAAGATGTAGACTCCGAAGGTTGTAATTTTGAACCCATTTTGTTTTGTTTCAAGCCTTTAATACCATTTCTTTCTAGCCTTATCCAAATCCACATTACGGTCCAAAGAAAGAACTTTTGACCAATCTTTAAAAGAGGCCAAGTCAGGCAAATGAGAGAAGTCTTATCAGAACATAACACTCTGATTCCCATCAGAAAAGACTCGGATCTGCAGCAGAAGAAATATGAGAGAATCTTAGCAGTAACACCACCAATCCCCAGCAGAAAAGTAACACAAATGAGAGAGTTTTAGCGGTGAAAACCTTCGCAGGCACCATAAGGCGATGAAAGATGAGAGAAAAACCGCAATGAGAGAAGCTTGGTAGTGAAAACCCCTTGGGCACTACAAGTCGAACGAAGATTGGAAACGAGATAGGAAAGCCCCAGGAGAAGATTACAAAAGGCGGTTTAACAACGGAGGATAGGCTATATGTGCATGTCATGTCCATTAGAGTTGGTATCCACGTTTGATAGGTTTATTTTATAATTTTTCTTTTTAGAGAGTCATCCTCATTTTTGTCTTTTATTCTGTTTCCTTTTATCTTTCTCCTTTCATAAAAAATTCCCCAATAGAGTCTGTTTGTAAGAAATGACTTCAAAATTTTCCATCAGCTTTCCAATTATGCAAGACGGAATTTGATTGGTACACCCAAGTGGTATAAGTGAGGAGGTATCAAGCGCAAAGCCAGTGTCCAGAAGGATATTCCCCAGCAATAGGAAATCGACAAATGGGTGGATCGGTGTGAAAAAGGACATCTCAATGAAGGTTAATGACCTCAAGGCCAAGGTTAATGACCTCAAGGAAGGTTAATGAGACTCAAAGGTTGGGAAATGCCCAGTCCTTCGATATGCCAAAAAAGAAGGAGAGATATCCCCAACAGAAAGGTATTTTCAGTGACAAGGTGAACAAAGAAAATGGTTCACCAGTAAAACATGCAAGGTCTTCACGAAGGGTCACTATCATAGGAATTCGGGTGGTCAGTGGAAAACCACGTGGAAAGGTTCGCAAATAAAGAGTCGTCAAGGAAGGCGGGGAAGCAAGAAAGGAGAAATCTATCCCCAGCATAAATATCATCAAATAATAACATCCCCAGCAAGTTCTGATAACGAAACATAGAGCAGGGAAAGAGGAGGAGAACCATCCCCAGCAAGAGCACCACAACCAGCCACCACATTTTAAAACTAACCAATTTTTCTTTGATTTGAAACAGGAAAAAGAGGGGTTGTTGGCAGAAAAGCATGCCACGAAGAAGATTCTCAAACCGGGGCAGAAAATTTTCTCCCGTTGCGAAAATTTTCTCGAAACCAAATACCCGGTTGGGGAAAGAAGCCAGATAACGCAAGGAAATGATCTTTGAACCCGATTATCCCCAGCAGCTTTGAAAAAAAAAGAAAACAACAAGTTGTGATAGAGGAAATTATACCCCCAGCAGACAAGACAAAACGAGGAAGCTTGCGTTCAGAAAGGCAAGAAGTCGGTATCATCCCCAGCAGTTCTCGGAAAAATGAAACACCGATTTCGAGATTTCTCCGGCAGCATTATATCCTACAAGTTTTTCAAGGGAGCCAAGCGCGACTCCCGAATGAGGTTTGGAAAGAGGAAAAAGGAAAAGGGATCCCCCGACTGTGTAATCCCCAGCTGATGACATTTCAATCCCCAGCGATCCCGGGAGAGAATAAAGGTTTTGAAGGAAGTAGAAAAGGAGGAAATAAAGAAGATTTCCTTAGCAGCATTACCCCCAGCAGGTAAGTAATCAGTTCCAAAGATATCCCCAGCAGTCAAGAGAAAAATAACACGACCCAGGAGGAAAGCAATTCCAAAACAAGGTAATTCAGAAGAAAGGATGGCCCAAGAAGCGATGCAGGAAGAAGAAAGTGGTGCAGGAAGCAAAGGAAGGCGACATGGATGGGATGGAGTTAGTGAGTTGATGTTGAAGTCAGGAGCCCGCCTGAAGAATGGAGTGGCGTTTTAATTTTCAAAAAATAATGTTGAAGTCAGGTGCCCGCCTGAAGAATGGAGTGGCGATTTATTTTCAGAAGATGTTGTTGAAGTCAGGAGCCCGCCTGAAGAGAGGAATGTCGTTTTAATTTGCTAGGATGTTGAAGTCAGGAGCCCGCCTGAAGAGAGGAATGGAATTTTAATTTGCTAGGATGTTGAAGTCAGGAGCCCGCCTGAAGAGAGGAATGGCGTTTTAATTTGCTAAGATGTTGAAGTCAGGAGCCCGCCTGAAGAGAGGAATGGCGTTTTAATTTGCTAGGATGTTGAAGTCAGGAGCCCTCCTGAAGAGAGGAATGGCGTTTTAATTTGCTAAGATGTTGAAGTCAGGAGCCCGCCTGAAGAGAGGAATGGCATTTTAATTTGCTAAGATGTTGAAGTCATGAGCCCGCCTGAAGAGAGGAATGGAGTTTTAATTTGCTAGGATGTTGAAGTCAGGAGCCCGCCTGAAGAGAGGAAAGGCGTTTTAATTTGCTAGGATGTTGAAGTCAGGTGCCCGCCCGAAGAATGGAGTGACGAGTTAGTTTTGAAGTTATAGTTGAAGCCAGGGATCCCGCCTAAAGAATGGAGTGGCGATTTATTTTGAAGTGCAGTTGAAGTCAGGGAGCCCACCTGAAGAATGGAGTGGCGATTTATTTTGAAGTGGTAGTTGAAGTCAGGGAGTCAGCCTGAAGAGCGGAGTGACGATTTATTTTGAAGTGGTAGTTGAAGTCAGGGAACCCGCCTGAAGAATGGAGTGGCGATTTAGTTTTGAGTTGTAGTTGAAGTCAGGGAGCCCGCCTGAAGAATGGAGTGGCGATTTAGTTTTTGAAGTTATAGTTAAAGATAATTTAATAGGAAGTGAAAAACAACAATTAGAGGGTTTAGATGAAAGCAACAAGAAGAAGGAAGCAACAATTGGAAGATTTCAAGTAAGGCATCAATTTAGACCTAGTCTGAGGAATTATCTCCTAGCGTCAAAGTCTTAGTCTGATGAATCTTTCTCCTAAGACATCAAAATCTCAGTCCGATGAATCTTTCTCCTAAGTTATCAAAATTTCAGTCTGATGAATCTTTCTCCTGAGATCACAATAATTTAGACCTAGTCTGAGGAATTATCTCCTAGTGTCAAAATCTTAGTCTGATAAATCTTTCTCCTAAGATTTCAAAATTTCAGTCTGATGAATCTTTCTCCCGAGATCACAATAATTTAGACCTAGTCTGAGGAATTATCTCCTAGCATCAAAATCTTAGTCTGATGAATCTTTCTCCTAAGACGTCAAAATCTTAGTCTGATGAATCTTTCTCCTAAGATATCAAAATCTCAGTCTGATGAATCTTTCTCCTGAGATCACAACAATTTAGACCTAGTCTGAGGAATTATCTCCTAGCGTCAAAATCTTAGTTTGATGAATCTTTCTCCTAAGATATCAAAATCTTAGTTAGATGGATTTTTTTTTCTCCTGAGATGGTAATCATTCGATCTATACATTTCAAGTTTTGGTAATCAAGTGCCCACTTGAAGAATGGAGTGGCAATTTATTTTCGAAGTTTGTTGTTGAAGTCAGGTGCCCACTTGAAGAATGGAGTGACAATTTATTTTCAAAGTTTGTTGTTGAGGTCAGGTGCCCGCCTGAAAAGCAGAACGACATCTCAGTTTCCAAGATTTGATAAGGATAGTGAACAATCGAAAAGTGACAGAGTGTAACGGAAATCCCCGGCATGAATCAGAAGGAAGGCAACAAGGATTAGAAAAGATAGATTCAGACTTCGAAGGAGAATAGCTCGAAGATCACAAGTAAGGGAATTCACTTCGGAGTGCAATGCAAGTTAGCAACAAAAGAAGCTTGCGACCGGAATGCGAGTCAACAGTCTGAGATGATCAACAGAAGTTAGTCACAATGAAAAAAAAAAGGCAAGGAGTTAATCCAAGTGCAGAAGTTGATGAAAGATGTGGTGTGTTCAAGACATGGCAGAGGTCACAAGCACTGCATACCTGGTCTTGATCCGAAAAGCAGCACCTGCAACTAGCAAGTATCAAGGTTCAAATTTAGAGTCCGCATGAAGCACCAACCAATACTCAAGATCAAGCTTCAGAAGACTTATAGATAGGAATCTTGTAACTAGTAGCCGATAGGCTTAGTTAGTCTTTCTCATGTTTTGATTTTTGATGTAATAGCAGGACCACGGACCGGAACTTCGATGGAACAGAACCTCGACGGAATGACACCTTCGGTTACTCCATATTCTCACTCACTTTCGAACTACACGTGGCCTGATTCCTTTATAGCCAAGGATATGTAGGCAGCTCAGATACAAGGGCTCGGTCACATTCCTTTCCTCTTAGTTTAGTCTCTTTGAATAAGGGTCGGGTCAAAACACTTATCTAGTCGTTCTTTGTCGGAAAACTCTTTGTGTTTTTAGTCAAAGATGGGCAGCTGTAGATGCGTGATTTTGCCCCTACCCGAGATTTTTTTTATAATTTTAGCGTAAAATATTTAGTTTAGTTTTAATATAGCTATTTTAGCTAAATTTGACTCTTTTACTTTATTTTTACCTTAAAATGAAAAATAACAAAAATATAGTTTTATTAATGTTTCGTAGTCATTTTAAACTTGAAAAATACAAAAATAGTACTTTATATTTTTATCTTTTTATAAAAACGAAAATAATAAAAAATAGTTTTATTAATATTTTGTAGTTATTTTAAACTTGAAAAATATAAAAAAATAGTTTTATTTAATTATGAGTATTATAGTTATTTTGATTACCTTGGATTAATTAAATAACACCATTCTCGGTTCCGGGCGAAGAATAATATTCGGGTTCAAACTATCCGGTTTTATAATTTTCAGACCTAGCCCGTAATAATCTGAGTCCACCACACGGGGAACACAGACAAAAATAGCCCATACAACACATATGACACACACTACACTAACGGGGACAATACATAATGGGATGGAGGAATAAGAAGAAAAAGGACAAAGGGAAAAAGACAAAGGAAAAAAGACAAAAGGAAAAAAACAAAGGTAAAGGACAAAACTTGTATGGGCTTCATTTTAAAAAAAAATACAATACACATACATATGTGCTGTACATCACATTCAAAGAGAGGGGGGACCTTCAACATTCTTTAAGAAGAGAAAACAAAAACAAGGAAAAGAGAGAGCTTTCTTGGAGGCAAAAATCGGGCAGCAATTGAGGACACCCCATCTTCTTTGATTTCCAATAACTGACTCATATATTTTCAAAACTCATTGGAAGAGTCTAGGCATTGAAAAATTGGTAGAATATTTTTGAACAAAATCTAATCAAGCCAATAAAAATCAGTCGGCGATTCGGAAGAGCCAAATCCGGCAGCCTCCACGGAAAAACAACCTTGACTGGCCATAAAGAGTTATCGGTGGATTTACTGTTTCGTCGCTGATTTTTGCTGAGTCCGCGTATCTGAGTTTCCCAGTTTCTTCTTCGTCTTTGTTTGATTCCGTTTCTGCCTGTGTCGCTACTGTCCAGTAGGAATTTACCCGGATGCTTTGCTGATTTTTTGCGTGAGTTAGCTGGGTTTCGATTTCAATTTGGATTGCTATCCGAGATGTAGTTCGAGGTCAGAATCCGAGGTTGCCATTGAATTTTTCCATCCGGTCAGTTGGTTCCAGCTTCATTTTTTTTGAATTTTAGCTTGTTCGATTGTTTTGGTCTGAAAATATGCACAAGTGATTCGTTTGCCTTGGATAATTTACTGCAATTACTAGTATCTCATTTTAATTGTTTACTTCATTTACAGCTAGCTTAACTAAGTTTTTTGGTTGAATAAATATGAATTGCCACCCATTGCTTGCGATAATGGAAATAATCTTGTGTCTATTCTATGAAAGCTTGTTGAAGTGTAACCACTGATTTGCGATTTGAATCGCCTCTTCGACATAGTAATCTTCACGGTTGTTGGTCTGGTAGTTATTTTAAAAGGTCATTTTGTCATTCGAGTTCTCTTGCTCGTTAAGTTTGGTGCAAATCGCATTGTCGTGTTACTGTAGTCGTATTGTTTATGATTATTGAAATTGGAACTTATGGTTAAGTGTGTTTTAGGTTGTTAATGAGATTGAGTCTTCTGCCAAGCATTCCCCATTCCATTGGTGTAAAGAGTGAGATTAAAGCTATTTCCTTTTAGAGTTGGTTTGAGTTTGTTTACTGAAGATATGAAACGATCTTGTGCTTCTTTATTTGAGCTCACACTTGATCTTATAAGCTTTAAAGCTTTCCATCGGTATAATTTCTCAGCAATACGGTTAAATATGGTATTATTAAATAGCATACAGCTATACATTGCATGTTATCTAAGCCTACTCAGGTTTCTTTAGAGTTTGATTTTCACAAAGCTCATATGGCCCTCATTTCATTAATCTTGTTTTGTCCTTAGAATTCGAGGCGTGCCATTTAGCAAATTTTCATGGCCTTCGGAAAGTTGTAAACGCAAAATTACTTTAGGCGCGTTAGTTAATAATAATACCTTCCTAATCACGGGTGCGCATTTATGTGACCCAAATCTTACTCTCGACGAAGTCAAAATTTACCAAAGGCCACAGGCGTATAGGTACGATGTGGTCTGAAGTACGTTATCACGACGTCGCAATTCCATAAAAATGACAATAATCATAAAGCGGTTAAAAGTTGAAATTTGCACATAGGTTAAAGCACATTATAAAAATCAGACAAATAAGCCAAGTATGGCAGTTGAGCGACCGTGCTAGAACCACGGAACTCGGGAATGCCTAACACCTTCTCCCGAGTTAACAGAATTCCTTATCTAGATTTTTGGTTCGCGGACTGTTATATAGAGTCAAACCTTTCCTCGATTCGGGATTCGAACCGGTGACTTGGGACACCATAAATCTCCCAAGTGGCGACTCTGAATCTCTTAATAAATGAATCCCGTTTCGATTGTCCTTTAATTGAAAAAAACTCTTTCTACCAAGCCCCTCGCGGGCCTGCGGAAAAAGGAGGTGTGACAGCTCTGGCGACTCTCCCAGACAGACGGGCAGTCTGAGTGCACTATTCAGATCTTGGAGGATATGTTGCGAGCATGTGTGATTGCCTTTGGTGGTTCGTGGGATGAGTTCTTGCCACTTGCTGAGTTTGCCTACAACAACAGTTATTAGTCGAGTATTCAGATGGCCCCGTACGAGGCATTGTATGGCAGACGGTGTAGATCTCCAGTCGGATGGTTTGACCCTGGTGAGGATAGATTGATAGGGACTGAGTTAGTTTAGGATGCTCTGGATAGAGCGAAGTTGATCCAGGAGAGGCTTCGCAGAGCACAGTCTCGCCAGAAGAGTTATGCAGATCGTAGGGTTCGAGAGTTGTGTTTCATGGTTGGTGATAGAGTATTGCTGAAGGTTTCACCCATGAAGGGTGTAATGAAATTCGGGAAGAAGGGGAAGCTGAGTCCCAGGTACATTGGTCCTTTTGAGATACTCAGGAGGGTTGGAGAGGTGGCATATGAGTTGGCCTTGCCACCCAGCTTATCCAGCGTTCATCCAGTATTCCATGTGTCTATGCTTTGGAAGTACATCGGGGATCCGTCTCATGTATTAGACTTCAGTACCATTCAGCTTGATGGTGATCTATCTTATGATGTGGAGCCGGTGGCTATTCTGGGTAGACAGGTTCGAAAGTTGAGGTCCAAGGAGATTGCTTCAGTCAAGGTGCAGTGGAGAGGCCAGCCCGTGGAGGAGGCTACTTGGGAGGTCGAGCAGGAGATGCGGAGTAGATATCCCCACCTATTTGAGTCTCCAGGTATGTTTCTTGACCCGCTTGAGGACGAACGTTTTCTTAAGTTGGGGAGAATGTGATGACCCGGCCCGTCATCATGTGAGTTACGATTTTTGAATTTGTTATCATTACCTTTCAATACAGATACATAGAATCCCATGATTAACATACCATACCACAAGTCTCAATTTCTTCTAACGAAACCACAGTCTTTAGCCACATACACAATCCTAAGGCACCTGACTGTTACAAGCAAAATCTTGAACACTACAAAAGCATTCTCGGGCGTCATTCACCCTTATTCAGCTGTATTTCAACTGTCTTATTAAACGAAACCATTCGTGTTTTGTTAGAACTCTAACATCGCATAACATGATTACCTACAGGTACAATTAGCTATCTTTCTTTTCTATACACCGAACATTCTTTACCAACAACAGTTCAAAACATCCTAGTATTTCTTCACATCTACGAAGTATCATAACCTTTGTTAGAATTTTCCCAACATACTTAAATGCAGTACCAATATAACACACAACCATGCAATTAGTTAATTAATAACAACCTCCCCAACTTGGCTTGAAGCCATACACCAAAGCACTTTTAACCACTCATAGCATTATTGCTCAAATGATGCCACAATGTTACAATGAGATTAAACTCGAGTCATTTACAAGCTTTGGCGGAGACTCGGATCATCAAAAATCTTAATTCTTTTGCACTTCTTGTATTCATTCACACACAACAGTTAAGCCCATTCCTTAGGTGACAAAATATTTTCTAAGTCTTAAATTTTCCAAAAATTTAGGCAGAGTTTTCTTTGTAATATGGCCTATCCATCTGCCAAAGAATCACCAAAACTATCCTAACAATACATCGGCAAATTGACAAGACATCATAATGCACATAGTGCAACACATTTGATCTTTCAGAGTCTAAACTGATACTACCACACGTAATGCACTTTACCTTTCCACAAAGAGACATGAACATATTCACAACGCCCATAGCTAGGGGCTACACAACGGATCATAATAAGAGTCTAACACCTAACAGCTCATCAATTATCAAGCTGCCATTTCCATAATTTGGGACAATACTGGTCATATAAATTTCATAATACCAGCTCACAGAATCAGCACCTTGGTGCTCAAGCCATAGACAAGGATCTGGCCTCAAGTCCTCCCGACTCGCCCAACATAAACTCACGGAGACCATATCTCGCCCCTCAATTGGGGAGTCACAAGCCATCAAGGCAATTACATTACTGAGCGCTCGAGTGCGCATACAGACGTGTGGAAGAAATTTCAAGAATTATATCTCAAGCTGAATCAAGTACGCACGATAAGAATTCCAAGATTGTGAAGTGTTTCCTAAAAGGTTTGAAGCCTCCCGAGGATAAGCACAGACGTCCCCATACCGATCCACGAGAATCTACCAACCGGTTCACGACTCATGAGGCCAAGCAACCTAGGCTCTGATACCAACTTGTCACGACCCCAAAACCTGGTCGTGATGGCGCCCAATACATTGCTAGGCCAGCCTGACCAATCAACTATAACTCAGAGCTATCAGCTCACACTTTACCCTTTTTAAAACATAAATAATGAGAATATAATGAAAATAATATCCAACGCATCAGGATTAGACATCCCAAAACTAGTATAAACCTCCCACCGAATCAGGAGTCATAAGTCATGAGCCTCTACCTGAATTTATAAACTGTGATAGTGTATACAACTGTGCACAAGTGTGGGATAGACAGAACAAAAATAAAGATAAACTGGAGAGTCAGGTCCTGCGGATGCTGGCAGCTACCTCGACTATCCAGAGAAATCTCCAAGCCGCTATAGACTCAGATCTGCTGCGATGTACCTGGATCTGCACACAAGGTGCAGAGAGTCGGGTGTGAGTACTTCCAACTCAGCGGTAATAAAATTAAATAATGTCGAGGAAAAGAAAACCACACAAAGCACTATCTCATGCTACACAATACAGAACTATCTTTAAACTTCAAAACACTATCATTTTATTCCCTTTCAGCATATGTGAGTAGATTATTTAGAAATCTCATTTTTAGCTTTCTTTCTTTCACGATAACATACCAATACCTGGGTACAAATCTCAAGCAGTGCAAGTTTGCACTCAAATCAGCCTGTTGGGCTCAACACTCCTGAACAATTTCCACCAGGGGATCTGGTCAATAAGGCAAATAATGCATGTGTGCCAATAATGTAAGAGTGCTATACGTTTTGCCACGTAGTACAAATAAAACAATGTATGTATGCCATGCAATGCATATGACGCTATGGCGTACAGCCCGATCCATGCAAAGGCGCTCGCACTCACTGTGGGGGTTCAGACTCCGGAAGAGCTCCTACTGCCCAAGCGCAATATCAATATCACACCTACTGCCCAAGCGCAATATCAATATCACACCTGCTGCGGCGCGCAGCCCGATCCATATACCACTGCAGCATGCAGTCCGATCCATGCATGTATATGCATCTGCTCACATAAATCGTCATGCTCTCACATATGGCCCTCGGCCCCAATCAGTCTAACGAATAATCAAGAAAGTCCCTCGGCAATAGTATCATATTAGCTTGCAGCTAGAAATGTCATTAAGACCTTGTTCAAGTTTTTCATAACCTTATTGTTGAATAGCAAAATACCATTTAAAACCTTATATTGAGATAAAATATGCACACTGTTATCAAGAAAGTGATACCAATCCCTGGAGGATTCAAATAATCGGCACGAAGCCCAAGCATGATAATCAGTCCAATTCATGATAATTAATATCTTTTATTAGGATGTCAATTCAATTTCATGCAGTTAGGTGTTATTATTTATTAAGCGAGATGGACCAAGTCATAATCCCCAGTGGTTCTCTACCCCATGCCCATTATCCGGCGCACAAGTCACCTCAATACAGCACTAGGATGTGCAAGTCCGGGGTTTACTAACCCTTAGGACATCATTTACAAGTCTTACCCACCTCGATCCGGCGAAAACTCAAGCTTCGCGACGCCTTACCTCCTCGAACCAGCATCCACGCACGTCAAAACTAGCCAAATTCAGTACAAATATATCAAAATAGGCTAACGGAACAACACCCAATCGAACACAATCAAATTACATGAAAAAAACCACAAAGTTGCCAAAATCCGACTTTCGGTACGCTTCACAAAAAATTACAAAAGTTACATATTCGGATTCCTTATCTCAACACGAGTCCATACATATAAAGTTTGTCAAAATCGGACTCTGTTTGCCCATTCAAATCAATGTTTTACCATAATCCTGGCTTAAGGTAAAATTCCCCCATTAATTCTTCCAATTTCGGTGAAATAGAGGAGGATTCTAAGATAAAAACACATATTTGAATCATAAAACTTACCTCCGAAGATTACCCGGTGAAATCCCTGCAATTTCCCGTCACCTTGCTCTCTATTAACTCAACAATGGGGGTTTTGAGTGGATGAGTCGCGTATGAAATGTTCTGGACTTAAATTCACTGCCAGGCCTCATTTTCCTCTACGCGAACGCGACGCCTCTCACGCGTTCGCGATGAATATCATTTCAACAGGCCATTTTTCCTCTACGCGAATGCATACCATGAGACACGATCGCGATGCCTTACTCTTCCTTCCTACGCGATTGTCACGACCCCAAATCCGGTCGTGATGGCGCCCAGCACACTACTAGGCCAGCCTGACCAATTAACAACATATACGGAGCTAAGAGCTCACTTTACCCAATTTTAAGCACAACAAGATAAGTCAATGAAGACAAAAAAAAATACCAATACGGGGATCAAGCCCCAAACAGTACAACTCCCATAGACCGAAGGGTCAAGAGTCATGAGCCTCTACAGATAACATGAGTGTAATACTAGTTTACATGATACCAAGTGCGGAAAGAAATAACAACATGAAATGAAAAGACAGCTAGAAGGGGAGTCTGGTCCTGCGGACGCTGCAGTTACCTCGACTGTCCCGCACAATGCCTCTGAGCGGCTACCGGATCAGGTCTGCTGAGAGGTACCTGGATCTGCACACAAGGTACAGGGAGTAAAATGAGTACTGCCAGACTCAGTGGTAATAAACAGGGGTAAGACAGCGTAGATAAGAAATCCACAATAAAACACTATGTAGAGTTGTAACCAATACCCTGTAACAGTTCAATATCAATAGTAGAGAGCCAACAATATCAACAACAAGTATAACAACTAGCAGATGTAGCTAAATGCAATGCAATGCATGAAATGACCGCTACGGCGCGTAGCCCGATCCAATTTGGGTACCCGTGCTCACTGTGGGGGTTCAGACTCCGGAGGGGCTCCTACAGCCCAAGCACAATGATACTGCGGCGTGCAGTCCGATCCAATATATATACCGCTGCGGCGCGCAGCCCGATCCACTGCCAGTCAGCTAATATGCAAATTCAGCCTCGCAAGCTCAAAAGTTGTTTTGAAAACTCTTTTATCATTTTTTAGTTAAAAACAGTAATATCAAAGTTCCCGAGATTGGAAGATCATAATAACAGTAATAGCTTCAGACTGGTAGTAAAACTAGCATGTCAATGTTACAAGACAGTGATAATGATCCTCGCAGGATGCAATAACTGGCTCACAGCCCATAAGTATACTAAACCATCCGAGAAGGAGGTTCAACGGCTCAAGAATAGCCAATATCATAATACAATATCAAGAGGTCGGACTAAGCCATAGTCCCCAAATCACAATCGACCCCGCACTTACAAGAGAGTACGTGTCTCACCGCTATACAGCATCACAAAGTGGTATACCGGGGTTTCGAACCCGCTGGTCATCACCCACATCTATTACTCACCTCAATACAGCTCGACGACTAGTCCGCGATGCCCTTGCCACGAGAATCAAGCTCCGCACGCGTAGAATCTGATCAAATATTGTAAATACATATCAAATTAGACCAATGGAACGATACCCAGTCTAAACAACTCAATTTACATCAAAATTCCCAAAGTTGCCAAAACTCGACTTTCGGTACACTTCTCGAAAAATTACGAAAGTCGCATATTCGGAACCCTCGTCTCAATACGAGTCTAGGCATATAAAATTTACCAAATTCGGACTCCATTTGCCCATTCAAATCAGTATTTTTCTTCAATTTTAGGCCTAGGGCCCAAACCCACCTTTAATCTTCCATTTACAGAGAATTAACCAAGGATTTTATGATAAAATGATGTAATTAAGCCACAAAACTTACCTCCGACGAACACCCGATGATTTCCCAGCAATCTCCAGTGAGTCTCTCTCTCTAGAACTCAAAATTTGTGTTTTGGGGTGTGAAACCCGCGACTGGTTCTGTTTTGGTTTTTAATTCACTGCCTGGGAATTTAACCCTACGTGTTCGCGATGTTCCTCACGCGAACGCGATTCCTTGATCCTTTCCTTCATCGCGAATGCGACATGAATTCACGTGTCCGCGAATGCCATTCTCCCCAGCCCCAAATTTTTCCTCTACGCGAACGCGTCGTAGTCGACGCGAACGCGATGTTTCGCCTTTTCCTCTTACGCGTCCGCGTCCTTCTCCCACGCGAACGCGATGCGTTCCAACTTTCTCTTACGCGAATGCGGCATATTACCCCGCGAATGCGATGGGCAACTGGCCCCAGCCTACGCGAACGCGGCATTGCTCTCGCGAACGCGAAGGCTTAGCCTTCTGCACAGTGATCGGCAATTTACAACAAACTTTTCATTGTTTCAAAATGCCGGATGATGGTCCGGATTCACCCCGATGCCCCCGTGACCCCAACGAAAACCACCAACATACTCCAAAACACGATACGAACTTGTTCCAATCATAAAAACACGATCCTAAATATAAAAATCACCAATTACACACGGATTCAAGCCTAAGTTTCTTAAAACTTTCCGAATTACACATTCGATCAAAAACCCGACCAAACGACGTCCGAATTACCTGAAAATTTGCGGACATATCCAAAATCACATGACGAAGCTATAGGAATTGTCGTAATTCCATTCCGACACCCGTATCAAAATCTCACCTACCGTTCGGATTTCGCCAAAATTCATCCTTAGCCAATTCAAGCATATTTCTACACCGGACCTCCAAATTCAATTCCGATCGCTCCTCTAAGTCACAAATCATCTCCCGGAACTAACCACATCAACAGGATCCAATTCCGAGCCCTCTAACTAAATAGTCAACTCCAAATTGACTTTCCATATTCAAGTTTCCTTCAAAAAGGCTATATGCCTCATTTTCAATCCAATTCACTCCTAACTCGCCCGATAGACTCTAATACTGATATAAAAGCATACAACACCTAAATGCAAGTTAACGGGATAGTAATTCCCGTGACGACGGGCCAGGTCGTCACAGCGATCGCGACACCTTCGACCGCGAACGCGTTGACCAAACCTGCCTTGCCTACGCGAACGCGGCCAGAGCCACGCGAACGCGAAGGCTTAGGATTTCCTGCACAGAATCTGCAATTTCTGCAGATTTTTCTAAGTTCCAAATGCCCGAAAAAAGGTTCGAATTCACCCCGAGGCCCCCGGGACCCCAACGAAAACCATCAACATACTCCATAATATGATACAAACTTGTTCCAATCCTAAAAACACGCCCTTAAATACGGAAAACATCGGATCTAAGCAAATTCAAGCCTAAGTTTTCATTTAAACTTTCGCAACCAACATTCGATCAAAAACCCAACCAAACGACCTCTGAATGACCTTAAATTTTTCAGGCACATCCAAAATCACCTAATGGAGCTACTGCAACTGTCGGAATTCCATTCCGACTCCCGGATCAAAATCTCACCTACCGATCGGATATCGCCAAAATTCCACTTTAGCCAATTCAAGCCTAAAACTACATTGGACCTCCAAATTCAATTCAGATCGCTCTCCTAAGCCACAAATGACCTCCCTCGAGCTGACCGAATCATCAGAATTCGATTCCGAGCTCTCTAACTCACAAGTCAACACCCGGTTGACTTTTTCCAACTATTCCTTCTTCTAAGGGACTATTTGTCTCAATTCCAACCAAACTCAATCCGAATTGACTCAAACTCACCAAACATACATATTGAAACATGAACAAACATATAACGGGGAAAACAGGGTGATAACTCACATGATGATGGGGCGGGTCATCACAACTACAATCAGGCAAATTGACTTAGCATAATGATACTTTTACATTACTAGTATATACCATATTAAATAAACGGAAGTTCATTTATACTATGTGAAAATTTCCGTATAGGAATATCACATAAGGGCCTATAACATATTGTCGTAGGGCGATCAACTTATGGCCTGCGAAGAAACCACCTCTAACTATATCGCCCTTGTCGTACACTCACATAAGGGCCTATAACTTTTACCAATCATATTACATTACTCTTAGCCCATTCTTCTCAACTCATTAGCCCACTCAAGTGAAAGATTTAGTTATAGCCAATTAAATATAGAATAACGACTTACATATATGATATTGTTTGTTAAGTATAATGGTTTCAGAATATTAATATAGTATGATAATCAATACAATATTAATAACTACTATTAAACTTATAATATGAATGTATAGTCCAATTGAATCATTACCATTATTAATAGTGTTATCACATAACACTATTAGAATGATCCGTAAGAATACATTATCCTAATACGAATGTAGTAGGACGCATCGGCCTACGACAATCACATAAGTCCATTTGATAACTAAATCTTACCAATACTTATATAATCATATAAGTCAAATGGACCTACATATAACGTATATTATATACTAATCTATATTTCATATATAGATAATTTATGAAATAATACTATTGTTATCCTAAATATATAACGGATTAGTATATATAACTAATCGTGTACGATGATATTATCTATAGGATTCACACTAATTATACGATTTATAATTAAGTAACTGAATTAGTCATAACCTAATCCGTACATAAAATTATGATAAGGAGATATCATTTTAGGCCATAACAATGTACTAAAATAATTATAAACGATTGAGTAACATATTTATCTATTGTAATTTTAGATTGGGAGTAAATCCATACGTGCATAATTCAATATGAATCGAATACCATACTAATTTAATGGAATCGTAAATATTACCCTTGTACAGTATCAATCTACCACGTAATCATTTATCCGTATTGTTAATAGGGTAATATACGGTATTAAGCAATGTCCATGTTTATCATATATGAATCCCTATATGGTTATATTCGGATTATATATAGTATAGACATATCATTATAATTGTTTATTTGTAATTATACAATACAGTCAAGCATTGTTAAAATCATATCAGTGAAACGATATGTTCTAAAATCTTATGTGGTCTATATTTAATTAACGTATATACATATTGTTATCCACATAGGGTATGGGAACATTTTCACATCCGTTTATTAAAATTTACGTCTATAAATACCAAAACATATGATTTCTCCATTGGTATATAGCTCACTTAGTAATATGGATAACTAATATAATAGTAAAATCATACCAATAGGAAATATAATCCCTAAACTCATTAACGGGATAGTCAACATTTGACTCCATAAATTTATTCATATTTGAATTAATTTTTAAATAGTGTTCGTATCGATTAACACTATTGGTCATTAGAACCGTATTAATAACTGTTATGTATTAATTCACACTTATTCATAAGAATATTATATATTCTTATGTTCTAAAATCTTATGTGGTCTATATTTAAAAATGTAATCAAAGTATATGGTCATTAATTAATTATAGCTACATAATTGTGCAATCGAATTGTATTACTAGGAGCTAATGTAATACTATATGTTGATATATAGTATTAAATCATTACCCAAACTAACTATTATAGTCAAATTAATGTGTGACTATACATTAACTAAACTTAAGCTTGAATTTGCTGAAAACGGACGATTTTGATGTTAACGATAGTGATTTTATGATTCGATCAAGTTGGAATGAGGTAATAGATCATGTCTGTATATTTGGTTGACGTCTCGAGGGTCTCGGGTGTGTTTCGGATGTCCAATGGGTCATTTTTGGAAGATTTTGCCGTTTTGAGCATAAATGTAATGATCCAAAGGTCTATTTTTAGTTATATAGATCCAAATTTGATTTCGAGACTTTGAGAATTTAAATAATGAATTATAGGACTGATCCGAAAATTTTTGTTTAATTTCATCAAGTCACGATTGGGTTTTTGACGCGAAGCATGAGTTAATTATTTAACGAGCGAAATTGATGTTGCACTGAGAAAATTAATTCCAAATTCAGTGTTGTTTGAACCACTGGATCTGTATCGAAATTACGGAGCCATAGGAAAAAGAATCGTCAAATTCCGAGTTCGTATGATTGAGTTATAGCATTTTTATGAAATAAAAAGCTGCTGCAATTTTCTGGGGCAAATCGGGTATTTTCGCTTCTTCGATGAACAGTACCCACAGAAATGGGTGAACAGTGATTTTTCGCTTCTGCGATGAACAGTGCCGCAGAAGCGGTGAACAGCGAAATCGCACCTGCGGTGAACAGTAACCGCAGATTCGAAAATCGCTGGACTTTTAATTGGGGCAGTCCGAGAGTTTTCTTCATTTTTGGAGCTATGGAGCTCGAATTGAAGCGATTTTCGAAGCGATTTTCACCATATGGATGGGGGTAAGTGTTCTATATCCAAAAGTGATTATATTCAATGATTTCATGGTTATTTTTCATCAAGTATTAGTGAATCAAATGAAAAAAATTGGAGAAAATTTGTAAACTTTTCAAAAATGAAAATTTAGGATTTGAAGGGACATTTGTGGTCCGATTTAGGAGTTCTTAATATGTACGCACTCGTGGAGAGACGAGGATTCCGAAAATGTAACTTTTGTAATTTTTCGAGAAGTGTACCGAAAGTCGGGTTTTGGCAACTTTGTGGTTTTGGTGTAATTCGAGTTGTTTCGATTGGGTAATGTTCCATTAGCCTATTTTGATATATTTGTACAGATTTTGGCTAGTTTTGACGTGCGCGGATGCCGGTTCGAGGAGCTAAGGCATCACGGGCTTGAGTTTTTGTCGGTTCGAGGTGGGTAATAGTTGTAAATGATGTCCTGAGGGTTAGTAAACCCCGGACTTGCACATCCTAGTGCTGTATTGAGGTGACTTGCACGCCGGATAATGGGTGTGGGGTAGAGCACCATTGGGGATTGTGACTTGGTCCGTCTCTCTTAATAAATAATAACACCTAATTGCTTGAAATTAAATTAACGCCCTAATAAAGATATTAATTATCATGAATTGGACTGATTATCATGCTTTGGGCTTCGTGTCGATTATCTGAATCCTTCAGGGATTGGTGTCACTGTCTTGATAACACTGTGCATATCTTTATCTCAATCTAAGGTTTTAAATGGTATTTTGCTACTCAGCATTTTTATAAGGTTATGAAAAATTTGAACAAGGTCTTGATGACATTTTTAGCTGTGAGCTAATATGATACTATTGCCCGAGGGGCTTTCTTGATTATTTGTTAGATTGATTGGGGCCGAGGGCCATATGTTAGGGCATGACAATTTATGTGATCATATGCATACACATGCATGGATCGGACTGCACGCCGCAGTGGTATATGGATCGGGCTACGCGCCGCAGCAGGTGGGATATTGATATTGCGCTTGGGCTGTAGGAGCCCCTCCGGAGTCTGAACCCCCACAGTGAGCGCATGCGCCTTTGCATGGATCGGGCTGTACGCCACAGTGTCATATGCATTGCATGGCATACATACATTGGTTTCTTTGTACTACGTGGCATAACATATAGCACTCATACATTATTGGCATACATGCTTTATTTGCCTTATTGACCAAATCCCCTAGTGGTAATTGTTATGGAGTGCAGAGCCCAAGGGGCTGATTTGAGTGCAGACTTGCACTGCTTGAGATTGTACCCAGGTACTGGTATGTTATCATAAAAGAAAGAAAGCTAAAAAAAGAGATTTCTAAATAATCTACTTGCATATGGTGAAAGTGAATAAAATGATAGTGTATTGAAGTTTAAAGGTAGTTATGTATTGTGTAGCATGAGATAGTGCTTTGTGTAGTTTTCTTTTCCTCAGCAATATTTACTTTTATTACCGCTGAGTTGGAAGTACTCACACCCGACTCCCTACACCTTGTGTGCAGATCTAGGTACATCGCAACACATCTGAGTCTATAGCTTCTTGGAGATTGTTTTGGACAGTCGAGGTAACTGCCAGCGTCCGCAGGTCCTGACTCTCCAGTTTATCTTTACTTTTGTTCTGACTATTCCACACATGTGCACAGTTGTATACACTATCACAGCTTTATATTCTGGTAGAGGCTCATGACTTATGACTCCTGATTCGATGGGAGGTTTATACTGGTTTTGGGATATCTATCCCCGATATGCTAGATGTCATTTCATAATATTATTGTTGTTTATGCCTAAAAATGGTAAAGTGAGAGCTGATAGCTCTGTGTTATGAATGGTTGGTCGGGCTGGCCTAGCAATGTGCTGGGCGCCATCACGATCGGGTTTTGGGGTCGTGACAACTAATTACTTAAAGGGCTCAGAATCGGATTCTGATGATTTGGTTAGTTCCGGGAGGTGATTTGTGAATTAAGAGAGCGATCGGAATTGAATTTGAAGGTCCGGTATAGAAATAGGCTTGAATTGGCTAATATTGAATTTTGGTGATATCCGAATGGTAGGTGAGATTTTGATCCGGGGGTCGGAATGGAATTCCGACAATTTCTATAGCTTCGTTTTGTGATTTGGATGTGTCTGCAAATTTTCAGGTTATTCGGACGTCGTTTGGTCGGGTTTTTGATTGAATGTTAGTTTCGGAAGTTTGAGTCCTAGGTTTGAATCCGCTATAAATTTGATGATTTCTATGTTTAAGGGCGTGTTTTTATGATTGGAACAAGTTTGTATCGTGTTTTGGAGTATGTTGGTGGTTTTCGTTGGGATCCCGGGGGCCTCGAGGTGAATTCGGACCTTCATCCGGAAAATTTGGAACTTAGAAAAATATGCAAAAAAATTGCAGATTCTGTGCAGGACTTTAAGCCTTCGCGTTCGCGTGGCACTGGCCGCGTTCGCGTAGCCAAGGTAGGATTGAGCATCGCGTTCACGTCGAGGGTGTCGCGTTCGCGTAGGTGGGAGAAGTGAAGCATCGCGTTGGCCGGTTGAAAAGTTGTTCATCGCGAACGCGTGGGAGGCGTCGCGTTCGCGTAGAGGAAGATCGAATTGTGCATCGCGAACGCGTGAGCACTAACGCGAACGCGTAGGGTTAATTTGTTTGGCAGTGAATTAAATTCCAGAAACAGTCCAGTCGCGGTTTTCAATCATAAAATCACCATTTTTGAGTCTTAGAGAGAGAAACTCCCGGGAAATTGCTGGGAATTCATCGGGTATTCATCGGAGGTAAGTTTTATGGCCTAATTACGTTATTTAATCATGGAATCTTCGAGTATTTCACTGTTAATGGAAGATTAATGTGGGATTTTAGCCCTAGACCTAAATTATGGAAAATCAATGATTTGAATGGGCAAATGGAGTCCGATTTTGGTAAATTTTATATGCATGGACTCATGTTGAGACGAGGATTTCGAATATGTGACTTTCATAAATTTTTGAGAAGCGTACCGAAATTCGGGTTTTGGCAACTTTGTAGTTTTTGGTATAATTTGAATTTCTTTGACTGGGTAACATCCCATTGTCCTATTTTGATGTAGTTCTACTACATTTAATCAGATTCTACGCCTGTGGAGGTTGACTCTCGTGGCAAGGGCATCGCCGATTAGTCGTCTAGCCGAGTCGAGGTGAGTAATGGATGTGGGTGATGACCAGCGGGTTTGAAACCCCAGTATACCACTTTGTGACGCTGTATAGCGGCGAGACACGTACTCTCTTGTGAGTGCGGGATCGATTGTGATTGGGGATTATAGCTTAGTCCGGCCTGTTGATAATTATACTGTGTTATTGGCTATTCTTGAGCCGGTGAACCTCCTTCTTGGATGGTTGTGTACATTTTTGGGCTGTGAGCCAGTTGTTGGGATCCCGCGAGGATCGTTATCATTGTTTCTATGATATTGACATGTTGTTTTACTACCAGTCCTGAGCTATCACTGTTATAATAGTTTTCCAAACTCTGGGACTACTGAGATACTGTTTTCTACTAAAAATGATAAAAAGAGTTTTCAAAAAATAGTTTTGAGCCTATGAGGCTGCATTTGCATATTAGCTGACTGGTAGTGGATCGGGCTGCGTGTCGCAGCATATTCATGATATTATGATTGGGTTGTAGGAGCCCCTCCGGAGTCTGAACCTCCACAGTGAGCACGGGTACCGAAATTGGATCGGGCTACGCGCCGCAGCGGTCATTTCATGCATTGCATTTCATTTACATCTGATAGCTTGTTATATTGTTTTGATGGTCCTTGCTGGTATAGATACTGTTGATATTGATACTGTTGCAGGATATTTGATTATAGCTTTACATAGTGCTATATTGTGGTTTCTTACCTTTCCTTGTCTTACCCCTGTTCATTACCACTGAGTTTGGAAGTACTCACTTTACTCCCTGCACCTTGTGTGCAGATCCAGGTACGTCTCAGCAGACCTGATCCAGTAGCTGTTCAAAGATACTTTTCGGGATAGTCAAGGTAGTTGTCACGTCCGCAGGACCTGTCTCCCCTTCCAGCTTTCTTTTTATTTCATATTGTTATCTATTTCCGCACTGAGTACTGATGTAGAAACTATTGCACTTGTATACTCTTTAGAGGCTTTTGACTCTTGACCCCTCGGTCTTTGGGGAGTTGTTACTAGTTTGGGACGTGATCCCCGTGTTTGGTATTTCTATTACTGTTGATTTATCTCTGTTTATGCCCAAAATGGTTAAAGTGAGCTCATAGCTCTGTGAGTGTTGTTAATTTGTCGGGCTGGCCTAGCAGTGTGTTGGGCGCCATCATGACCGGGTTTGGGGTCGTGACATGACGGTATCTTAGTAATTGGGTTTAATTTATACGACTATTCATTTATAAACGTGTATTTAGTAATCTATCAATATCTAGTATATGCGCTAATGATAGTCTATGATAATAATAGATGGTAATACATCTCAGATAATATTATAATATATACTAGTAATATTAATGTGACGACCCGGCCCGTCGTTACGGGAATTTACCACCCCGTCATGTTGCAATTACATGTTTTATGCTTTTATATTAGTGTTAGAGCCTATCGGGTGAGTTAGGAGTGAATTGAATTGAAAATGAAGCAAATAGCATGTTTGAAGGAAGTTTGAATATGGAAAGTCAACCTAGAGTTGACTATCGAGTTAGAGTGCTAGGAATCAGATTCTGATTATTCGACTAGTTTCGAGGGATCATTTATGACTTAGGAGAGCAATCAGAATTGAATTTGGAGGCCCGGTGTAGAAATAGGCTTGAATTGGCTAAGGTTGAATTTTGGCGAAATCCGAACGGTAGGTGAGATTTTGATCCGAGGGTCGGAATAGAATTCCGATAGTTGCAGTAGCTCCGTTAGGTGATTTTGGATGTGCCTGCAAAATTTCAGGTCATTCGGGCATCGTTTAGTCGGATTTTTGATTGATTGTGTAATTCGGAATGTTTTAAGGAATTTAGGCTTGAATTCGATGTGAATTATGGGTTTTGATGTTGTTAGACGTGTTTTGAGGATTGGAGCAAGTTCGAATAAAGTATTAGGATGTGTTGGTGTGTTTGGATGAGGTCCCGGGGGCCTCGGGGTGTTTTCGGATGGCTAAACGGGAGAAAATATGGAAAATTGCAGGTTTGGGATTCTGGTTCTGTTATTTTCGCTCCTGCGGAAATGGGGGCGCAGGAGCGAGTCCGCAGAAGCGGATACAGGAGCGCAGAAGCGCTGTTGATCACGGAAGCGGAGTTTCATCCGCAGGAGCGGCACCGCTGGTGCGGAAAGTGAGCCGCAGAAGCGGAATTGGCCAGCTAGGCCTGGAAACGCAGAAGCAGGCACCTCCATAACACCTCTCTTGGAACCTTGTCGTACGCCTTCTCCAAGTTGATAAACACCATGTGCAAGTCCTTCTTCTTATCCCTATACTTTTCCACTAATCTCCTGACAAGGTGGATAACTTCTGTGGTGGTGCGGCCCGGCATGAAACAAAACTGGTTCACCGAGATTGACGTTATCGCCCTCACCCTCGCCTCAACCACCCGTTCCCATACTTTCATGGTGTGGCTTAGTAATTTGATGCCTCTATAGTTATTGCAACACTGGATGTCACCTTTGTTCTTATACACAGGCACAACTGTGTTCCACCTCCACTCCTCTGACATCTTCTTGGACCTGAAGATTGCAAAAAACAACCTGGTCAGCCACTCCACTCCTGCCCTACCCATGTATTTCTAAAACTCCACCAGAATTTCGTCTGGTCCGGTCGCTCGACCCCTACTCATCCTACGAAAATCCTCCACGACCTCATCTACCCTAATGCTCCTGCAGAACCCTAGATCCCTATGGCGCTCTGAATCCCTCAGCTCCCCTAACTCTATATCTTGGTCACCTTCCTTGTTGAGCAGGTCTCGAAAGTATGCTTCCCACCTCTGCCAGACCTAAGCCACCCCCATCAGAACTCTACCATTCTCGTCTTTGATGCACCTAATTCGGTCCAAGTCTGGTGCATTCTTCTCCCTCATTTTAGCCAACCTAAACAACTTCTTGTCCCCTCATTTCTCTTCTAATTCCTCGTACTTGTGCTCAAACGTTGCATTCTTCGCTTCTGTGACCGCCTTCTTCGCCTCCATTTTACCTTGGACAGCCTCGCTCCACCACCAGTCACCTTGATGCCTGCCTGAGTATCCCTTGGCAACCTCGAGCACATCTTCCGCTGCCTCCCTGACCAGATCAGCGGTCACAGTCCACATAGCATCCGCTTCCCCAGAACTTCTCCAGGCACCTCCATCAACTAACCTCCTTTCCAACTCCAGGGCACTCTCTTTAGTCAAGGCTCTCCACCTAATCCTCGGCCGGCCCCGGGCGCCCCTCTTCATCCTCTTCCCCGGGCGCTCCTCCTCTTCCTCTTCACCCATATAGTTATAACTATATATTATTAACCGTATATTTTATATTGTATAGCTGTGCAAACCGTAATGTCATTTTGAAACTGTTTATGTCACGACCCTAACCCGGTTGTGATGGCGCCCAACACACTACTAGGCCAGCCCGACCAATTAACAACACTCACGGAGTTATGAGCTCACTTTATCCAATTTAGGCATAACAGAAATAATTCAACAGTGATAGAAATACCAAACACGTGAATCAAGTCCCAAAATAGCAACAACTCCCCAAAGACCGAGGGGTCAAGAGTCAAGAGCCTCTAAAAAGAATATAAGTGCAATAGTGTTTACAACAACACTCAGTGCGGAAATAGATAACAATACGAAATGAAAAGACAGATGGAAGGGGAGTCAGGTCCTGCGGACGCGACATCTACCTTGACTATCCCGCAAAATGCCTCTGAACAGCTACTGAATTATGTCTGATGAGACGTACCTGGATCTGCACACAAGGTGCAGGGAGTAAAGTGAGTACTTCTAGACTCAGTGGTAATGAACAGGGGTAAGACATCGTAGATAAGAAATCACAATATAGCACTATGTAAAGCTGTAATCAAATACCCTGCAACAGTCTCAATATCACAGTAACTGTACCAATAAGTATTAACAAAACAGTATAACAGCTATCAGATGTAGCTAAATGCAATGTAATGCATGAAATGACCGCTACGACGCGTTGCCCGATCCAATTTGGGTACCCGTGCTCACTGTGGGGCTTCACACTCCGCAGGGGCTCCTACAGCCCAAGCACAATATCATGAATACGCTGCGGCGTGCAGCCCGATCCACTACCAGTCAGCTAATATGCAAATGCAGCCTCACAGGCTCAAAAGTAGTTTTGAAAACTCTTTTATCATTTTTTCAGTTGAAAACAGTATGTCAAAGTTATAGAGTTTGGAAAATCATAATAACAGTAATAGCTCCGGACTGGTAGTAACACTAGCATGTCAATATCGCAGAAACAATGATAACGATCCTCACAGGATCCCAATAACTGGCTCTCAGCCCATAAATGTACAAAACCATCCGAGAAGGAGGTTCACCAGCTCAAGAATAACCAATATCACAATATAATATCAACAGGTCGGACTAAACCATAGTCCAAAATCACAATCGACCCCGCACTCACAGGAGAGTACGTGTCTCGCCGCTATACAGCTTCACAAAGTGGTATACCGGGGTTTCGAACCCGCTGGTCATCACCCACATCCATTACTCACCTCGACTCGGCTCGGCGACTAATCCGCAATGCCCTTGCCATAAGAATAAACCTCTGCAGTCATAGAATCTGATCAAATATAGTGGAAATACATCAAAATAGGCCAATGGGATGATACCCAGTCAAAACAATTCAATTTACACCAAAAACTACAAAGTTGCCAAAACCAGACCTTCGGTAAGCTTCTCAAAAAATTACGGAAGTCACATATTCGGAATCCTCGTCTCAACACGAGTCTAACCATATAAAATTTACCAAAATCGGACTCCATTTGCCCATTCAAATCAGTGATTTTCCATAATTTAGGCCTATGGCTAAAATCCCCCTTCAATCTTTCATTAACAGAGAAATACCCAAAGATTCCATGATAAAATACTGTAATTAGGCCATAAAACTTACCTCCGACGAATACCCGATGAATTCCCAGCAATCTCCCGTGAGTTTCTCTCTCTAAGACTAAAAAATGGAGGTTTTATGACTGAACCCGCGACTGGTCTGTGTTCTGCAATTTAATTCACTGCCTAACCATTTAACCCTACACGTTCGCGTGACCTCCCACAAGTCCGCGATGCACAGCCCATCTTACCCTTCGCGAACACGACACTGCACCACGATTTCGCGATGAACATTTTCCTCAGCCGCCAGATTTAACTCTACGCAAACGCGACTTCAGGTACGCGAACGCGATGTGTCCCAATCTCCTCCTACGTGAACGCGACATCTGGGACGCGAACGCGAAGCTTCCCTGCTTCCTCTTACGAAAACGCGACGCCCAGCATCGCGAACGCAATGCTCATCTTAACCCAGCCTACGCGAACGTGGCCTTAGCCTCGGGAACACAAAGGCTTAAATCCTGCACTATTTTCTGCAATTTTCTGCAGATTCCAAAGTCTCAAAATGCCCGGATGATGGTCCGAATTAACCTCGACGCCCCCGGGACCCCAACGAAAACCACCAACATACTCCAAAACACGATACAAACTTGTTCCAATTATAAAAACACGCCCTTAAAACACAGAAATCGTCGAATTATAGCGGATTCAAGCCTAGGATTCAACTCAAACTTCTGAAACTAACATTCAATCAAAAACCCGACCAAACGATGTCCGAATGACCTGAAAATTTGCAGACATATTGTTGATAATAATATCCAAGTAATTGATTTGAGCTTCATGCCCGGGATGAGAGGGTAAATGGTCGGGCTTGCCTACTAGTTGTGTTGGGCGCCATCACGACCGGGATTGGGGTCGTGACAAGTTGGTATTAGAGCCTAGGTTACTAGGCCCATAAGTCTTGAGCCGGTTGGTAGAGTCTCGTGGATCAGTACGGGGATGTCTGTACTTATCCTCGGGAGACCGCAAACCTTTTAGGAAAACACTTCACATTTCTTGGAATTCTTATCGTGCGTACTTGATTCAGCTTGAGATATAATTTTCAATATTCCTTCTACACGTCTGTGTACGCATCAATCGCTCAGTAATATAATTGGCTTGATGGCTTGTGATTCCCTGGTCGAGGGGCGAGATATAATCTCTGCGATTTCATATTGGGCCAGTTGGGAGGACTTGAGGCCAGATCTTTGTCTATGACATGAGCACCAAAGTGCTGATTTTACAAACTGGTATTATGAAATTTCGTGTGATTGGTATTGTTCCTAACTGTGGAAATGGCAGCTTAATATGTACGAGCTGTCAGGTGTTAGATCCTTACTATAATCTGTTGTGTAGCCCCGAGCTATGGGCGTGGTGAATATTTATCATATCTCTTAGTTGGAAGGTAAAGTGCCTTACATGTAGTAAAACGAGTTTAGACTCGGGAAGACTAAAGTAATTATGCTATGTATATCCTGGTGGAAGGTGTTGTACTGAAATACTAGATTGATGCAAAGTAGGCGGGTGAATTCGGATGTGTAATTGAAGGGTATTTGATATGTGTTATGATGCGAGCAGGTGTAGCGCAGGTTCAGGTATAAATTGTGATAATATAATTCGTATAGTATTGAGATTTAATGTTGTTGAAATGCATTGTGATGGCTTGTCGAGTTGTGGATGTATTGTTAGAATGGTTTGGTGATTCTCTGGCAGGTGGATAGGCCAATTTACAAAGGAAACTCTGCCGAAAATTTTGAAAGATTTGGGACTTAGAAAAGATTTCTGTCACCTAAAGAGAGTAGGCTTAACTGTGGTGTGTGTATAAATGCAAGAATTACAGAAGGGTTAAGGTCTCTGATGATTCGAGTCTTTGTGAAGCTTCTAAATGACTTGAGTTTAATCTCACTATAACATTGTGGCATCATTTGAGTAAAGAATGCTATGAGCGTGTCACGACCCCAAATCCGGTCGTGATGGCGCCCAGCACATTGCTAAGCCAGCCTGACCAATCACAATCGACCACGGAGCTAGAAGCTCTCTTTATCCCATTTAAGCATATTAATATACGAAATAACAGTGATACATATAACGAAAACGGGGAACCAAGTCCCATAATACATCAACTCCCATAGACCAAGGGTCAAGAGTCATGAGCCTCTACTGAACATGAGTGTATAAAGGTTTACAAGATACCAAGTGCGGAAAGAAATGTCAATACAAAATCAAAAGACAGTAGGAAGGAATGTCGGGTCCTGCGGACTCTGCAGCTACCTCGAATATCCACAAATGTCGCCTCGCACAGCTACTGGATCACTGCTGAGAGGTACCTGGATCTGCACACAAGGTGCGGGGAGTAAAATGAGTACTGCCAGACTCAGTGGTAATAAACAAGGGTAAGACAGCGCAGATAAGAAATCCGCAATAAAGCACTATGTAAAGCTATAATCAGCTACCCTGTCATAGAATTAATCTTCACTGTACCTGTACCAACAAATACCAATAAATAGCATAACAGCTAGCAGATGTAGCTAAATGCAATGCAATGCATGATATGACCGCTACGGCGTGTAACCCGACTCCAATTTTGG
Organism: Nicotiana noctiflora; assembly: GCA_032618575.1. Lineage (NCBI taxonomy): Eukaryota > Viridiplantae > Streptophyta > Magnoliopsida > Solanales > Solanaceae > Nicotiana > Nicotiana noctiflora. The sequence goes on along the minus strand of JASVEL010001241.1, from coordinate 47,933 downwards.
GTACCCGTGCTCACTGTGGGGGTTCAGACTCCGGAGGGGCTCCTACAGCCCAAGCACATCTCATAGAGATATTCCTGCGGCGTGCAGTCCGATCCAACATATATCTCGCTGCGGCGTGCAGCCCGATCCACTACTAGTCAGCTAATATGCAGATACAGCCTCGCAGGCTCAAAAATAGTTTTTGAAAACTCTTTTATCATTTTTCAGTTGGAAAACAGTAATGTCAAGTTCCAGAGATTGGAATTGGCATAATCACAAAAATAGATGCGGACTAGTAGTAAACTAGCATGTCTATATGATAAGACAATGATAACGATCCTCGAGGGATCCAATAACTGGCTCACGGCCCACATGTATAATCAACCGCCCAAGAAGGGGGTTCCTCGGCTCAAGAGTGGCCATCATTACAATATATATATATATGCGACCATCCGAGAAGGAGGTTCGACGGCTCTAGGACAGTATCAACAGGTTGGACTAATATATATAGTCTCCAATTCATGATCGACCCCGCACTCTCAAGAGTGTGCGTGTCTCGCCGCTATACAGCGTCACAAAGTGGTATACCGGGGTTTCGAACCCGCTGGTCATCACCCACATCTATTACTCACTTCTAGCCGGTCGTAGAATCGTCCGCGATGCCTTTTCCTTTGAATTTACCTCCCTCATGCGTGGAATCTAGTCAAACCACAATAATTACATCAAATACAGGTCAAATAATCATAACCCACTTCAATTTACATGAAATTAGCATAATTACACTAAGTTGGTAAAACCCGACCCCGGGCCCCACTGCTCGGAAAATTCCGAAATTAGTACCAATGCGATCCTTATCTCGCCACGCGTCCGTGCATATAAAATTTATCGAAATCGGAGTTCAAATGGCCTCCCAAATCCAAAATTCCCGTTTTCAATATTTAGGCCACATTTCTTCAAGATTTCAACCCAATTTCATGAAGATTGATGTTAATACTACCATAAATTGATGTTTTTGAGTCAAGAATCTTACCTCCGACGAATACCCGATGACTTCTCAGTGATTTCCTCGAGTTTTCTTCTCTCTAGGGCTCAAATGTGTGTTTTGGGTTAATAAACCCGTAACTCTCTGTTTCTGGATTAAATTCACTGCGAGACACCATTGTTCATCGCGTTCGCGTGCCACTCTACGCGTTCGCGATGAACAGCCTCGCCTTACCCTTCGCGAACGCGACGCTGGCCACGCGTTCGCGATGCTCATTTCCTGATACCCTCCGCGGACGCGACGCATCCCACGCGTTCGCGATGTTCAAACTCCCAGACACCCGGATTTCTTCTACGCGTTCGCGATAGACCTCCCGAGAACGCGAAGCACAACTCCCACGACCTACGCGAACGCGACTCCTTCTCCCGCGAACGCGATGCACAACAAAGCTTGGCCTTCGCGAACGCGGCACTGGTCACGCGAACGCGAAGGCTTAAGGGCCTGGGCAGAACCTGCAGTTTTCTGCAGAATTTTTCCAAGTTCTAAATGCCCGGTTGATGGTCCGAATCCATCCCGAGGCCCCCGGGACCCCAACGAAAGCCACCAACATACCCCAAAACATGATACGGACTTGTTCCAATCATAAAAACATCATACTAAACATCAAAATCACCAATTAACCACGGATTCAAGCCTAAGTTTCTTGAAAACTTTCAAAACTAACATTCAATCCAAAACCCGATCAAACGATGTCCGAATGACCTGAAAATTTGCAGACACATCCAAAATCACATAACGAAGTTACAGAAATTGTCGGAATTCCATTCCGACCCCCGGATCAAAATATCACCTACCATCCGGTTTTCGCCAAAATTCAACATTCGCCAATTCAAGCTTAAAACTACACCGGACCTCCGAATTCAATTCCGATTGTTTTCCTAAGTCATAATCGATCCCCCGGAACTAGTCGAATCATCAGAATCCGGTACCGAACACTCTAACTCAATAGTCAACTCTTGGTTGACTTTTCATATTCAAGCTTTCTTCAAACATGCTATTTGTTTCATTTTCGATCCAAATCACTCCTAACTCACCCGATATACTCTAATACTGTTTTAAAAGCATAATATATGAAAATGTAAGGTAACGGGGTGGTAATTCCCGTAACGACGGGCCGGGTCGTTACATTCTCCCCAACTTAAACAAACGCTCGTCCGCGAGCGGGTTAAGAAACATACCCGGAGCATCAAACAAGTGTGGATATCTGCTCCGCATTTCCTGCTCGGTCTCCCAAGTTGCTTCCTCCACGGGACGACCTCTCCACTGCACTTTCACTGAAGCTATATCCTTAGATCTCAGCTTACGAACCTGTCGACCCAAAATGGCTACTGGTTCCACATCATAAGTCAAATCCTCATCTAGCTGTATCGTGCCGAAGTCCAACACATGAGACGGGTCTCCGACATACTTCCGGAGCATAGATACATGGAACACCGGGTGAACTCCCGACAAACTGGGTGGCAAAGCAAGCATATAAGCCACCTCCCCAAGTTTCCTAAGCACCTCAAAAGGTCCAATGAACCTTGGGCTCAACTTCCCTTTCTTTCCAAACCTCATAACACCCTTCATAGGCGAAACTTTCAGCAACACCTTCTCACCTACCGAATAAGACACATCTCGGACCTTCCGGTCTGCATAACTCTTCTGACGCGACTGAGCTGTGCGAAGTCTCTCCTGAATCACCTTCACCTTGTCTAAGGCATCTTGGACTAACTCTGTCCCTAACAACCTAGCCTCGCCGGGCTCGAACCAACCAACCGGAGACCTACACCGCCTCCCATATAAAGCTTCATACGGTGCCATCTGAATGCTGGACCGATAGCTATTATTGTAAGCAAACTCCGCCAAAGGCAAATAATCAGCCCATGAACCACCAAAATCAATGACACAAGCACGCAACATGTCCTCCAATATCTGAATAGTACGCTCAGATTGCCCATCCGTCCTGTGGATGAAATGCTGTGCTCAGCTCTACCTGTGAACCCAACTCTCGCTGAAATGTCCTCCAGAACTGAGATGTGAACTGGGTACCTCTGTCCGATATAATAGAAATGGGAACTCCATGAAATCTCACTATCTCACGGATGAATAACTCTGCCAACCGCTCTGAGGAGTAAGTAGTACACACTGGGATGAAGTGAGCTGACTTAGTCAACCTATCCACCACCACCCAAACCGAATCAAACTTCCTCGCTGTCCGAGGGAGTCCACTAACAAAGTCCATAGTTATTCTTTCCCACTTCCATTCCGGAATATCAATACGCTGGAATACACCACCAGGTCTCTGATGCTCATACTTGACCTGCTGACGGTTTAGACACCGAGCCACATGGCTCACAATATCTTTCTTCATCTTTCTCCACCAGTAATGCTGCTTCAAATCCTGATACATCTTCGCGGCTCCTGGATGAATAGAGTACCGCGAGCTGTGGGCCTCTTCCAATATCAACTCACGAAGGCCATCAACATTGGGCACACATATCCGGCCTTGCATCCGCAATACACCATCACTATCAATAGTGACATCTCTAGCATCATCATGCTGAACTCTGTCCTTAAGGACAAGTAAGTGTGGATCATCATACTGGCGCTCTCGAATACGATCATATAAAGAAGAACGAGCTACTACATAAGCCATCACCCGACTGGGCTCAGAAATATCCAGCCTTACCATCTGATTAGCTAACGCCTGCACATCAACTGCTAGGGGTCTCTCCCCAACTGGAATATACGCCAAACTGCCCATACTGATAGCCTTCCGGCTCAATGCATCAGCCACTACATTGGCTTTCCCGGGATGGTACAAGATAGTAATATCATAGTCTTTAAGCAATTCAAGCCATCTCCGCTGCCTCAAATTTAGATCTTTTTCCTTAAACAAATGCTGAAGGCTGCGGTGGTCTGTATATACATCACAAGATACACCATATAGATAATGCCTCCAAATCTTCAAGGCATGAACAATAGCAGCTAACTCCAAATCATGAACAGGGTAGTTCTTCTCATGCGGCTTCAACTGCCGAGAAGCATAAGCAATTACCTTTCCTTCCTGCATCAACACACAACCTATCCCCACTCTCGAGGCATCACAATAAACGGTATATGAACCCGAAGTTGATGGCAATACTAACACTGGAGCTGTGGTCAAAGCTGTCTTGAGCTTCTGAAAGCTCTCCTCGCACTCATCCGACCACACGAATGGTGCACCCTTCTGGGTCAATTTAGTCAATGAAGAAGCAATGGATGAAAATCCCCGAACGAACCGGCGATAATACCCCGCCAAGCCAAGAAAACCCCTGATCGCTGTAGCTGAGGACGGTCTAGGCCAACTCTGCACCGCCTCTATCTTTTTCTGATCAACCTGAATACCATCACGAGACACCACATGTCCCCGAAATGCCACGGACTCGAGCCAAAACTCACACTTGGAGAATTTAGCATATAGCTTCTCCTCCCTCAATCTCTGCAACACAATACTCAAATGCTGAGCATGCTCCTCCTGACTACGGGAGTAGACTAGAATGTCATCAATGAACACAATCACAAATGAATCCAAATAAGGCCCGAACACACTGTTCATCAGATGCATAAATGCTGCTGGGGCGTTGGTCAGCCCAAAAGACATCACAAGAAACTCATAATGACCATATCGGGTCCTGAATGCAGTCTTCATAATATCCGAGTCCCTGATCTTCAGCTGATGATAGCCTGAACGAAGATCGATCTTAGAAAACACTCTCGCACCCTGTAACTGATCAAACAAATCATCTATGCGCGGTAGAGGGTACTTGTTCTTCACCGTCACTTTGTTCAATTGCCTATAATCAATACACATCCGCATGGAACCATCTTTCTTTTTAACAAATAATACCGGCGCACCCCACGGAGACACACTAGGAAGGATGAAACCCTTATCCAGAAGTTCTTGAAGTTGCTCTTTCAGTTCTTTCAACTCGGCTGGTGCCATTCGATAAGGAGGAACGGATATGGGCCGAGTGCCCGGCACCAAGTCAATGCCAAAATCAATATCCCTGTCCGGCGGCATGCCCGGCAGGTCTGAGGGGAATACATCTGGGAAGTCCCTCACAACAGGTACAGAATCAATGCTAGGAGACTCAGCTCCCACATCTCTCACAAAAGCTAAGTACGATAAACACCCCTTTTCAACCATTTTCTGAGCCTTTAAGAACGAAATAACACGGCTAGGGACGAAATCGGTCGAACCCCGCCACTCAATCTGAGAAATACCAGGAATGGCCAACGTAACTGTCTTAGCATGACAGTCCAATATAGCATGGTACGGAGACAACCAGTCCATACCCAATATAACATCAAAGTCCACCATCCCCAACAATAACAAATCGGCCTGGGTCTCCAGACCCCCAATAGATATAACACAGGACCTATAGACATGATCCACAACAATCGTATCACCCACGGGGGTGGATACATGAACAGGTAAATCAAGACTACCACGAGTCGCACCCAAGTGATGTGCAAAATAAGAGGACACGTAAGAATATGTGGACCCTGGATCAAATAGAACAGAGGCATCTCCGTGACAGACAGAAATGATACCTGTAATCACAGCATCGGAGGCAACTGCATCACGCCTGTCAGGAAGTGCATAGAACCGTGCCTGGCCTCCACCAGATCTCTCCTCGCCCCTGGGGCGACCACGAGAAGACTGACCTCCACCTCTACTAGACTGAGATGGTGCTGAAGAGGAGGGCTGATCCCTCTGCTGAGTCCCGCCCCTACGTAGTCGAGGGCAATGTCTCCTCATGTGGCCAAACTCACCACACTCATAACATGCACCTGGTGTTGGAGAAGTAGGTGCTGCACTCTGGGCTGGGAGGGCAATAAGTGATGACTGACCCTGCTGAAACCCCTGTCGACCACGACCATAAGAACCTCCGCTCTGCTCTGGGCGGCTTGAATGAGAAGGTCTAGATGAGCGACCTCTGCTCTGCCGGGAATGCCCTCTAGATGGAGCACCACTGAAACTACCAGAACCACGAGGCCTCTTGGCCTCCCGCTCCTCTCTCTCTCGGCGACGATCCGCCTCAATGGAGCGTGCCATATCAGCTACCTGCTCAAACGATGATGACAGAACTCGCTCGCCGGTCATAAGAATACGGATAGAGTAGTTGAGGCCATCAATGAACCTCCTGATCCTCTCCCTATCAGTGGGGATCATCCATGTGGCATGCCTAGCCAACCGAGTGAATCTAAGCTCATACTGAGTCACAGACATGTCGCCCTGAATCAACCACTCGAACCGGCGACGTAGCTCCTCGCGACGAGACCGAGGTACATATTTCTCTAGAAAGAGAGTAGAGAACTGCTGCCATGTGAGAGGTGCTGCTCTTGCAGGCCTACGCCTCTCAAACTCCTCCCACCAATCAAATGCGGGACCAGTGAACTGAAATGTAGTAAATGAAACTCCGCTGGACTCAAGAATACCAGCCGTACGCAGCATCTTCTGACACTTATCCAAGAAACCCTGGGCATCCTCGCCCTCAACGCCACTGAAATGGGGTGGCTGAAGTCTACCAAATCTCTCAAGACGACGCTGCTCGTCATCGGGCATAACCTCAACCATATGCTCGGAGCTGGAGCTGGTACAGCTGGAGGAATAACCGGTGCAACCACCTGAGCGGGGACCGCCTCTGGCGTCTGAAGTCCCTGAACAACCGGGTCAGGTGTGCGAGCTGCAGGGGTCTGCTGACCACCCCCTGACTGAGATGTCGCTACAGTAGCGGTAGCTGAAACTACCCGAGCCAAACCGGAACACACTGATAATATCTGAGCAAGAGTCTCCTGAAGACCAGGGATAGCAATAGATATAGTCTGGCCCTGAACTGGGACTGCTGGGGCATCAACCACTGAGGGCTGCTCCTGAACTGGTACAACGGGCGGGTCAGCTGGCACTGCCTCAGCTGCCCTACCTCTAACTCTAACACGACCACGCCCACGGCCTCTAACAGGTGGCAATGGAGGTCGTCCACCTCGTCCCGATGCTCGCATTCTCGCCATCTGCGAGAGAATAGAATATAGAAGTTCAGTTCTCAGAACAACAAGATCGTACGATAGAGTTCAAGAAAAGTGAAGTGTTTCCTAAAGGTTCGCAGCCTCCCGAGGATAAGTACAGGCGTCCCCGTACCGATCCACAAGACTCTACTAACCGGCTCAAGACTCATGAGGCCTAGTAAACCTAGGCTTCGATACCAACTTGTCACGACCCCAAATCCGGTCGTGATGGTGCCCAGCACACTGCTAGGCCAGCCTGACCAATTAACAACAATCATGGAGCCAGAAGCTCTCTTTATCCCATTTAAGCATATTAATATACGAAATAACAGTGATACATATAACGAAAACGGGGAACCAAGTCCCATAATACATCAACTCCCATAGACCAAGGGTCAAGAGTCATGAGCCTCTACTGAACATGAGTGTATAAAGGTTTACAAGATACCAAGTGCGAAAAGAAATGTCAATACAAAATCAAAAGACAGTAGGAAGGAATATCGGGTCCTGCGGACTCTGCAGCTACCTCGAATATCCACAAACGTCGCCTCGCACAGCTACTGGATCACTGCTGAGAGGTACCTGGATCTGCACACAAGGTGCAGGGAGTAAAATGAGTACTGCCGGACTCAGTGGTAATAAACAAGGGTAAGACAGCGCAGATAAGAAATCCGCAATAAAGCACTATGTAAAGCTATAATCAGCTACCCTGTCATAGAATCAATCTTCACTGTACCTGTTCCAACAAATACCAATAAATAGCATAACAGCTAGGAGATGTAGCTAAATGCAATGCAATGCATGATATGACCGCTACGGCGTGTAGCCCGACTCCAATTTTGGGTACCCGTGCTCACTGTGGGGGTTCAGACTCCGGAGGGGCTCCTACAGTCCAAGCACATCTCATAGAGATATTCCTGCGGCGTGCAGTCCGATCCAACATATATCCTGCCGCGGCGCGCAGCCCGATCCACTACTAGTCAGCTAATATGCAGATACAGCCTCGCAGGCTCAAAAATAGTTTTTGAAAACTCTTTTATCATTTTTCAGGTCGGAAAACAGTAATGTCAAGTTCCAGAGATTGGAATTGGCATAATCACAAAAATAGCTGCGGACTAGTAGTAAACTAGCATGTCTATTTGATAAGACAATGATAACGATCCTCGCGGGATCCAATAACTGGCTCACGGCCCACATGTATAATCAACCGCCCAAGAAGGGGGTTCCTCGGCTCAAGAGTGGCCATCATTACAATATATATATATATATGCGACCATCCGAGAAGGAGGTTCGACGGCTCTAGAATATCCAATAATACAGTATCAACAGGTTGGACTAATATATATAGTCTCCAATTCATGATCGACCCCGCACTCTCAAGAGTGTGCGTGTCTCGCCGCTATACAGCGTCACAAAGTGGTATACCGGGGTTTCGAACCCGCTGGTCATCACCCACATCTATTACTCACTTCTAGCCGGTCGTAGAATCGTCCACGATGCCTTTTCCTTTGAATTTAGCTCCCTCGTGCGTGGAATCTAGTCAAACCACAATAATTACATCAAATACGGGTCAAATAATCATAACCCACTTCAATTTACATGAAATTAGCATAATTACACTAAGTTGGTAAAACCCGACCCCGGGCCCCACTGCTCGGAAAATTCCGAAATTAGTACCAACGCGATCCTTATCTCGCCACGAGTCCGTGCATATAAAATTTATCGAAATCGGAGTTCAAATGGCCTCCCAAATCCAAAATTCCCGTTTTCAATATTTAGGCCACATTTCTTCAAGATTTCAACCCAATTTCATGAAGATTGATGTTAATACTACCATAAATTGATGTTTTTGAGTCAAGAATCTTACCTCCGACGAATACCCGATGACTTCTCAGTGATTTCCTCGAGTTTTCTTCTCTCTAGGGCTCAAATGTGTGTTTTGGGTTAATAAACCCGTAACTCTCTGTTTCTGGATTAAATTCACTGCCAGACACCATTGTTCATCGCGTTCGCGTGCCACTCTACGCGTTCGCGATGAACAGCCTCGCCTTACCCTTCGCGAACGCGACGCTGGCCACGCGTTCGCGATGCTCATTTCCTGATACCCTTCGCGGACGCGACGCATCCCACGCGTTCGCGATGTTCAAACTCCCAGACACCCGGATTTCTTCTACGCGTTCGCGATAGACCTCCCGAGAACGCGAAGCACAACTCCCATGACCTACGCAAACGTGACTCCTTCTCCCGCGAACGCGATGCACAACAAAGCTTGGCCTTCGCGAACGCGGCACTGGTCACGCGAACGCGAAGGCTTAAGGGCCTGGGCAGAACCTGCAGTTTTCTGCAGAATTTTTCCAAGTTCTAAATGCCCGGTTGATGGTCCGAATCCATCCCGAGGCCCCCGGACCCCAACGAAAGCCACCAACATACCCCAAAACATGATACGGACTTGTTCCAATCATAAAAACATCATACTAAACATCAAAATCACCAATTAACCACGGATTCAAGCCTAAGTTTCTTCAAAACTTTCAAAACTAACATTCAATCCAAAACCCGATCAAACGATGTCCGAATGACCTGAAAATTTGCGGACACATCCAAAATCACATAACGAAGTTACAGAAATTGTCGGAATTCCATTCCGACCCACGGATCAAAATATCACCTACCATCCGGTTTTCGCCAAAATTCAACATTCGCCAATTCAAGCTTAAAACTACACCGGACCTCCGAATTCAATTCCGATTATTTTCCTAAGTCATAATCGATCCCCCGGAACTAGTCGAATCATCAGAATCCGGTTCCGAACACTCTAACTCAATAGTCAACTCTTGGTTGACTTTTCATATTCAAGCTTTCTTCAAACATGCTATTTGTTTCATTTTCAATCCAAATCACTCCTAACTCACCCGATATACTCTAATACTGTTTTAAAAGCATAATATATGAAAATGTAAGGTAACGGGGTGGTAATTCTCGTAACGACGGGCCGGGTCGTTACAGAGCGGCTAAAAGTGCTTGGATGTATGGCTCCGAGCCAAGTTGGGGAGGTTGTTATTGATTAACTGATTGCACTGTTGTGTGCTATGTTGATTCTGTCTCTAAGTATGTTGGGATATTCTGATAAAGGTTATGGTGCTTCGTAGATATGAAGAAATAATAGGATGGTTTGAACTACTGCTGGTAAAGAACGTTCGGTGTATAGGAAAGAAAGATAGCTAAATGCATCTGTATGTAATCATGTTCTGCGGTGCCAAATTTCTAACAAGGCACGAGTGGTTCTATTCAATAAGACAGTTGAATTACAGCTGAATAAGGGTGAATGACGCCCGAGAATTGTTTTACGGTGTTCAAGATTTTGCTTGTAACGGTAAGGTGTCTTAAGATTGGGTATGTGGCTAAAGACGGTGGTTTCGTTAGAAGGGATCAAGACTTGTGTTATATTATGTGAATGATGTGGTTCTATGTACTTATATTAGGGAGTAATGATAACGAATTCAAAATTTCAGGAAGTTCTTCAAGGTAAAGTGTTGTAGATTGTGGTACTTCGGGGAAACATTTGAGGGAGTATTCAGCGGCCTGTGAGTCTTAGACGGTGTGGTCTTATGTACGAGTCTCGTGTGGTAACATGAGTTGATGTATTATGGTGCTACAGTAAAGGCTAATATTAAATTAAAGATGAATCAGAAAGGAAACTGGTGAATGGAACAACTTGTTAGTAAACTGGAACAGTATGGAAAGGAACTCCTCGTGTGTGTTCGAAGTAATGAGTCTTGCAGTTAAGGTGCAACAAAGCTCTTGATGTGCTGGCAGTTGCGTAGCTCGATGTGGGTAAAAGGACTCAGTCCTGGCAGTTAAGCTTATGCAATGAATGGGAGGAAAGAGTTGTGATGTGTTTTATCATGGTTTGAAAATGAGTATATTCCTATCGGTATGCGAATCATGGAATGTGTAATGACTTTTATCCTATATGGGAAGTTATTAAAATCCCCAAGCAGCGTGGGCAACAACAGATAATCTGAAAATCAATCTTCCCGGTGATTAAGGAAAATGGTACTGCTATTCTAGTAATTCGGCAGAGTATATGGTCAAAAGGGCCAGGTAATGTAAACTGATAATATTTAGTGGTATTGTGGTATCTTCTTGTTGGATTGACGGTGACGATTGAGTTGTTGATGGCATAGGAAAATTTCTGAATGACTGTCGTGGTATGAATGGATACTTGATGTGTGTTATGTATTCGCACAGTGGAGTGTGGAATCAGGCATAGTGAATCATGTGTTATATAGGTAATGGATACTAGAAGTTCTCGTAATCCGCCTATGCAGTGGTTGTATATCGGGGTATTAGCATCGTTTAGCGATTATCGGAAATTAGAAGCCCGAGTGGCTCTCCCTCAGCTTGATATGATGAATTTGGGTTATAGTACTTGATTTCAGACTGGTTTTCATACGTTAGGTTGCCTAGACTAATGTGATATGGACTATGTCGGGAATGGCACAAATTGTTTAGCAGAGTGCATCAAAGTATGCTCCAGCAGGGTAGTTGTACCCAGGACCAGCGGATGGCTGGTAGGTATTGTTTCGTCAGTTGGGCCTTCGTGGCGGATATCAGTACAAAGGTTTCTACTATTGATCCAGTTCCAGTATTGGGGAAACTTTGTAGGATGTGTTTCTTGTGGCTGAGCTTTAGGCTATATATGCTTATCGTAATGAGCAATTTGACTCGGTAGCGAGATTTACGCGTGGATCGGGTGGCATGCCGCCATGAGTTATTTGGATCAGGTGGCACGCCGCCACAGGTATGGTATCTGGATCGGGTGGTACGCCGCCACGAGTATGTCATTTTGAGTAGGTTGCACGCCGCAACCATGTAATATGGAGCATAGTTTTTCTATAGGTTACCTTGTGTACTATACTTCCTAGTCTCTGAGGAAAGTCAATGTTGGATGTCGCTCGGCGAATGGCGCATTGGTCATGTCCTTACAAGATTTGATGGCGTATATTAATTGTTTTACCGTGGGTGAGATTGATTGTTTGAGTTCAGACCTAGATCGGTGCGTGGCTGACTATTTTGAGAATGGTGACTTGAGATGCTCCATGAGTAAGAGTGTTTGGATAGAATCATGAGCCGTGGCAAGGCCACATGAAGTTATGACCTTTCGAGGAGAATTCAGGTACTCTAATTCTACGTTGTGAGACGAGATCTCAGTTATGTGTTGTGATGGTATTAAGGAATTTGAATTAAAGCTCTTTTGTTGAGGTAGTTGTCATGATTTCAGTATGTTCAAGCGTTTCTTATTGGAGCCAGTGTTGTGCTCATCGTGGCTTAGGTCGGTGTTGAGGTGTCATATCACCAGTGCGGTATGTTCTAATCGGAATGATCATTGGAGCCATTAATGAGTGCGAGCATATGTGGTTTCAGCTGGTTAGGAAGGTGATATCGAGGTTTGGCTCCGAAATCTATTGTGGTATCAGTTAAAAGAGAAATGGATTCATGAATGGATGACCTAAGAGATGGATTTGATATATCGCGTGTTCGGTTGATGTGGGCAATATATGAAGGTGTTGGAATAAGACTTTAGCTAATGAAAAAGGTTTTTCAGTTAGTATTTGGTTATCGTGGGAAATCATTTTGATTAGTGGGCATCATCTCAAGTGATTGGTTTGTTTGGTGCACCATAAGGTCTCACCCGGAGTGGCGAGTATGGGCTATTACAGTTGGATCATGTGTATCCTGAGTATAGACGTGGGATTCAGAATTTGAGTATGGTTTCGGAAATACAATGTGGTCTATGGTTCAGATAGACTGTGGAAGTTCAGATATGTTGTGTTACCGAACTTATGATGGACAGGGTAACGTGGTACCACCCCGCATATGTGCTTGGTAAGGTCATTCAACTATTGGGTTGCTTCTACTACAACTCTGGCTACGCTCGAGGATGAGCGCTTGTTTAAGTTGGGGAGAATGTAACGACCCAACTTGTCATTACGGGAGTTATCATCCCATTTTCTTCATTTAATACCTCAATATGCTAATTTAAATGTGTTTGGAGAGTTAGAAGCAAATCGGAGAGAATTTGAATAGAAATGAGGCCATAAATTCCTTTATGAGAAGATTAGGTTGGAAAAGTCAACCGAATGTTGACCGGTGAGTTAGATAGCTCGGAATTGAATTCTGATGATTTGACTAGTTTCGGGGGATCATTTATGACTCAGGAGAGCAATCGGAATCGAATTCGGAGGTCTGGTGTAGTTTTAGGCTTGAATTGGCTAAGGTTGAATTTTTAGCGAAATCCGAACGGTAGGTGAGATTTTGATTCGGGGGTCGGAATGGAATTCCGACAATTTCTGTAGCTTTGTTATGTGATTTTGGATATGTTTGCCAATTTTCAGGTCATTCGGACGTCGTTCGATCGGGTTTTGGATTAGATGTTAGTTTCGGAAGTTTTGAAGAAACTTAGGCTTGAATCCGTGTGAAAATGAGAATTTTGATGCTTACGATGTTGTTTTTATGTTACAAGCAAGTTTAAATGAGGTAATGTGATGTAGTTGCACTTATGGTTGGGGTCCCGGGGGTCTCGGTGTGATTTCAAATGCTCAACGGGAGATTTTATTAGAAAAATGCAGCATAAACTGCAGCAGAAAACTAATAGGGAAATCCTTCACTACGATCGCAAGCCTGGGGCTGCAATCTCGTAGAAGGGAATATGGGTGGCAAGAAGTTTCCTCTATGCGATCGCGTGAATTGGTCTGCGATCGCATAGGCCTGAGGATTTGTACACTGCGATCGCGTAGAGTTATTTGCGATCGCGTAGAAGAAGAAAATGATTCAATGCGATCGCGTGATTGGCCCTGCGATCGCGTAGAGGAGAGACTGAGTTCTCTGCGATCACATTCATAGTCCTGCAATGGCGTAGGGCAAATGTGAGCCTGGAGGATTTTTTTGTGCATCGCGATCGCAGATGCAGTGCTGCGATCGCATAAGGTAATTATCAGGCCTGACAAGAGGGTTTTATTAACAGAACCTCCGCGAACTAAACCAGTTTTATCACAAAAACAGAACGTCTTGGAGAGCATTTGGGTGAGAAGTAAGTGGGTTTCATCGGTGAAACATCGGAGGTAAGTTTCTTGACTGAAAAACACAATTTTATGGTAGAATTAACATCAAACTTCATGAAATTGGGTAGAAACTGTGAAGAATTTTGGCCTAGGTATTGAAAACGAATTTTTGAGTTTTGAAAGGCCATTAGAAGTCCGAATTTGGTAAATTTTATATGCTTAGACTCGAGTTGAGACGAGGATTCCGAATATGTAACTTTCATAATTTTTCGAGAAGCGTACTGAAAGTCGGGTTTTACCAACTTGGTGTATTATCGCGTATTTCGTATAAATTGAATTGGGTTATATTTCTTTGACCCGTATTTGATATAATTGTTGTGGTTTGACTAGATTCTACGCACGAGGCGGAAAATTCAAAAGGAAAAGGCATCACAGACGAGTCTTCGACCGGCTAGAGGTGAGTAGTTTGTATATATGGTATCCTGAGGGTTCGAAACCCCGACTTAGCACATTGTAACGCTAGTAGGGCGTGGCTCGCACCCCGTGGTAGGTACGGGATTGATTGTGACTGATGATTGAGACTTAGTCCATCCCGAATGTGAATAATATGCTATATGCGGTTGAAACGCACATTGTGTTAGATATATTTTGTGGGTTGTAAGCCATGTTTGGGGCCTTGTGCCGACCTGTAGTATCCCTAGGGGATAGTTATATATGTGATAGCTCTAATTGCTTAATCACTAATCTCATTCCTAGTTTGAAAGCACTGTATTGAAATGTTAAGTCATCTGTTTTGGAAAATTAAATAAGCATTAAAGTATTTTCATAATTAAATGAATTGGAACCTGAAAACAAATAAGTTGAGTTGTTGTGTGACTCATATGCATGTTGTGAGGATGGATCGGGCTGCACGCCATAGCGGTTGATATGAGGATCGGGCTGCACGCCGCAGCGGTATTGCGCTTGGGCTGTAGGAGCCCCTCCAGAGTCTGTACACATCCCCAGTGAGCACCGTCGACGTTAAATGAATCAGGCTACACGCCGTAGCGGTTATGTGCCTTGCATTGCATTTGTTGTCTGTGGATTATCTATGATAGTGGTAATGTACTGTTGTTGTTGCTAGTTCGTAGGAGGAGTCGTACTGTAGTTTAGCTTCATTTTGTGGTATTCTGTGGATTTCTTGCTTTCAGCTACTTGTATATATTTATTACTCACTCAGTACTTAGTACTCACCCCTACTCCCTGCACCTTTGTGTGCAGATTCAGGTACACAGGAGGGATAGACGAGCACTCCAGCTTTTATCAGTATTTATTCGAGTTGCTGAGGTAGCTGCTGGCGTTCGCAGGACCTGGCTTCTCTTCTTATTCCAGCTTTTCCTTTGTATATACATTATTCATACTTGAGTATTTGGTTTAGATATTGTTATCCGATCATGTTTAGAGGCTCTAGACTCGTGACCCTAGATTTTTGGGTGGTTATTCAGTTTAGCTTTATTGTTGATAATAATATCCAAGTAATTGATTTGAGCTTCATGCCCGGGATGAGAGGGTAAATGGTCGGACTTGCCTAGCAGCTGTGTTGGGCGCCATCACGACCGGGATTGGGGTCGTGACAATTGTAGTATATTGATGAAATCATAGACGCATCGGCCTAACTACAATCGTATTGGGAGTAATGTCATACGTTCATACTAGGACACATCGGCCTACGACAACCACATAAGTCCATTTGACTAATACGATTGTAGTCATAGGAACTTCCGTTTATATATCGTGGTTGTTATTTAGTAATTGACCGTCTGTGAATATGATTTCATTCATATACTAGGACGCATCGGCTTACGACAACCACATAAGTCCATTTGACTAATACGATTGTAGGCATAACAGATTGGGAGTAATGTAATACGATTGTAGTAGGACGCATCGGCCTACGACAACCACATAAGTCCATTTGACTAATACGATTGTAGTAATAGGACCTTCCATTTATATTATATAAACGGAAGGTCCTATTACTACAATCGTATTCATTTATTTTGTAAATAAATGAATAGGCATTAATCAATGATATTAATTTATTTTAATATCTAATCGTATAGGTATTGGACTCATATTACGGACTAATGAATTAACTTTACGATTAGATTACAATTACATATGTAATCTTATAATTGGATAATTATAAGATTATTAGTCCAAATGAATAATGGGCTACATAGTTTATGTGGTTGTGAATCAGCCCATTTACTTATGTGGATCAAGACTAATACGATTATAATAGATTGTGAATACATTATGGCGCATAAACCGTCAATTTATGCGATATCAGATTGTAAGACTAGTGATTATAATCGCAGATTGGTAATATGATTTAGTTCTGGGAATGACTAATAATTATATATATTTGTACAGGAAAATTCGTAATTAACATTATGAATTACGAATTATAGGTATACATAATTCAAGTATACTATTCATATATTACTTATGTTAATGTAATATATGAATATGATTTGAAGTATTTGAATCTCGGTGACAAGACTAATATTATCAT
Source organism: Nicotiana noctiflora (assembly GCA_032618575.1). Taxonomy (NCBI): domain Eukaryota; kingdom Viridiplantae; phylum Streptophyta; class Magnoliopsida; order Solanales; family Solanaceae; genus Nicotiana; species Nicotiana noctiflora. The sequence continues at coordinate 31,258 of JASVEL010001241.1, read as the reverse complement.
GAAAGAATTACAAGAAAATACACATGACTTCACACCATAACAAAAAATAGCCCATATTTTTAAGTTTTGCCCCAACTAGCCTATATTGTATATATTTTGAAAACACTAGGTCTTGCAAATTCAAAATATGTGTTCTTACAACCATTGCTTCTAAAAACTATAGAGTTAAATCTATGTTCTCACAACTATTATTTTTACTCTATTCTTCTCACTTTTTTTTTACATATGCTTCAAGGGGCCATCCGCCATTACTGCTTCTCCCCCCATATCACCTGATTTTAATGTAAAAAAATTAAAGAGTAGAAGTCCGCCATTAAAGGGCATTCAAAGCTTTGCTTTAGAAAATAGAATTTCTTGTAATTCTTAGTTGTTTGGATTGGGTGTTGTTCCAGTTGATTGAAAATATCAAAATGAGTTCAAATTTTAAATTTGAAGTGATTTGGAGTAGATTTGAGCAAGATTTGAATTAAATTTCAGAAAAAACGTAACGAAGAAGACGAAGTCAGTTTTTTGTATAATTATGTATAATCTTGTATAATAGTGTATATGAGTGTATTAATACACTATTATACACTTTTATACACCTTAATACAAACGTCTGTAAACGAACTTCTTTCACGAATTTCAGTTGCAATTCCTGTTTAAAACTAATCCAAATCTCCATTAAATGACTCCAAATTTTATATACAATCTCCTAATACTATTTCTACGCTTGCAACAGTCAGGTGCCTTCAGACTGTGTACGTGGCTAAAGACTGTGGTTTCGCTAGAAGAAATCAAGACTTTTGTTATGTTATGGGGATGATGAGATTCTTTGTATCCGTATAGAAAGGTAATGATAACAAATTCAAATCGCAGGAAGTTCTTCAAAACAAAGTATTGTAGAATGTGGTATTTCTGCGAAACAATTGAGAGAGTATTCAGTGGCCTATGGGTCTTAGACCGTATGGTCTTATGTACGAGTCTTGTATGGTAACATGGGTTGAGGTATTGTGGTGCTGCAGTAAAGACTAGTATTAAATTAAAGATGAATCAGAAAGGAAATTGGGTAAATGGATCAACTTGTTAACAAACCGAAACGGTATGATAAGGAATACGATTAATTCCTGGTATATGTTTGAAGTAATGAGTCTCGCCGATATTGTGCAATAAAGCTTTTGAGTATTGGCAGTTATGTAACTCGGTATGGGTATAAGGACTCAGTCCTGGCAATTTAACTTATGCAATGTAATTGGGAGAAAGGGTTTGTGATGTGTTTTACCGTGGTTTGAAAATGAGTGTATTTCCTGTTGGTATGTAAAGCTTGGAATGTGTAATGAGTTTTCTCTATATGGGATCATGAAAGTCCTTGACTAGTTGAGTGCGCCGATGTTTGTGGCGTAGGGAAAGGGATATGAATTTTCCCTGTTGTTTTAGTGTGGTGTGGTATATGCGATGTGTTATGGAAAGTTGATAATGGCATGTTCAAGGTTTTGAGATCAATTCATTATATGGGAAGTCATTAAAACCCTCAAGCAGCGTGGGCAGCTGCAGATAATCTGAGAATCAATCTTCCTGGTGATTTAGGAGAATGGTATTGCTATGCTAGTATTTCGGCAGAGTCTATGGTAAAAAGGGGCAGGTAAAATAAATTGATAATATCTAGCGGTATGGTGGTATTCTCCCGTTGGATCGACTGTAATAATTGAGTCGTTGATGACATAGTAAAATTTATGAATGGCTTTCGTGGTATGAATGGACGCTTGAGGTGCGTTATGTAATCGTACGGTGAAGTACGGAATCAGGCATAGTGATTCATGTGTTATGTATGTGTTGGAGACTAGAAGTTCTCGTAACCCGCCTACACAGCGGTGGTATATCGTGTGTATCGGCACAGTTTAGCGGTTATCGGAAATTGGAAGCCCTAGTGGCTATCACGTCACTTGATATGACGAATTTGAATAATGATATATGATTGCAGGCTGGTTGTCATGAGTCAGACTGTCTAGACTAATATGATATGGACTATGTCAGAAACATGTCGCAAACTGCATGGCAGAGCGCATCAGATCATGCTCCAGCAGGGTGGATGTACCCTAGGGCCAGTGGACGGCTGGTAGGTATTTCATTGTCAGTTGGGCCTTCGTGGTGGATGTCAGTGTAGAGGTATCTACCATTGATTCGGTTCCGGTATTGAGGAACTTTGTCGGATGAGTTTCATGTGACCGAGCTCGAGGCTATATATACATGTTTGTTGCAATGAGCAACTTGAGTCGATGTGCATTCCCTTTTGCTAGATTTATGCGTGGACCGGGTGGCACGCTGCCACATGTATAGTATCTGGATCGGGTGGCACGCCGCCACATGTATGGTATCTGGATCGGGTGGCACGCCGCCACAGGATGCTATTGGAACGGGTTGCGTGCCGCAACAGTGTGATGTGAGAAATATAGCTTCCTATATGTACCTTGTATACAATACTTCCTCTCTTCTGAGGAATTGTCCGTATTGGGTATCGCTCGGGGAATAGCACATCGGTTGTGTCCATTCAGGATTCGATAGCATATACTAAATGTATCACCGCGTGTGTGATTGATTGCTTGAGTTCAGACCTAAATATGTGTGTGGCTGACCGTTTTGAGCATTGCGACTTGAGGTGCTCCACGAGTAATAGTGTTTGGATAGAATCATGAGTTGTGGCAAGGCCACGTGATGTTATGACCTTTCGAGTAGGATTCAGGTACTCTAATTCTATGATGTGAGACGAGATCTCAGTTATGTGTTGTGATGGTATTGAAGAATTTGAATTATAGCTCTTTGTGCGAGTCAGTTGTCATGATTCGAGTGTGTTCAGATCATTCTTATTGGAGCCTGTGTTGTGCTCGTTGTGGCCTAGGCCGATGCTGAGGTGTCATGTTACCAGTGTGGTGTGTTATAACCGAAATGATCATTCAAGTCATTAATGAGAGCGAGCATATATGATTTCAGCTTCTTAGAAAGGTAATATCGAGGTTTGGCTCCGAAACTTATTGTGGTATCAGTTTTAAAGGGGAAATAGATTCACGAATGGTTGACCCGAGAGATGGGTTCGGTATATCGCGTGCTTCAGTTGTCGTGGGTAGGATATAAAGGTGTTGGAATAAGACTCTATCTAATGAGAAAGGTTCTTTCTGCTAGTATTTGGTTATTGTGGCTAGTTGTCGTGATTAGAGACTATCGTATCAAGTGATCGGGTTGTTTGATACATCATGTGATCTCACCCGGAGTGGTGAGTTGGCTATTACAGTTGGATCGTTTGTACTCTGAGTATAGATGTGGGATTCAGACTGGTATATGATTTCGGAAAGTGCAATGTGGTTTATGGTTCGGTTAGACTGTGGAAATTCAGCTATACTATGTTATCGGACTTATGAAAGATAGGGTGAAGTGGTATCGCCCCGAATATATGCTTGGTAAGGTCATTCGGCTATTGGGTCACTTCCAGTAGACCTCTTGGTCCGCTCGAGGACGAGCGTTTGCTTAAGTTGGGGAGAATGTGATGACCCGGCCCGTCATCATGTGAGTTATCACCCCGTTACCCCCATTATATGCTTGTTGATGTTGTAATATGCATGTTGGGTGAGTTTGAGTCAATCCGGGTTGAGTTTGATTGAAATTGAGACAGAAAGTCTCTTAGAAGAAGGAATAGTTGGGAAAAGTCAACCGGACGTTGACTATTTAGTTAGAGGAGCTCGGAATCGAATTTTGATGATTTGGTTAGCTCCGGGAGGTCATTTATGAGCTAGGAAAGCAATCCGAATTGAATTTGGAGGTCCGGTGTAGAAATAGGCTTGAATTGGCTAAGGTTGAATTTTGGCGAAATCCGGACGGTAGGTGAGATTTTGATCCGGGAGTCGGAATGGAATTCCAACAGTTGTAGTAGCTCCGTTAGGTGATTTTGGATGTGCCTGCAAAATTTCAGGTCATTCAGAGGTCGTTTGGTCGGGTTTTTGATCGAATAAGAATTTGGAAAGGTATAGTTAAACTTAAGCTTGAATTTGCTGAAAACGGATGATTTTGATGTTAACTATAGTGATTTAATGATTCGAGCAAGTTGGAATGAGGTAATAGATCATGTCTGTATATTTGGTTGAGGTCTCGGGGGTCTCGGGTGTGTTTCGGATGTCCAACGGGTCATTTTTGGAAGATTTTTGCAGTTTTGAGCGTAAATGTAATGATCCAAAGGTCTATTTTTAGTTCTAGAGATCCAAATTTAACTTCGAGACTTCGAGAATTTAAATCATGAATTATAGGACTGATCTGGAAATTTTGGTTTAATTTCATCAAGCCGCGATTGGGTTTTTGACGCGATATGTGAGTTAATTGTTTAACGAGCGAAATTGGTATTGAACTAAGCAAATGAGCTCCAAATTCCGTTTTGTTTGAACTACTAGATCCGTATCAAAATTACGGAGCCAAAGGAAAAAGAATCGTCTATTTTCGAGTTCGTATGATGGATTTAGAGCCATTTTAGTAAACAATGACTGTGCTGCAATTCAGATAAAAAGCTGCTGCAATGAACAGTACCCGTGAATAGTACCCCCGTGAATAGTACATTGTGAACAGTACCCAGTGAACAGCACCTTGTGAACAGTAACACGGGTGAACAGTACACGGGTGAACAGTATTTTGTTAAAAAAAATCTGGACAGAATTTTCATCCGCGACTCATTAATTGAAAACCTCCATTGTTGAGTCTTGGAGAGCAAAAGTGAAGGAAAATTGCTGGGATTTCACCGAGTTATCATTGGAGGTAAGTTTTATGGTTAATATATGTATTTTTATCTTAGAATCCTTCTTTATTTCACTGAAATTGGATCAAATTGTGGGGAAATTTAGCCTAGGCCACGGCTTTGGTAAAATACCGATTTGAGCGGGCAAATGGAGTCCGAATTTGGTAAATTTTATATGCCTAGACTCGTATTGAGACGAGGGTTCCGAATATGTAACTTTTATAATTTTTCGAGAAGCGTACCAAAAGTCGGATTTTGACAACTTTGTGGGTTTTGATGCAATTTGGGTTATTTAAAATGGGTTACGTGAATTTAGCATATATTGATGTATTATCATTGATTTTGAGAAGATTTGGCAACCGAGGAGATTGATTTGCGAGGCAAACGCAAGGCGGACCGAGGCTTCTACCGGTTCGAGGTGAGTGGTAGTAGTAAACAATGTACTGAGGGTTTGAAACCCCGTACTAGCACTTCACAGTGCTATATTGAGATGAGACACGCATTCTCTGACGGGCGTAGTGACATTGTGATTGAGGGTTCGGACTTGATCCTTCCCGGCTAATAGAATACTGTGTTGTATGACTATTAATGAGATTATAACTATACAATTGGGCTAATAGCCATGTTTGGGGCCTTGTGCCAATCTGTAGAGCATTAGGGAACCTATAGAGCTAGGTGACCCTTATATCGTGTTGGAAACATACACTCAGCCGTAGCTCTAGCTGTATAGCATAATATGAGCCCGTATTAGATGTGTACATTGTGAGAGATTATCTAGGGTGGAATTCCCTGTTCTAGCTGAGCAGGACTGAAAGGCCAAGTCTATACCGATTGAGATGAGATAGGGTCAAGGACCCACTATGAGATGTTATATTGGGCCCGAAAGGCCAAGTCTATATTGACTGAGACAGGGTCAAGGACCCACTGTGATATATTATATTGGGCCTGAGAGGCCAAGTATATACTGACCGGAATAGGGTCGAGGACCCATTATGAGGTATTATATATATATACCTATATTGGATCGGGCTGCACGCTGCAGCAGTATATATATTGGATTGGACTGCACGCCGCAGTAATATACATGTAATATACATGTGGGACGGACTGCACGCCGCAGTATTATTGCGCTTGGGCTGTAGGAGCCCCTTCGGTGTCTGAGTCTGCACACATTCTCAGTGAGTACTGGTGTATATTATGGGATCGGGCTGCATGCCACAGCAGTATAGAGATATATACATATATATATATATTGGATCGGACTGCACGCCGCAGTAATATTTGCGTGGATCGTGCTGCACGCCGCAATATTATAGTGCTTGGGCCTAGGGAGCCCCTCCGAAGTCTGTATACACCCCCAGTGAGCGCCGTCGACGTTAAATGGAGCGGGCTGCGCACCGCAGCGGTATATGTATTGGAGCGGGCTGCGCGCGCGCAGCGGTATATGTATTGGAGCGGGCTGCGCGCCGCAGCGGTATATGTATTGGAGCGGGCTGCGCGCCGCAGCATTATACTTATTCATATTCATATATATACTGAAATATTTATATGTTATAGACAGATGTATATGTCTCCATATATTGTGATGGTTGTATACCGTAGTGGTACGAGCGAGGATGTGGTCAATGTGGGACCTAGATGAGATAGATATGGATTGGAGATCAGAGTACTCATTATAGTGATGACTAACCTGTGGGGGTTGCCTTAGAACTGTTTAGTGATCGTACAAGAGTTCTTATTTTCAGTTATTATTTATTATTGTTACTCCCTGAGTTGAAATATACTCACCCCACTCCCCTGCACTTTTTGTGCAGATATACAGGTTCAGGAGGGCAGTTGAGCTATCGCAACTGCTTTATTATCCCCATTCTGTGGAGACTTCGAGGTAGCTGCTGACGTCCACAGTACCCGACCTCTTTCTTTTTATCATTTTGTTGTCTCCATTCTGGTTAGACTTGATTGTGTAGTACATCTCATTTGTAGAGGCTCAGACTTGTGACACCACGATTTGGTTGGGACTGTGTTCTTCTATTTCATTTCTACACTTCTTGAATTGTTATGAAAACAGGCTAATCACGCCGATTAATTAGTATTAATTATACTTGGTTGGTAATTGGATAAGATGGTCGGGCTTGCCTAGCAATGTGTTGGGCGCCATCATGACCGGGGTTTGGGGTCGTGACAGAAATGAATTTAGTAGTGCAGAAACAGAACAAGTAGAACAGCATAGAGAAAAAATATTAAATAGAAATCTAATGTCAAAATTAGCAATATGTAATATGTGTTACATAGACGAATATACATGTGCATTTAAAGAATTTTACTATAAAGGAATATATAGTATAGAGGAAAGTAAAGAAATAAGAAAATTATATTTTTCAAAATTACCAGAACCATTTAGTTCAAAAATATTAAAAGATTGGAATAATGCAGCATTACAAGATACTTTAGGAGCAAGAATTAAATACTTACAAAATTGGTTTGCGGAATTATGTGAAAAACATAAAGAAGAAATTAAAATGGAAAAAACGTTAATAAAAAACTTAGCATATTGTAAAGATAAAACAGCACCTCAGTTTGGATGTAATAAAAGATACTATAATAAAAATCATAATAAAATTAAGAAATACAAAAAGTATAAGTCAAAATTTAAGTATAAAAAACCTAGACGAAGATATTATGTAAAGAAATTTAATAACAGAAGACAGTTCTGACCTAAGAAAAAAATATCAGAATGTAAATGTTATAATTGTGGAAAATTAGGACATTTAGCAAAAGATTACAAAATAACTAAAAATCAAAGAGCTAAGCAAGTATCAGAAATAATAATAAACGACGAAGAATACGTACAAATGGAATACATAGACTGTGAATTAGAAAGTAATGATAGTATATATGAATTATCAGAAAATGAATTATAAATTAATAATAGAATCGGATAATGAAGACAATGAATTAACAGATGACTGAAAAAGAAATAAATATAATAACCCAAGAAGAATACCAAGATGAAGAATCTACGGAACAAAAAGTAATATTTGATGAAAATATATTTGAACAAATAAAAGGAAAAGAATTAGACTTAAGTGTAGAAAAAATATTAGATATACCAAAAATGAAAAATTGGTTCAAAAGAAGTAAAGAAGAATACTATGTAATTAGCCACAGAGAACACATAATAGACTGTAAATACACCAAAGGAAAAGCTAAAATACCAATAATAAATAAACGTATAATAAATAAAGAAATACAGGACATAAGGGCAAAAAACCCAATTAAATACGTACATCTAGGAGGAACAGAAATATTAATAAAGGCATGTTTTAGAGAAGGAATAGATACACCAATAGAAATTTACCTAGCACATGATAGAATTATACAACCTATAGAAAAAAGTATAATAAGTGCAGTACAAGGAAATTTGATATACCAAAAATTTAAGTTTATAATTAGTGCTAACTATTCAGTAGCGATAAATGATAAAAATATAGATAAATCACTTGTATTATACTGGAAAATGTCAGGAATAGAATTAACCCCAGGTAGTAAGATATTTACAGCAAGATGTAAAAACTTATATATATTAACAACCAAACATAAGATAATGGCAAGAAATGAAATAAACAAAATAAAGATAGAAAATCCTTTTGAAAGAATAGTTACAGTTATAGATAACAATGAGTATAGTTATAATGAATTAGACATAGAAGAAGATTTAGACATAGTAAAAGAAAGACTAAGTACATCAAAAAGATTAAGTTTTGAAGTAGGACAAACATCATCAACTAAAACAAGCACATTAGATAAGGTAGGATATAAAATACCTAAACTTATAGAGCAATTACCAAAAGAAATAAAACATCATCATTATTACATAACAGGAGTAATGAATGCAAGAAAATACTTAATACTAATAAATACAGGACAAGAAGAAAACTATATAACAAGATGTCACGACCCCAAATCCGGTCGTGATGGCGCCCAGCACTTTGCTAAGCCAGCCTGACCAATCAATAACAACAACGGAGCTAGCAGCTCACTTTATCCCATTTAAGCATATTAAATCACGAAGCAACGGCGATACATATAACGAAAACGGGGAACCAAGTCCCAAAAGATACCAACTTCCATAGACCGAAGGGTCAAGAGTCATGAGCCTCTAATGAACATAGGTGTCTAAAGGTTTACAAGATAACAAGTGCGGAAAGAAATGTCAACACAGAATCAAAAGACAGTAAGAAGGAATATCGGGTCCTGCGGACTCTGCAGCTACCTCGTATATCCCACAGATGTCGCCTCGCACAGCTACTGGATCACTGCTGAGAGGTACCTGGATCTGCACACAAGGTGCAGGGAGTAAAATGAGTATTGCCAGACTCAGTGGTAATAAACAGGGGTAAGACAGCGCAGATAAGAAATCCGCAATAAAGCACTATGTAAAGCTGTCATCAAATACCCTGTCACAGAATCAATATCAACTGTACCTGTACCAACAAGTACCAGCAAAACAGTATAACAACTATCAGATGTAGCTAAATGCAATGCAATGCATGATATGACCGCTACGGCGCGTAGCCCGATCCAATTTGGGTACCCGTGCTCACTGTGGGGGTTCAGACTCCGGAGGGGCTCCTACAGCCCAAGCACAATATCACTGCGGCGTGCAGTCCGATCCGACATATGTACTACTGCGGCGCGCAGCCTGATCCACTACTAGTCAACTAATATGCAAATACAGCCTCGCAGGCTCAAAGGTAGTTTTTTGAAAACTCTTTTATCATTTTCAGTTGGAAAACAGTAATATCAAGTTCCAGAGATTGGAAATAGCATGATAACAGAAATAGCTACGGATTGGTAGTAACTAACATGTCAATATGATAAGACAATGATAACGATCCTCGCTGGATCCAATAACTGGCTCACGACCCACATGTATACTCAACCGCCCAAGAAGGGGTTCAATGGCTCAAGAGTGGCCAATATCACAATATATAGTATGCAACCATCCGAGAAGGAGGTTCAAACAGCTCAAGGATAGCCAATATCACAATATAGTATCAACAGGTCGGACTAAGCCATAATCCCCAATCACAATCGACCCTCCACTCATAAGAGAGTACGTGTCTCGCCGCTATACAGCGTCACAAAGTGGTATACCGGGGTTTCGAACCCGCTGGTCATCATCCACATCTATTACTCACCTCAATACGGATTGACGACTACTCCGGGATGCCCTTGCCACGAGAATCAAGCTCCGCACGCGTAGAATCTGATCAAATACGGTAGAAACACAACAAATTAGGCCAATGGGACGACACCCAATCAAAACAACTCAATTTACATCAAAATTCCCAAAGTTGTCAAAACCCGACTTTCGGTACACTTCTCGAAAAATTACAAAAGTCACTTATTCGGAATCCTCTTCTCGATACGAGTCTAGGCATATAAAATTTACCGAAATCGGACTCCATTTGCCCATTCAAAACCTTAATTTTTCGAAAGTTCAAGCCTAGGGCTAAATCCTCCATAAATTACCCCAAATTCCTCCATTTTCATGATATAATTGCATAATATTATCAATACTAATCATAGTTTAAGTCTATAGTTGATTACCTGATGGTTTCCCTTGAGTTTCTCTTCAAAATCGCCCGAATTGCCTCTAAAGCCGAGACCCAAATGTGTGAAATGTTTCTGAAATTTTTCTGACTTCTGATACACTTAACTTACTGCGATTTTCGCTTCTGCGGACCATTTTCCGCCCCTGCGGAACCGCTTCTGCGACCAATTGGTCGCTTCTGCGCACCCAGGCCTATTTGTCCATTTCCGCTCCTGCAATACATGGACCACTCCTGCGGGTCCGCTTCTGCGGATAAAATTCCGCTCCTGCGGAATGTTCCGCCTTTGCGACCAAGAGTCCGCTCCTGCGGACTCGCCTATGCGATCAATCGCCCGCTTCTGCGGACTTCTCCATTTCGCTTCTTGACCGCTTCTGCGGTCTACCCTTCGCTCCTGCGACGCCGCCTCAGCGGTCATTTTTCCGCTTCTGCGAAGACAAGCGCTCCTGCGCCTCCTCGTCCGCTTCTGCGGACTCGCTCCTGCGCCCCCATTTCCGCAGGAGCGAAAACAACAGAACCAGAACACTTCCCTGCAAATTTTCCACATTTTCTCCCGTTTAGCCATCCGAAAACACCCCGAGGCCCCCGGGACCTCATCCAAACACACCAACACATCTTAATACCTTGTTCGAACTTGCTCCAATCCTCAAAACACGTCTAATAACATCAAAACCCATAATTCACATCGAATTCAACCCTAAATTCCTTAAAACATTCTGAATTACACAATCAATCAAAAACCCGACTAAACAACGTCCGAATGACCTGAAATTTTACAGGCACATCCAAAATCACCTAACGGAGGTACTGCAACTGTCGGAATTCCATTTCGACCCCCGGATCAAAATCTCACCTACCGTTCGGATTTCGCCAAAATTCAACCTTAGCCAATTCAAGCCTATTTCTACACCGGGCCTCCAAATTCAATTCCGATTGTTCCTTTACGTCACAAATCACCTCCCGGAACTAACCGAATCATCAGAATCCGATTTCGAGCCCTTTAACCAAATAGTCAACTTCGGGTTGACCTTCCTTATTCAAGTTTCCTTCAAAAAGGCTAAATGCCTCATTTTCAATCCAATTCACTCCTAACTCACCCGATAGACTCTAACACTGATATAAAATCATAATACATGTAATTACAAAATAACGGGGTGGTAATTCCCGTGACGACGGGCCGGGTCGTCACATTCTCCCCCTCTTAAGCAAACGCTCGTCCTCTAGTGGGTCAAGAAACATACCTGAAGTCTCAAACAAGTGAGGATATCTGCTCCGCATCTCTCGCTCGATCTCCCAAGTGGCCTCCTCCACGGGTCGACCTCTCCACTAAACCTTAACTGATGCAACCTCCTTGGACCTCAATTTTCTCACCTGACGTCCCAAAATGGCAATAGGCTCCACATCATAGGATAGATCACCATCAAGTTGAATGGTACTGAAATCTAATACATGAGACGGATCTCCAATGTACTTCCGGAGCATAGACACATGGAATACTGGATGAACGCTGGATAAGCTGGGCGGCAAGGCTAACTCATATGCCACCTCTCCAACTCTCCTAAGTATCTCAAAAAGGACCAATGTACCTGGGACTCAACTTCCCTTTCTTCCCAAACCTCATGACACCCTTCATAGGTGAAACCTTCAACAATACTCGGTCACCAACCATGAAAGACAACTCTCGAACTCTACGGTCCGCATAACTCTTCTGACGAGACTGTGCTGTACGAAGCCTCTCCTGGATCAACTTCGCTCTATCCAGAGCATCCTGAACTAACTCAGTCCCTATCAATCTATCCTCACCAAGCTCAAACCATCCCACGGGGGATCTACATCGTCTGCCATACAATGCCTCATACGGGGCCATCTGAATACTCGACTGATAACTGTTGTTGTAGGCAAACTCGGCAAGTGGTAAGAACTCATCCCACGAACCACCAAAGTCAATCACACATGCTCGCAACATATCCTCCAGAATCTGAATAGTGCGCTCAGACTGCCCGTCTGTCTGGGGGTGAAATGCTGTACTCAACTCCACCCGCGTACCCATCTCTCGCTGAAATGCTCTCCAAAACTGAGAAGTGAAATGGGTACCCCTGTCGGATATGATAGACAATGGGACTCCATGCAACCGGACAATCTCTCGAATAAAGATCGCTACCAACCGCTCCGATGAGTAGGTAGTACTAACTGGAATGAAGTGAGCGGACTTGGTCAGCCTATCCACAATCACCCATATAGAATCAAACTTCCTCGCTGTCCGAGGGAGTCCAGTAACAAAGTCCATAGTGATCCTCTCCCATTTCCACTCAGGAATATCAATGCGCTGAAATACGCCACCGGGCCTCCGATGCTCGTACTTAACCTGCTGACAGTTGAGGCACCGTGATACATGTCTAACAATGTCCATTTTCATCTTTCTCCACCAATAGTGCTATTTCAAATCTTGATACATCTTAGCGGCTCCTGGATGGATAGAATACCGCGAGTTATGGGCCTCCTCCAGAATCAACTCACGAAGGCCATCAACATTGGGCACACATATCCGGCCCTGCATCCTCAATACGCCGTCACTATCAATGGTGACATCTCTAGCATCATCATGCTGAACTCTGTCCCTAAGGACAGCCAAATGTGGATCATCATACCGACGCTCACGAATACGATCATATAGAGATGACCGAGATACCACACAAGCCAATACTCTGCTGGGCTCCGAAATATCTAACCTCACTAGCCGATTGGCTAGCACCTGAACATCATAAGAAAATGGCCTCTCCTCGGCTGGAATATATGCCAAGCTCCCCATACTGACCGCCTTCCGGATCAAAGCATCGGCCACCACATTGGCCTTTCCCGGATGATAAAAAATAGTGATGTCATAATCCTTAAGCAACTCAAGCCATCTCCGCTGTCTCAAATTAAGGTCTTTCTGTCTGAACAAGTGTTGGAGACTACGATGGTCGGTATACACCTCACAAGACATGCCGTACAAATAGTGCCTCCAAATTTTCAAGGCATGAACAATGGCGGCTAGCTCCAAATCATGAACAAGATAGTTCTTCTCATGTGGCTTCAATTGCCGAGAAGCATAAGCAATCACCTTACCTTCCTGCATCAACACACAACCTATCCCCACTCTCGAGGCATCACAATAAACAGTATATGAACCTGAAGCTGATGGCAATACTAACACTGGAGCTGTGGTCAAAGCTGTCTCGAGCTTCTGAAAGCTCTCCTCGCACTCTTCCAACAACACGAATGGTGCACCCTTCCGGGTCAATCTAGTCAAAGAAGAAGCAATGGATGAAAATCCCTGAACAAACCGGCGATAATATCCCGCCAAGCCAAGAAAACTCCTGATCTCTGTAGCTGAGGACGGTCTAGGCCAACTCTGTACCGCCTCTATCTTCTTCGGATCAACTTGAATACCATCACGAGACACCACATGTCCCATAAATGCTACGGACTCGAGCCAAAACTCGCACTTGGAGAATTTAGCATATAGCTTCTCCTCCCTCAATCTCTGCAACACAATACTCAAATGTTGAGCATGCTCCTCCTGACTACGGGAGTAGACTAGAATGTCATCAATGAACACAATCACAAATGAATCCAAATAGGGCTCGAACACACTGTTCATCAGATGCATAAATGTTGCTGGGGCGTTGGTCAGCCCAAACTACATTACAAGAAACTCATAATGACCATATCGGGTCCTGAATGCAGTCTTCATAATATCCGAGTCCTTGATCTTCAGCTGATGATAGCCCGAACGAAGATCGATCTTAGAAAACACCCTCGCACCTTGTAACTGATCAAACAAATCATCTATGCGCGGTAGAGGGTACTTGTTCTTCATTGTCACTTTGTTCAATTGCCTATAATCAATACACATTCGCATGGAACCATCTTTCTTTTTAATAGATAACACCGGCGCACCCCACGGGGACATGCTAGGACGGATGAAACCCTTATCCAGAAGCTCCTGAAGCTGCTCTTTCAGTTCTTTCAACTCAGCTGGTGCCATCCAATAAGGAGGAATGGATATGGGCTGAGTGCCCGGCACCAAGTCAATGCCAAAATCAATATCCTTGTCCGGCGGCATGCCCGGCAGGTCTGAGGGGAATACATCTGGAAAATCCCTCATAACAGGTACAGAATCAATGCTAGGAGACTCAACTCCCACATCTCTCACAAAAGCTAAGTACGATAAACATCCTTTTTCAACCATCTTCTGAGCTTTTAAGAACGAAATGACACGGATAGGGACGAAATCAGTCGAACCCCGCCACTCAATCTGAGAAATACCAGGAATGGCCAACGTAACTGTCTTAGCATGACAGTCCAATATAGCGTGGTACGGAGACAACCAGTCCATACCCAATATAACATCAAAGTCCACCATCCCCAACAATAGCAAATCTGCCTGGGTCTCCAGACCCCCAATAGATATAACACAGGATCTATATACATGATCCACAACAATCGTATCACCCACGGGGATGGATACATGAACAGGTAAATCAAGACTACCACGAGTCGCACCCAAATGACGTACAAAATAAGAGGACACGTAAGAATATGTAGACCCTGGATCAAATAGAACAGAGGCATCTCTGTGACAGACAGAAATGATACCTGTAATCACTGCATCGGAGGCAACTGCATCACGCCTGTCAGGAAGTGCATAGAATCACGCCTGGCCTCCACCAGATCTCTCCTCGCCCCTGGGGCGACCACGAGAAGACTGACCTCCACCTCTACTTGACTGAGATGGTGCTGAAGATGAGGGCTGGTCCCTCTGCTGAGTCCTGTCCCTACGGAGTCGAGGGCACTGTCTCCTCATGTGGCCAAACTCACCACACTCATAACATGCACCTGGTGCTGGAGAACCGGACTGAAGGGAACCCCTTGCCGCAGAAGAACCCCGGGCTGAAGAAGTAGGTGCTGCACTCTGGGCTGGGAGGGCACTAAGTGAAGACTGGCCCTGCTGGAATCCCTGTCGACCACGACCAGAAGAACCTCCGCTCTGCTCAGGGCGGCCTGAATGAGAAGGTCTAGATGAGCGACCTCTGCCCTGCTGGAAATGCCCTCTAGATGGAGCACCACTGAAACTGCCAGAACCACGAGGCCTCTTGGCCTCCCGCTCCTCCCTCTCTCGGCGACGATCCGCCTCAATGGAGCGTGCCATATCAACAACCTGCTCAAAAGATGATGACAGAACTCGCTCTCCGGTCATAAGAATGCGGATAGAATAGTTGAGGCCATCAATGAACCTCCTGATCCTCTCCCTATCATTAGGGATCATCCATGTGGCATGCCTAGCCAACCGTGTGAATCTAAGCTCATACTGAGTCACAGACATGTCGCCCTGAACCAACCACTCGAACTGGCGACGTAGCTCCTCGCGACAAGACTGAGGTACATATTTCTCTAGAAAGAGAGTAGAGAACTGCTGCCATGTGAGAGGTGCTGCTCCTACAGGCCTACGCCTCTCAAACTCTTCCCACCAATCTAATACGGGACCAGTGAACTGAAAGGTAGTAAATGAAACTCCGCTGGACTCAAGAATACCAGCCGTCCGCAACATCCTCTAACACTTATCCAAGAAGCCCTGGGCATCCTCGCCTGGTTGAAGTCTACCAAATCTCTCAAGACGACGCTGCTCGTCGTCGAGCATAGCCTCAACCATATGCTCTGGAGCCGGAGCCGGTGCAGCTCGGAGGAATAACCGGTGCAACCACTCGAGCGGGGACCGCCTCCGGCGTCCGAAGTCCCCGAACAATCGGGTTAGGTGTGCGAGCTGCGGGGTCTGATGACCACCCCTGTCTGAGATGTCGCTGCGGTAGCGATAGCTGAAACTACCCGAGCCAAACCGGAACACACCGATAATATCCGAGCGAGAGTCTCCCGAAGACCAGGAATAGCAATAGATACGGTCCGGCCCCGAACTGGTGCTCAAGCCATAAACAAGGATCCGGCCTCAAGTCCTCCCGACTGGCCCAACATAAATTCATAGAGATTACATCTCGCCCCTCGACCAGGGAATCGTAAGCCATAAGGCAATTACATTACTGAGCTCTCGATGCGTACACAGACGTATGGAAGGAATTTCAAAAATTATATCTCAAGCTGAATCAAGTGCGCACGATAAGAATTCCAAGAAATGTGAAGTGTTTCCTAAAGGTTCGCAGCCTCCCGAGGATAAGTACATGCGTCCCCGTACCGATCCACAAGACTCTACTAACCGACTCAAGACTCATGAGGCCTAGTAAACCTAGGCTCTGATACCAACTTGTCACGACCCCAAATCCGGTCGTGATGGCGCCCAGCACATTGCTAAGCTAGCCTGACCAATCAACAACAACAACGGAGCTAGCAGCTCGCTTTATCCCATTTAAGCATATTAAATCACGAAGCAACGGCGATACATATAACGAAAACGGGGAACCAAGTCCCAAAAGATACCAACTTCCATAGACCGAAGGGTCAACAGTCATGAGCCTCTTATGAACATAGGTGTACAAAGGTTTACAAGATACCAAGTGCGGAAAGAAATGTCAATACAGAATCAAAAGACAGTGAGAAGGAATATCGGGTCCTGCGGACTCTGCAACTACCTCGTATATCCCACAGGATGTCGCCTCGCACAGCTACTGGATCACTGCTGAGAGGTACCTGGATCTGCACACAAGGTGCAGGGAGTAAAATGAGTACTGCCAGACTCGGTGGTAATAAACAAGGGTAAGACAGCGCAGATAAGAAATCCGCAATAAAGCACTATGTAAAGCTGTAATCAAATACCCTGTCACAGAATCAATATCAATTGTACCTGTACCAACAAGTACCAGCAACACAGTATAACAGCTAGCGGATGTAGCTAAATGCAATGCAATGCATGATATGACCGCTACGGCGCGTAGCCCGATCCAATTTGGGTACCCGTGCTCACTGTGGGGGTTCAGACTCCGGAGGGGCTCCTACAGCCCAAGCACAATATCACTGCGGCGTGCAGTCCAATCCGACATATGTACTACTGCGGCGCGCAGCCCGATCCACTACTAGTCAGCTAATATGCAAATACAGCCTCGCAAGCTCAAAAGTAGTTTTTTGAAAACTCTTTTATCATTTTCAGTTGGAAAACAGTAATATCAAGTTCCAGAGATTGGAAATAGCATGATAACAGAAATAGCTACGGACTGGTAGTAACTAACATGTCAATATGATAAGACAATAATAACGATCCTCGCGGGATCCAATAACTGGCTCACGGCCCACAAGTATACTCAACCGCCCAAGAAGGGGGTTCCTCGGCTCAAGAGTGGCCAATATCACAATATATAGTATGCAACCATCCGAGAAGGAGGTTCAACAGCTCAAGGATAGCCAATATCATAATATAGTATCAACAGGTCGGACTAAGCCATAGTCCCCAATCACAATCGACCTCGCACTCATAAGAGAGTACGTGTCTCGCTGCTATACAGCGTCACAAAGTGGTATACCGGGGTTTCGAACCCGCTGGTCATCACCCACATCTATTACTCACCGCAATACAGTGCGACGACTACTCCGCAATGCCCTTGCCACGAGAATCAAGCTCCACACACGTAGAATCTGATCAAATACAGTAGAAACACAATAAATTAGGCCAATGGGACAACACCCAATCAAAACAACTCAATTTACATCAAAATTCCCAAAGTTGTCAAAACCCGACTTTCGGTACACTTCTTGAAAAATTACAAAAGTCACATATTCGGAATCCTCATCTCGATACGAGTCTAGGCATATAAACTTTACCGAAATCGGACTCCATTTGCCCATTCAAAACCTTAATTTTTCGAAAGTTCAAGCCTAGGGCTAAATCCTCCATAAATTACTCCAAATTCCTCCATTTTCATGATATAATTGCATAATATTATCAATACTAATCATAGTTTAAGTCCATAGTTGATTACCCGATGATTTCCCTTGAGTTTCTCTTCAAAATCGCCCAAATCGCCTCTAAAGCCGAGACCCAAATGTGTGAAATGTTTCTGAAATTTTCTAACTTCTGATACACTTAACTTACTGCGATTTTCGCTTCTGCGGACCATTTTTTGCCCCTGCGGAACCGCTTCTGCGACCAACTGGTCGCCTCTACGCACCCAGGCCTATTTGGCCATTTTTGCTCCTGCGATACACGGACCGCTCCTGCGGGTCCGCTTCTGCGGATAAAATTCAGCTCCTGCGGAATGTTTCGCCTTTGCGACCAAGAGTCCGCTCCTGCGGACTCGCCTATGCGATCAATCGCCCGCTTCTGCGGACTTCTCCATTTCGCCTCTTGACCGCTTCTGCGGTCTACCCTTCACTCCCGCGACGCCGCCTCAGCGGTCATTTTTCCGCTTCTGCGAAGACAAGCGCTCCTGCGCCCCCATTTCCACAGGAGCGAAAACAACAGAACCAGAACACTTCCCTGCAAATTTTCCACATTTTCTCCCGTTTAGCCATCCGAAAACACCCCGAGGCCCCCGGGACCTCATCCAAACACACCAACACATCTTAATACCTTGTTCAAACTTGCTCCAATCCTCAAAACACGTCTAATAACATCAAAACCCATAATTCACATCGAATTCAAGCCTAAATTCCTTAAAACATTCCGAATTACACAATCAATCAAAAACTCGACTAAACAACGTCCGAATGACCTGAAATTTTGCAGGCACATCCAAAATCACCTAACGGAGGTACTGCAACTATCAGAATTCCATTCTGACCCCCTGATCAAAATCTCACCTACCGTTCGGATTTTGCCAAAATTCAACCTTAGCCAATTCAAGCCTATTTCTACACCGGGCCTTCAAATTCAATTTCGATTGTTCCCTTAAGTCACAAATCACCTCCCGGAACTAACCGAATCATCAGAATCCGATTTCGAGCCCTCTAACCAAATAGTCAACTCCGGGTTGACCTTCCTTATTCAAGTTTCCTTCAAAAAGGCTAAATGCCTCATTTTCAATCCAATTCACTCCTAACTCACCTGATAGACTCTAACATTGATATAAAATCATAATACATGTAATTACAACATAACGGAGTGGTAATTCCCGTGACGACGGGCCGGGTCGTCACACAAGAGAATTAATCATAGAAGATGAGATACTAACAAATGAAAAATTATACCCCGAATTACCTAAAGGAATGATAATTAGTGAAGAAATAGCGGAAAAACAAATAATTATAGGAGGAATAATTATGATAATAAGATTTAAAATATATCAGGGAGATAAAAATATTATATTAGGAATAAAATGGTTAGAAAAAGTTAAGCCATACAACTTAGATAATGAACAACTAATCATACATTATGAAAATAAGAAAGTAACAATAAAAAGAACTATATTATAAATATGAAAATACATATACTAGTAAAAATAATAGTAGAAGGATATTACAATAGATACTACACACCGATGATAGACACATGATCAGAAGTAAATTTATGTAGATATAATTGCCTACCAGAAGAAAAATGGGAAAAACTTAGAACACCCTTACCAGTAACAGGATTTAATAATGAAGGAAGTATAATTACTCACAAATCAAAAAATATAAAAATACAAATATGGGATAAAATACTTATTATAGAAGAAATATACAATTTTGAATTACCCACAAGAGATATTTTACTAGGAATACCATTCTTAGATAAACTATACCCACACGTAATAACTAAAACACATTGGTGGTTTACAACACCACGCAAACAAAAAATAGGAGCAAAAAGAGTTCTAAAAAAGAAAAGAAAAACAGCTGATTAGATAAAAGGAAGTGAGAAAATAACACAAAAATTAGAAAATGAAAAAGAAGATGATAATAAAATAGAATTAATTATTTTTTCAATAAATACAATTAAAATAATCCAAGAAAAACTAGAACCATTGTATAGTGAAAACCCATTACAAGGTTGGGAAAAACATAAAACAAAGGTAAAAATAGAGCTAATTGATGAAAATAGTATAATAACACAAAAACCCTTAAAATACAATTTCAAAGATTTAAATAAATTTAAAATACATTGACGAATTACTAGAACAAGGTTATATACAGGAGAGCAATAGTAAACATGCAAGTCCAGCATTTATAGTAAATAAACATAGTGAACAAAAAAGAGAAAAAAGTACAATGGTTATTGATTATAGAAATCTAAATGAAAAAACTAAGACATATAATTAGCCAATACCAAATAAAATACTAAAAATAAGACAAATCCAAGGATATAACTATTTTAGTAAATTTGATTGTAAATCAGGATTTTATCACTTAAAGTTAGAAGAAGAATCCAAAAAATTAACAGCATTTACCGTACCCCAAGGATTTTATGAATGGAATGTATTACCTTTCGGATATAAAAATGCACCAGGTAGATATCAACATTTTATGGATAACTATTTCAAATAATTAGAAAATTGCATAATATATATTGATGATATATTATTATATTAAAAACACAAGATGAGCATATAAGATTATTAGAAAAATTTATACATATTATAGAAATATCGGGAATAAGCTTAAGTAGAAAAAAGGCAGAAATAATGAAAAATCAAATAGAATTTCGAGGAATAGAAATAGATAAAAGTGGAATTAAAATGCAAACTCATATAGTACAAAAGATAATAAATTCAAATGAACAATTAGATACAAAAAAGAAACTACAATCATTTTTAGGATTAGTAAACCAAGTGTAACGACCCGGCCCGTCGTTACGGGAATTTACTACCCCGTTACCTTGCTTTTACATATATTATGCTTTTAAAACAGTATTAGAGTATATCGGGTGAGTTAGAAGTGATTTGGATTGAAAATGAAACAAATAACATGTTTGAAGAAAGCTTGAATATGAAAAGTCAACCAAGAGTTGACTATTGAGTTAGAGTGCTCGGAACCGGATTCGGATGATTCGACTAGTTCCGGGGATCAATTATGACTTAGGAGAACAATCGGAATTGAATTCGGAGGTCCGGTGTAGTTTTAAGCTTGAATTGGCGAATGTTGAATTTTGGCGAAAACCGGATGGTAGGTGATATTTTGATCCGGGGGTCGGAATGGAATTCCGACAATTTCTGTAGCTTCGTTATGTGATTTTGGATATGTCCGCAAATTTTCAGGTCATTCGGACATCGTTTGATCGGGTTTTGGATTGAATGTTAGTTTTGAAAGTTTTGAAGAAACTTAGGCTTGAATCCGTGGTTAATTGATGATTTTGATGTTTAGGATGGTGTTTTTATGATTGGAACAAGTTCGAATAAGGAATTAGGATGTGTTGGTGTGTTTGAATGAGGTCCCGGGGGCCTCGGGGTGTTTTCGGATGGTTAATCGGGGGAAAAAAATATGGAAAATTGCAGAAACTGGTGCACTGCTTCTGTTGTTTCCGCTCCTGCGGAATTTTGGGCGCAGGAGCGGGTGCGCTGAAGCGGACCAGGAGCCGCAGAAGCGGAAATGTCCGCAGAAGCGGATCATTTTCCGCTGAAGCGGAAACGCGGGGGCGGACTGGGAGCCGCAGAAGCGATCCTCGCAGAAGCGGAAGGGGAGCCGCTTAGGCGAGTCCGCAGAAGCGGACGCCGAGTCGCAGAAGCGGAAATATCCGCAGGAGCGGTCCAATCTCCGCAGAAGCGGACGCGTAGGAGCGGAAATTCTTCCGCAGAAGCGAAAATCGCTGTAAGTTAAGTGTATCAGAAGTGAAAAAAATTTCAGAACATTTCACACATTTGGGTCTCGGCTTTAGAGGCGATTTGGGCGATTTTGAAGAGAAACTCAAGGGAAATCATCGGGTAAGCAACTATGGACTTAAACTATGATTAGTATTGGTATTATTATGCAATTATATCATGAAAATGGAAGAATTTGGGGTGATTCATGGAAGATTTAACCCTAGGCTTGAACTTTAGAAAATCAAGGTTTTGAATGAGCAAATGGAGTCCGAATTTGGTAAAATTGATATGCTTAGACTCGTATTGAGATGAGGATTCCGAATATGTGACTTTCGTAATTTTTCGAGAATCGTACCGAAAGTCGGGTTTTACCAACTTAGTGTAATTTTGCGAATTTCATATAAATTGAAGTGGGTTATGATTCTTTGACCCGTAATTGATACAATTATTGTTATTTGACTAGATTCTACACACGAGGCAACGAAATTCAAAGGAAAAGGCATCGCGGACGATTCGACGACCGACTAGAGGTGAGTAGTTTGTGTATATTGTAGCCTGAGGGTTCGAAACCCCGGCTTAGCACATTGTGACGCTAATAGGGCGTGGCTCGCACACCGTGGCAGGTGCGGGATTGATTGTGATTGGGGATTTGAGACTTGGTCCATCCCAGGAATGAATAATATGTTGTTAGTGTTGGAAATACACTGTACTTGCTATATTTGTGGGCTGTAAGCCTTGTTTGGGGCCTTGTGCCAATCTGTAGCGTCCTTAGAGGACAATATTTATGTGATAGCTAAAATTGCTTAAATCACTGATCTCAGTCCTGGGAATTGTAATCACACTTTTGAAATGCTAAGTCACCGGTTTTTAAAAAACTAATAAAGTTAAAGTATTTTTCATAAATTATGAATTGAGAACTGGAAATAAGGAAAATGATTTGTTTTGTGACTTAATTGCTTATTGTGGACTGAGTATGGGATCGGGCTGCACGCCGCAGTGGTTGATGTGAGGATCGGGCTGCACGCCGCAGCAGTATTGATTGCGCTTGGGCTGTAGGAGCCCCTCCGGAGTCTGTACACACCCCCAGTGAGCGCCGTCGACGTTAAATGGGATCGGGCTACACGCCGTAGCAGTTATGTGCATTGCATTGCATCCGTATTTGTTGGATTACTCTGTGGTAGCTGTATTGTATTATTGTTGCTAGTTCGTAGGAGATTCGGACTGTAGTGTAGCTTCATATGTGGTAATCTGTGGATTTCTTACTATCAGCTACTTATATATATTTGTTACTCACTGAGTACTTAGTACTCACCTCTACTCCCTGCACCTTTTGTGTGCAGACTCGGGTACTCAGGAGCAGTAGACAGGCAATTCCAGCGGTTGCAGTGTCATATCGGGTTGCTGAGGTAGCTGCCTACGTTCGCAGAACCTAGCTTCTCCTCTCATTTCCAGTTGTTATTTTGTATTCTGTATTCAGACTTGAGTACTTCTATATCGTACTCTCTATTTCCTGTTGGGTTTTGTTAGAGGCTCTAGACTTGTGACTCCGGATCTTTGGGAGTGTCAGTACTTTTGTTCAGTATTATTATTATTGGAGTTCTTAAACTCATATATCCCTCTTGGGTTGTCCATTTGGGACGGATATCTATGTGTTAATTGAATTGTTAGTCTGGCTGGCCTAGCTTGATTGTTGGGCGCCATCACGACCGGATTTGGGTCGTGACAAGTTGGTATCAGAGCTCTAGGTTATTAGGACTCGCGAGTCATGAGCCGGTTTAGTAGGCTTTCGCAGATCGGTACGTAGACGTCCGTATCTATCTTCGAAGGGCTACAGAAACTTTAGGAAAAACCTCATTTTCTTGAATTCATATCGTGCGATTTGTGTTATCATGAAATTAAATCTTTCCATATTCTATTCTCTCGCGGATGGCGAGAACACGAGCTAACGGACGTGGCGGACGACCACCATTGGCACCCAGAGGCCGTGGTCGTGGTAGAGGTAGGGCAGCAGCACCAGCACCAGCACCTGCTGACCCACCGGTTGACCAGACTCAGGACCAGATTCCAGCGGCGAACGCTCCGGCAGCTCAGGTTCAGGCACCGGCAGTGCCTATTGTGATACCGGGTCTTCAGGAGACCTTGGCTCAGATATTATCAGTGTGCACAGGATTGGCACAGGTAGTTGCTGCTACTGCTGCAGTATCATCTTCACAGGCAGGGGGAGGGAATCAGACCCCCGTGGCTCACACACCCGAGCCAGTTCAGCCAGTTGCGCCCGTTGCACCGGCTCCTGCATATGTGGTTCCAGTTATGCCCGACGATGAGCAGCGTCGTTTGGAGAGATTTGAGAGGCTACAGCCTCCGACATTCAGTGGAGCTGAGGGCGAGGATGCCCAGGGTTTTCTTGACAGATGTCAGCGTATGCTTCGCACCGCGGGTATTCTAGAGTCCAGCGGTGTTTCATTCACCACTTTCCAGTTCACAGGTGCAGCTTTCCAGTGGTGGGAGGATTTTGAGAGGCGTAGGCCCGCTGGGGCAGTGCCCCTCACTTGGCAGCAGTTCTCCACGGTATTTTTGGAGAAGTACGTGCCTCAGTCTCAGAGAGAGGAGCTGCGACGTCAGTTCGAGTGGTTGAAACAAGGAGAGATGACAGTTAATCAGTATGAGATGAGATTCACACAGCTGGCCCGTCATGCCATGTGGATGGTTCCTACCGACAAGGAGAGGATCCGGAGATTTATTGATGGTCTTATTTATCCCATTCGCATATTGATGACCCGGGAGAGAGTTTCTACAGTTACCTTTGAGGAGGTAGTTGATGCTGCCCGTCACATTGAGACAGATCGCCGCAGAGAGCGAGAGGAGAGAGAGGCTAAGAGACCTCGGGGTACTGGCAGTTACAGTGGTGCTCCGTCTAGGGGTCAATTTCAGCATAGCAGAGGTCGCTCCTTCAGATCTCATCAGTCTGGACGTGCAGAGTCCAGTGGGGTTTCATCCGATCGTGGTCGTCAAGGCCAGCAGGGTTATCATGGTCAGCAGGGCCGCCAGCAGAGTCAGCCTGCACTGAGTGCTCTTCCAGCTCAGAGCTCTGCTCCTGTTTCCTCAGCACAGGATTCATCGGTAGCGAGGGGTCCTCAGCAGCCCCTTCTTCCATCTTCAGGCCGTTGTTTTGAGTGCGGTGATTTGGGCCATATCAGGGAGAGAGTGTCCTCAGTGGCTTCGTAAGCGGTCTCAGCAGAGGTATCAGCCCTCGTCTTCTCCCCTATTTCTTCGGCGCCAGCACAGTCGGCTAGGACTGGTGGCCAGGTATCCAGAGGTCGCCCTGGGGGCGAGGATCGTACTGGTGGAGGCCAGGCTCGTTTCTATGCTCTTCCGGATAGGAAGGATGCTAGTGCTTCAGATGCGGTCATTTCAGGTATTATCTCAGTCTGCCACAGGGATGCTTCTGTCTTATTTGATCCCGGATCCACCTATTCTTATGTCTCTACTTACTTTGCACATCATTTGGGTATGACCCATGGTATCCTTGCTTTGCCCGTACATGTGTCTACCCCAGTGGGGGATACTGTTGTTGTGGATCAGGTATATCGATCCTGTATTATTACTATTGGGGGTCTGGAGACCCGAGTTGATCTATTACTACTGGGCATGGTAGATTTTGATGTAATTCTAGGCATGGATTGGCTATCTTCTTACCATGCGATTCTGGACTGTCATGCCAAGACAGTCACACTAGCTATTCCAGGTAATCCGAGGATCGAGTGGCGTGGCTTGACTGATTATGTGTCCGACAGGGTGATTTCTTATATAAAGGCTCAACGAATGATTGGCAAGGGTTGTTTATCTTATTTGGCCTTCATTAGAAATGTTGAGGCCGAGACACCCAGTCTTGATTCGGTCCCCATTGTGAGGGAGTTTCCGGATGTATTTCCAGCAGACCTACCGGGCATGCCGCCTGACAGAGATATTGATTTTGGTATTGACTTGGTGCCGGGCACTCAGCCCATTTCTATTCCTCCTTATCGCATGGCACCAGCAGAGTTAAAGGAATTGAAAGAACAGCTTCGGGAACTCTTAGATAAGGGTTTCATTCGTCCAAGTGTGTCACCTTGGGGTGCACCGGTGTTGTTCGTGAAGAAGAAAGATGGCACAATGAGAATGTGCATTGATTACAGGCAGCTGAACAAGGTAACAGTGAAGAATAAATACCCATTACCTCGTATTGAGGACCTATTTGATCAGCTACGGGGAGCTAGTGTATTTTCTAAGATTGATCTTCGATCGGGCTATCATCAATTGAAGATCAGGGACTCAGATATTATGAAGACAGCGTTCAGGACGCGATATGGGCACTACGAGTTCCTGGTGATGTCTTTCGGGTTGACTAATGCCCCAGGCAGCATTCATGCACTTGATGAATAGTGTATTTCGGCCGTACCTTGATTCTTTTGTGATTGTGTTTATTGATGATATCCTGGTATACTCACGCGGCCAGGAGGAGCATGCACAACATTTGAGAGTGGCATTGCAGAGGTTGAGGGAAGAGAAGCTTTATGCAAAATTCTCTAAGTGTGAGTTCTGGCTTGATACTGTGGGTTTTCTGGGACATATAGTGTCCAGTGATGGTATTAGGGTTGATCCTCAGAAGGTTGAGGCAGTGCAGAATTGGCCCAGACCTTCCTCAGCTACAGAGATTCGGAGTTTTCTCGGCTTGGCAGGCTATTATCGTCGGTTTGTTCGGGATTTCTCATCTATTGCTTCACCGTTGACTAAGTTGACACAGAAGAATGCTCCATTTGTGTGGTCTGATGTATGTGAAGAGAGCTTTCAGAAGCTCAAGGAGGCTTTGACCACGGCTCCAGTACTTGTGTTACCATCGAACCTCAGGGTCATATACGGTGTATTGTGATGCTTCTAGAGTTGGACTCGGTTGTGTGTTGATGCAAGAGGGTAGAGTTATTGCATATGCTTCTCGTCGGCTAAAGCCCCACGAGAAGAACTACCCTGTTCATGATTTGGAGTTAGCTGCTATTGTTCATGCCTTGAAGATCTGGAGGCATTACTTATATGGTGTATCTTGTGATGTATATACAGACCACCGCAGCCTTCAGCATTTGTTTAAGCAAAAAGATCTAAATTTGAGGCAGCGGAGATGGCTTGAATTGCTTAAAGACTATGATATTACTATCTTGTATCATCCGGGAAAGCCAATGTAGTGGCTGATGCATTGAGCCGGAAGGCTATTAGTATGGGCAGTTTGGCGTATATTCCAGTTGGGGAGAGACCCCTAGCAGTTGATGTTCAGGCGTTAGCTAATCAGATGGTAAGGCTGGATATTTCTGAGCCCGGTCGGGTGATGGCTTATGTAGTAGCTCGTTCTTCTTTATATGATCGTATTCGAGAGCGCCAGTATGATGATCCACACTTACTTGTCCTTAAGGACAGAGTTCAGCATGATGATGCTAGAGATGTCACTATTGATAGTGAGGGTGTATTGCGGATGCGGGGCCGGATATGTGTGCCCAATGTTGATGGCCTTCGTGAGTTGATATTGGAAGAGGCCCATAGCTCGCGGTATTCTATTCATCCGGGAGCCGCGAAGATGTATCAGGATTTGAAGCAGCATTACTGGTGGAGAAAGATGAAGAAAGATATTGTGAGCCATGTGGCTCGGTGTCTAAACTGTCAGCAGGTCAAGTATGAGCATCAGAGACCTGGTGGCGTATTCCAACGTATTGATATCCCTGAGTGGAAGTGGGAAAGAATAACTATGGATTTTGTTAGCGGACTCCCTCGGACAGCGAGGAAGTTTGATTCAGTTTGGGTGGTGGTGGATAGGTTGACTAAGTCAGCTCACTTCATCCCGGTGTGTACTACCTATACCTCAGAGCGGTTGGCAGAGATATTCATCCGTGAGATAGTGAGATTGCATGGAGTTCCTATTTCCATTATATCGGACAGAGGTACCCAGTTCACATCTCAGTTCTGGAGGACATTTCAGCGAGAGTTGGGTTCACAGGTGGAGCTGAGCACAGCATTTCATCCACGGACGGATGGGCAGTCTGAGCGTACTATTCAGATATTGGAGGACATGTTGCGTGCTTGTGTTATTGATTTTGGTGGTTCATGGGCTGATTATTTGCCTTTGGCGGAGTTTGCTTACAATAATAGCTATCGGTCCAGCATTCAGATGGCACCGTATGAAGCTTTATATGGGAGGCGGTGTAGGTCTCCAGTTGGTTGGTTCGAGCCCGGCGAGGCTAGGTTGTTAGGGACAGAGTTAGTCCAAGATGCCTTAGATAAGGTGAAGGTGATTCGGGAGAGACTTCGCACAGCTCAGTCGCGTCAGAAGAGTTATGCGGACCGGAAGGTCCGAGATGTGTCTTATTCAGTAGGTGAGAAGGTGTTGTTGAAGGTTTCGCCTATGAAGGGTGTTATGAGGTTTGGAAAGAAAGGGAAGTTGAGCCCAAGGTTTATTGGACCTTTTGAGGTGCTTAGGAAAGTTGGGGAGGTGGCTTATATGCTTGCTTTGCCACCCATTTTGTCGGGAGTTCACCCGGTGTTCCATGTATCTATGCTCCGGAAGTATGTCGGAGACCCGTCTCATGTGTTGGATTTCAGCACGATACAGCTAGATGAGGATTTGACTTATGATGTGGAACCAGTAGCCATTTTGGGTCGACAGGTTCGTAAGCTGAGATCTAAGGATATAGCTTCAGTGAAAGTGCAGTGGAGAGGTCGTCCCGTGGAGGAAGCAACTTGGGAGACCGAGCAGGAAATGCAGAGCAGATATCCACACTTGTTTGATGCTCCAGGTATGTTTCTTAACCCGCTCGCGGACGAGCGTTTGTTTAAGTTGGGGAGAATGTAACGACCCGGCCCGTCGTTACGGGAATTTACCACCCCGTTACCTTGCTTTTACATATATTATGCTTTTAAAACAGTATTAGAGTATATCGGGTGAGTTAGAAGTGATTTGGATTGAAAATGAAACAAATAACATGTTTGAAGAAAGCTTGAATATGAAAAGTCAACCAAGAGTTGACTATTGAGTTAGAGTGCTCGGAACCGGATTCGGATGATTCGACTAGTTCCGGGGGATCAATTATGACTTAGGAGAACAATCGGAATTGAATTCGGAGGTCCGGTGTAGTTTTAAGCTTGAATTGGCGAATGTTGAATTTTGGCGAAAACCGGATGGTAGGTGATATTTTGATCCGGGGGTCGGAATGGAATTCCGACAATTTCTGTAGCTTCGTTATGTGATTTTGGATATGTACTGCAAATTTTCAGGTCATTCGGACATCGTTTGATCGGGTTTTGGATTGAATGTTAGTTTTGAAAGTTTTGAAGAAACTTAGGCTTGAATCCGTGGTTAATTGATGATTTTGATGTTTAGGATGGTGTTTTTATGATTGGAACAAGTTCGAATAAGGAATTAGGATGTGTTGGTGTGTTTGAATGAGGTCCCGGGGGCCTCGGGGTGTTTTCGGATGGTTAATCGGGGGAAAAAAATATGGAAAATTGCAGAAACTGGTGCACTGCTTCTGTTGTTTCCGCTCCTGCGGAATTTTGGGCGCAGGAGCGGGTGCGCTGAAGCGGACCAGGAGCCGCAGAAGCGGAAATATCCGCAGAAGCGGATCATTATCCGCTGAAGCGGAAACGCGGGGGCGGGCTGGGAGTCGCAGAAGCGACCATCGCAGAAGCGGAAGGGGAGCCGCTTAGGCGAGTCCGCAGAAGCGGACGCCGAGTCGCAGAAGCGGAAATATCCGCAGGAGCGGTCCAATCTCCGCAGAAGCGGACGCGTAGGAGCGGAAATTCTTCCGCAGAAGCGAAAATCGCTGTAAGTTAAGTGTATCAGAAGTGAAAAAAATTTCAGAACATTTCACACATTTGGGTCTCGGCTTTAGAGGCGATTTGGGCGATTTTGAAGAGAAACTCAAGGGAAATCATCGGGTAAGCAACTATGGACTTAAACTATGATTAGTATTGGTATTATTATGCAATTATATCATGAAAATGGAAGAATTTGGGGTGATTCATGGAAGATTTAACCCTAGGCTTGAACTTTAGAAAATCAAGGTTTTGAATGAGCAAATGGAGTCCGAATTTGGTAAAATTGATATGCTTAGACTCGTATTGAGATGAGGATTCCGAATATGTGACTTTCGTAATTTTTCGAGAATCGTACCGAAAGTCGGGTTTTACCAACTTAGTGTAATTTTGCGAATTTCATATAAATTGAAGTGGGTTATGATTCTTTGACCCGTAATTGATACAATTATTGTTATTTGACTAGATTCTACACACGAGGCAACGAAATTCAAAGGAAAAGGCATCGCGGACGATTCGACGACCGACTAGAGGTGAGTAGTTTGTGTATATTGTAGCCTGAGGGTTCGAAACCCCGACTTAGCACATTGTGACGCTAATAGGGCGTGGCTCGCACACCGTGGCAGGTGCGGGATTGATTGTGATTGGGGATTTGAGACTTGGTCCATCCCAGGAATGAATAATATGTTGTTAGTGTTGGAAATACACTGTACTTGCTATATTTGTGGGTTGTAAGCCTTGTTTGGGGCCTTGTGCCGATCTGTAGCGTCCTTAGAGGACAATATTTATGTGATAGCTAAAATTGCTTAAATCACTGATCTCAGTCCTGGGAATTGTAATCACACTTTTGAAATGCTAAGTCACCGGTTTTTAAAAAACTAATAAAGTTAAAGTATTTTTCATAAATTATGAATTGAGAACTGGAAATAAGGAAAATGATTTGTTTTGTGACTTAATTGCTTATTGTGGACTGAGTATGGGATCGGGCTGCACGCCGCAGTGGTTGATGTGAGGATCGGGCTGCACGCCGCAGCGGTATTGCGCTTGGGCTGTAGGAGCCCCTCCGGAGTCTGTACTCACCCCCAGTGAGCGCCGTCGACGTTAAATGGGATCGGGCTACACGCCGTAGCAGTTATGTGCATTGCATTGCATCCGTATTTGTTGGATTACTCTGTGGTAGCTGTATTGTATTATTGTTGCTAGTTCGTAGGAGATTCGGACTGTAGTGTAGCTTCATATTGTGGTATTTTGTGGATTTCTTACTGTCAGCTACTTATATATATTTGTTACTCACTGAGTACTTAGTACTCGCCCCTACTCCCTGCACCTTTTGTGTGCAGACTCAGGTACTCAGGAGC